>CM053583.1:413294856-413315948 GCA_028627135.1 Pseudochirops cupreus | reverse complement strand
TATAGACCAGAGACAAAGCAAGACAAGAAGCAAAGGCTGCTGGCTCGGGCTGAACAAAAGGCTACAGGCAAAGGAGATCTCCCCACTAAGAGACCTCCTGTCCTCAGAGCAGGTGTTAACACTGTTACTACCCTGGTAGAAAACAAGAAAGCACAGTTGGTAGTGATTGCACATGATGTGGACCCCATTGAGCTAGTGGTCTTCCTACCTGCCTTGTGCCGAAAAATGGGGGTTCCTTACTGTATTATCAAAGGTAAAGCGAGACTCAGTCGCTTAGTTCACAGAAAGACCTGCATGAGCATTGCCTTCATACAGGTTAACCCTGAAGATAAGGGAGCCCTGGCTAAGCTGGTGGAAGCCGTCAAAACCAATTATAACGACAGATACGATGAGATCCGTCGTCCCTGGGGTGGCAATGTTCTGGGTCCAGAATCAGTGGCTCGTATTGCCAAGCTGGAAAAGGCAAAAGCTAAGGAACTTGCAACCAAATTGGGTTAAATGTATATCTGATTTTTCCCTACATAAAAATAAAAAATTAAACAAAATGAAAAAAAAATAATAAATAAATAAGTCCACAGAAGTCAGCAGAAGCCAAATTTTCCCTGCCAAACAGAGGCATTCCTGTTTTATTTCTGAGGCAGTTGGGAGCCCCTCGCCACTCTTGGGCAGGTGAATAGAGCCATCAAACCTGCATTTAGGAAGATTCTTTTGGCAGCCAGGTGGCAGATGGAGGCTGTAGCAGCTTGCAGTTCAGATTTCTTAGTTTAAAATGTATTTTAAAATTTTTCTTAATTTTAAAAAACTAAACCAGTGTCCATGTCATGTTTCTCCAGATTAGTGACTAGAACTAATAGGGAAATGATTTGAAGCATGAGCATAACATCGGCCGATTGCTTTTTTTGTCCTTCAGTCTGTCAGTGAGCTCCAGTTCTGACTTGGCAAAGTTTATCACCACAATTTCTCCCATAGAACTCCCTCCCCACACTTCTAAATCTGAAGTTTCATGCTGGACAGGTAGTTTGGTCATTCTACAGAAACTTGTCCAAGTAGCATTAGGAATGAGGACTTGCTTTACCCCACCTATATCTGACATGTATTGATATTATAATAATAATAACTGACATTTATATAGCACCTTATGGTATGTGATGCACTTACATGTACACTCCTTAGCTATGGTTCCTTATTATAAACATTAATACCTGGTAAGGAAAGACCTCTTGTAAGAGATGCCATTTGAACTGAAACTTGAAGGGAGTGGGGGTTCCAAGAGGTGAAGAGAGAGAGAGCATTCAGGTCTGGCAGGGGTCACTGCGTGTGCAAAACCATGAAACTGAGAAGTGGATGGGAAGCAACAAACAGGTCAGTTTGACTAGACCTAGAGTAAATGAAGGCGAATAGTCTCTAAGCTGCCTGGAAAGATAGGTTGGAGCCAGAGTGGGAAAGGTTTTAAATGTCAAGCAGAAGAGTTTATATTTCATTTTAGATGTGATAGAGAGCCACCAAGTCACCGCATGGTCAGACTTGTCTTGTAGGAGTTTCAGGTTGGTGACTGGGTGGAAAAGGGCTGAAGAGGCTGGAGGAAAAGAGGCCCTTGAAACAGACCCTTCTTTTTGGCTTGTACTTGTATTCTCAGTGCGAAGCACGGTGCCAGGCTCATAATTGACTGTTGACTGACTGACTAGTGATTCTTGGAGCAAACACTTTTATCCTCTTTCAAAAGGCAAGGAGATCCAAAAGAAAGAGAGGAGAGCTGGATTCCTTTTGAGGGACGGTCTTAACTAGGTGACTGCCAAGATCCCTTCTAATTCTAAAATTCTGGTATTTGAGTGCCACCTCCATGTTACACGCTGGCTGGGTGACCCTGGGCAAGTGACCTACCCTCTCTAGGTCTCCATTTTCTCTTCTTCAGAATGGGGATAACAGTACCTCCTGTGTTGTTAGGTTGATTTGAGCAAAGGCTTTGGAAAGTACCCTATGGATTTGAGTTACTGTTATTTTGTACCCCATCCCTACAGGTGTCCACCCACCTCATTAGCCCTCACCTTAGGTGAGGCAGCACCTTGGTGCTTGGCACTGCTCCTGGAAATACAAGACCAGGTTTGTTGCTTCAGTCCCAAGACTGTGGAACATTTTATAGGATTATAATGTTGCACGGGGAGGGCAAGTCCTAAATGTAATTGATTGCTAAGGCAGAGCTAGGCAAGACTCCCCAAGCAGGAGCAGGACTGTGTACTCAGTCAGCATCATCTCCTCCCGCCATTCTCAGGGATCATGCTTTGGGGCCACCTTTTAGGAGAAATTATATATATCCAACAAGGTCCCTTGAGTCCCTGACCCCCTCTTGGTTGATATCCAAGAAGGACCTGCCATATCTGAACTATGGCAAATAAGGTAATAGTCCAACTGAAGTGTATTTTGAAAAGACATTTTGAAGAGTTGAGATAAATTGTAAATAGAAGTTCACTGTGGGCAGGCACAGTCTCATTTTGCATGCCTGGTCCCCTAGCACTTAGTAAATTCTTACTGATGGATTTTCATGGCTCAAATCTCATTTAACACATGTGGTCATCCCCTGCTCCACCAGGGGTACATTTCAAATAAATCTTCATTGAGTTTACACCTTAGGGGGCATGCACTTCTCCCTGACACCATGTCAGAGTTTATACCTGAGGGGGCATGTCTCTCTACTAAAAACAAGGACTAAGACCAGGTACCTGTGAGAGCTCACCCACTCAACCCCAGCTCTGCCATAGTAGAAACAATATGGAGAAAGGGTGAGACAGAGACAGAGAGGGAAGGGGAGAGGGAGAGACAGAGAGAGAAGGAGAGGAGAGACAGAGACAGAGATGGAAAGAGGGAGAGAAAGAGAGACAGAGAGAGGGAAGGAGGGAGAAAGACAGAGGGGGGGGAGAGAGAAACAAAGACAGAGAGATGGAGAGAGGGAGACCAGAGACAGAGAAGGGACCGTGATGGTGATGTCCAGTCCAGTAACAATCATCATCATAACCATCGCTGTTAAAAGTTTCAGAAAGACCCTGGTCTGGTTTGGTCAAGAAGCCTTTTCTCCTGACGCTCTCTCCTTTAGGTCTATTCCCCCTCCCCAGATATTACTATAGACTCCCAGCTCTGGAGCTGGAAGGGACCTCAGAGGCCATCTTGTTCAATTCTCCCTTAATTTACAGATGAGGAAACAGGTGTCTGCCTGGGAATCACCTAGGTCAGCATCTGAGGCAGGATCTGATGAGGCCTCCAGGGCCTGCAGCCAGCCTAACAGGGCTTTCCCTTCTCTCCCATGATCTAACTCAGATTGTTGTAGGTTTTCTTGTCCCTTTGTGAGGTGGGGCATGGAAGGGGGCAGAGATTTTTTTTGTTACAAGGCTTTAGGATCTTCCATTTGAGCTGGAAGTGCCATCTCGGTCATTTTGCTGATGAAGAAGCCCAGGAGCAGAAATGTGAAGAGACTTGGCCAAAGTTATCCCATAAGCAGGAGACAGGAAGTGTCTTTGTCCTAATGTTACTGATGAGGAAACCAAAACTCGAGGGGTTAACTGACAGGCCTCCAGACACGAAGCTAAGTGGCTTGAGCTGGGATTCAGACACAAGCCTCCTAACACAGAAATGAAAGACAATCTCCCCTGGACTAAAGAGGCAGGCCAAGTTCCCAGACAGGGCTGGGCTGCCAAGCAGCCTTGGGAGAGACTGCCCCAAGCTCTCTTGGCTCAGAGTGAATCCTTGATGCCAGGGGTGAGAGTGGCCACTTGGATTGAGCCTCAGTTTCCTCCCTGTAAAATGAAAACTATTATAGCACCTGCTTCCTATGGTTGTTGTGTGGATCAAAGGAGATACTCATAAAACCCTTTGCCAACCTTAAGCTGCTAAACATCGTGTCCCAGAGGACTATTAGGGACTCCATAAATGCTTTATCATAGAATTATTACTAAAGTTTTAAACGGTAGGAAGTCTTTGGGGACCCGTATGTAACTGGCACATGGTAAATGTTTATTTAGTTCATTTGTGATGGTGATGACAATAGCTGGCATTCAGAGAGTGATTTAGGGGTTGCAAGGCACCCCTCTATATCATCTCATTTGATACCACCTCCCCCAACAGCCCTGGGACATAGCCATTCCTTACAGATGAGAAAATTTGGTCTGAGAGGGGCTGTCACCTCTGCAGGGTCAGAAAGGAAGAAAGTGCCTGAAATAGCTTTTGACTTCATTATTGTTATTAGAATTAAGGCCAGCCAGCATATGATTCAGTTCTAAAGTCACCTTCTAGAGAGGACTTTCCCCAGTCAGTCACGTTTAGTGCCCACTCCTGTTCCCAAAATAACATTGTGTTTATTTTTATATATTCATTTTAATTTTTATTCTGTATTATTCCATTATTTTATATTATCTCTTACACCCCCCCCCATATAAGCCCCTAGGGAGGAGGGGCTGGCTTTGGGGGGGGGGTCTCAGCCCCTAGCACAGTGACTGGCACAAAGTAGGCACTTTATAGATGTCTGCTGAATTGGAATTCTGCTGCCTCCTTAAGGACTGAGTACCAACCAGGGTGTGGCTTAGGTACCAGGGAGCAAGAGCCCGGAATGAAGATGTTTCCTGCCCCAAGAGAAGACACTGTTCTGACGTGCCCTGCCTTCGCCCACAGCCCAAACAACAACAGGGACCAGCCCTCTTTCCTTACCTCCACCCCCCGCCCCACAATCCGCACTCTCTCAAAGGAAAAGACAGAGTGTCTACCCAGATAGTCGCTGTAGAACTCAATTCTGATGGGGTTTTTTAAAAATGGAAATTAAAAATCATCTGTCAGACGAGGTGGGGGGAGCAGTTACAGAGCCTCCTCGTCCCCCCAATCTTTTGTGATAAGGGCACCCTCGAAGTGGCATTCTTGAAAACAAAAGCTGGAAAAGCTGGCGAGCGAACCAGCAGGGCACACAAAGGGAGCCAGGGAAGATGTCTGGCTCCCCTCAAGGGACTTTAAACATTACACCAGGACTCCGCTCCCCAAACACTACCCCTTCTGTCCACCTCCTCACGAGGTCCAGCTCCCCAAACCACGAACACGGGTGGCCCACAGAACGATCCAGCCGGGAGGGGTACGGAACCAGTCCCGCGGCCCATTGTCATCTGGGACTGAGGCAGCCGCTGGAGAAGCGGTCCTTTCTCTGGCACGCCCACCTCCCTCCCGGGAAGCGAATTCGGGGGGGATAGCCCCAAAAAAGAGAAGTGGGGGCAGAAAGCTGCGCGGTCTGATTCAAGTGTTTTCCTTGGCTACTTACCATGTGAGTTTCAGTAAGCTGCTCCTTGGCTCCGACCCCGCCGGGCACCTCCCCCTCGGGCCTCCCCCGCCCCTGAGCCTCGGGTGGGCGGGCTCGGGGCTCCAGCAGAGTCGAGTTACACGGCCCGTGGGTCCGTGAGTCCGTCGGCTGCCGGCACCAGCTGCACCAGCAGCAGCAGCACAAGCCGCCGCAGTCCCCGCCCGCCGCCCGCCGCCTCTTTCTTGGGCTCGGCCGCCCAACGCTCCACGCGCAGCTAGAACCGGCAGCTGGCAGGCTCGCCCGGCCGGGCATGGTCCGCGAGGGCTAGCTACTGGGCGCATGCCGCGCTCCTGCCGCCGCCGGGCACCGTGGAGGTGACACCCAACTTGGCCTTGGCGTTTCGCGCGCGCCCGGAGCCCGCTGTGACCATCGAGGCGGCCGCGGCGCCCCCGGCTGCCACCATGGTGGCCAAGGACTATCCCTTCTACCTCTCGGTCAAGAGGGCGAACTGTGCACTGGAAGCGCAGACGGCCAGCTGCCCGGCCAAGGACACCGAGGTATGGCGCCCAGCCCGACTCTGCTCTGCCCTGCGGTGCGCTGCCCTGCCCGGGCGCGCCTCTCCGCCTTTCTTCCCCTACCTGTTTGCCTCTGCCCCCCTAGCTCCCTGGCAGCCTTCTCTTCTTTCCCCTTTCTTCCCCCCTCCCCCTCTCCCCTGCTGCCCTCTCCCTCTGTGCTCCTGGAGGGAACACACACACACACACACACAGACACAGACACACACACACACACACACACACACACAGACACACACACACACTTCCTCTCTCCCCCTTTCCTCTCTCTTTTCTCTCTCTCTCTCTCTCTCTCTCTCTCTCTCTCTCTCTCTCTCTCTCTCTCTCTCTCCCCCTCTTCCTCCCTCTCCCTCTCTCCCCCTCTCTCTCTCTCACTCACACAGACACACACTCACCCACTCACCATAGAGGACCCCTTGTATCTCCCCCCCTTTTCTTCGGCCCGCCGCCATCCTGCCAGCCCGTGCCCTCTGTCGCTGCTTCTATCCAGCCCGAGGGAACCGAGGAGTGCCCCTTTCTGCTTGTATCGCCCAAGCCAGATGTGGGGAAGAGGGGAGGGGTGCCCAGCTCATCTCACCCTGGACTTCCTCTGGTTGGGATTTCGGGAGGGAGGAAGGGCGATGTTTGCAGACCCTCCCGGGGGGTCCTGTTTGCAAACCACTGAACAAACAGGGGCCCCGCTGGCCCCTAGCCTTCTCGCCTCTCCTAGTGGCAGGTGCCTTTAATTCCGGTGGTCCTGCGCTGGCAAGTGAACGATAGGTAGCCCGTTGTTTGTAAATGGAGAGCCCAGCCAGAACGAGTAAAGGAGGGAGGGAGAGCAAGCGAGGGAGCGAGCTCACTTTGGGGGTAGTGGGAAATGGATTGTAGTGCGAATCTTTTATCTTTTAGAGATAAAGGGCTGCCCCGAGGGCCCTGGATCTTCTAGAGACTCGGGTTGGTGTGGGGTCTGCCCTCTGCTCCCTTTTCCTTAGAAAGCCCAAAGGGAGAGGGGGAGGGGGCTTCTTCCCTCTCCGAGTGGCTTGAACAAGACAGACCGGGGCATTCATTCTTTGCTAGACCTGGGCCGGGGATCATTGCGAATATACCGGAGGGGCCCCTTTGGAGCCTGGCCGGTCATTTCCTCAGATCAGTGGTCAACACACATCCTGGAAGCATGGCCACCACATACATTTAATTCAAGTCAGGCATCGTTGCCTAAGCCCGTGCTTTGTGCTGAGCTCAGCGCTAGACTGGGCACCTGAGGCTACATGGACGAAAGTGGGCCAGGTCCTGCCCTCCCAGAGCTTTTTTTTTGGGGGGGGGGGAGGGGAGGCCGAGTGTGATCCATCCCACCAGGTTGGCTAGGTCCTGTCCCCAGCCTCAGTGCTCCAAAGGCCCTGGTGAGCTTCCTGGTTCTGTCTCAATAAATTATGTATATTCCTCAGGGCCCCATCAAAGATTCATCACTGCCAGCCGTCCCCAGCTAGGACTCTTCCATGTAGAAAAGCATCCCAACTCTCCCTTATTTTAATTAGCTTTATGTTAATTTAAGAAGAAACTTTCTTCCTTCCCCCCCCACCTTTTTTTTTTTTTGCTAGTTTACCCTTAGATTTTTACACACACGCACAAAATGCTAGTTTTAATTCTACTAGAGTTTATAGTACCCTGGGCTCCCTACTTGGAGTATTCCTATTCCTAATGAACTTTACAGAGTGTGGGGGGAGGCCCACATTTGAATGAGCTAAACTCTCTCACCCCAAGCAGATGGGGGCCCTCTCCGAGTAAGAGAAGGTAGATGGCAAAACTCCCTGCCCCTCCCTTGGAGGTGTTTTTCAAGTTTGACTCCCCTTCTTCATTATTTATTTCCTGAAGGCTCAGAGAAAAGAGCTCCTTTGCTTTTTAAGAAAGAAGACAACTCCAGGCATGCAAATGAAATGGAAAAAAAATGAGATCTCTGAACCCTACAGGCACCAGACCTTGGGGCTTCATTGATGGGGGTGGGGGGACTCTCAGATGAGGAAGCTCTATACTCTCTTAGGGCAGGCTGGAGATCGGGAGGGGTTGACTTGCTTGGAGCAGAAATGGTGCTTGAACTTGAATGGTGCCTTGTCACTAAGCTTTGCTGCCTCTCAATCTTGTTTGTAACAATTGAAACTGGTTTCAGGAAAACCTGAGTTCAGATCCTTCTTCAGACAACTTTATTAGTTATGACCCTGGGCAAGTAACTTCAACTATTTCCTAATTTCCCCATCTGTAAAGTGGAGGTAACAACAGCACCCAACTCCCAGGAATATTTTCAGATAAAAATTGTATTTTGAAGCCTTAAAGAACCATATGATTGCTAGTTGTTATTATAATAATTAATATGGATATTTTTCTTTGCTCCTGGCACCCAGACTCCAGTGTTCCCCCATTTTTATGTTATTTGGGAGGGGGTCCTGCAGAGAACCTCTGGAAGAATCTCTTAGTGGGACTGGTAACATCTTCTCAGGCCAGTGTTAGAAATCTGACTTTATGCATTACTTCTTCTGACTCCAGCCCTTGGCATCACAGAAAGGAAACAGCTTTGTGCTCTGACAGATGGAGGCAACACTGGGCAAAGAAGCTGAAGTGACTATGGAGTAAACATTCTATAGCTTTCAGTCTTACAGAACAATACTGGGCATCCCAAAAAGGCTTGAAGACTTTTGGGACATCTTGTGTAATGAAGTCAGGCTCACTTCCTACTGAGCAAATAACCAAATGACAATGCAGTTTTCTGCCACTAGGTGTCCTCAGTACAGAAAAATAATTCAAAATAAATTCCTTTGAAAATCCAGCATCATTACTGGATCTGTCTTTCAAAAAAGATTATTTTAAAACAAAATTAAGCCTCGGGCATTAATTTTTATGCAAGGGAAATATCAATTTCTTGTTTCTAGTACAATTTGTCAATTGCCTCACTGAAATGACGAACCCATAACATTAAGGAAAGGGGATTCTTGAGGGGGGACACCCTGAGAAAATAGGACATTTCCCTGGTTTCAGTGCTGGCTTCTGCTCACTATGCCTCTCATGAGGGTTCCCTTTATGCCCTTGATGATGGTTTGCCATGGTAAGATGGGTTTCATTCCTTAAACCTTCATTTCTGACCTTTCTTTCCTTTGAGAGCACAGATGAAGGTCACTCAGTGTCTGCTTCCATTCTCGGCTATTGTGTTAGGTCAAGAGAAGACTGGCTGTGAAGTCTTGATTTTTGTTGTTACTGACCGACACACAGTTGATAGCCCAGCCCTTCTGGGAAACCGCACCAGAAAGCGTAAGCATCATTTGCCTAAGAGTGTGTGATCCTAGAAATTGGTACCCAGTTGTGGGGGCCAATCCATGGGCGTGGCATTTTTGTTTAGTCGTTTCCAGTAGAAAATGGGTTTATGTTTCAATCGATTAAAGCCTAGCTGTGTTATTGAGGAAAAAAAAATCCCCTCTGATAATACTGTTTCCAGAACCTGATATTTCCTATCAAATGGTCATGAGTTAGACTGTCATTTTCTCAGAAAGAGAGCTGGGTAGTAGGATGCCCTGGGTGCAGATTCCAGCCCTATGCTTGTCACCTGGGGTAACTTTAGTTAGATGAAGTGTTTGACGTCTCTGGACCTCATTTTATTTATAAAAATAGGGAGGTCCCTTTCAGCTCTCAATATATTCTCATAGGAGTCAGTTTGCTGGTTGGTGAATATTTAGATGAAGAGGCAGTGTTCACAGAAGGCCTATGTGAACTCAACAGGATGCGTCTCACTGGATAGCCTTCTTTTCTTTTTTCTTTTTTCTTTTTTAAACAGGGTTGCTACTCTTGTATGTAGATCAGAAGGATACAAGATCTCAGTGCTGCATTTGATAAAGTATCTCATGTTGTCTAGAAGTTAGATTGGAAAGATATGGCCTCCTTAATGATACAGTTGGATAGATTCAGAGCTGAATCCAGCAGTGGGATGGTCAGCCTCGAAGAGTGGGCATTAATGGATTGATTTCAACTTGAAAAGAAGTCTCTAGTGGAGGTCCACAGGGATCTGTGCTTGGTCCTGTGCCACCTGACATTTTCATTGATGGGATGACATTTGTTGTCATTTATTATTATCATCCTAGTCATTTATTGACCAGGATGGGATTATAAATAGTGTAGCTTGTTGATTTGCTGGTGATACCAAATCAGGAGGGACAACTAGGACACACTTGATATCTGTTGATACCCCCCCCAAAAAAAAGGTTTTGGAAGGCTAGAATATAGGCTGACTACAATAAGGTGAAATTGAACAGGGAATAAATGTGAGTTTGGGGTTCAAAGATCAACTTCACAAATGCAATATGAGGAAGACATTAGTCTGTCTGACAAAGATCTGAGGGTCTTAGTGGATTGCAAGTCCCCATGAATCACCATTGTGTTTTGGCAGCCAGAAAAGCTAATGAAATCTTGGGCTGCAGTAAGCGCAGGCTAGCTAAGGTCCGAGTCTCACTATAATCTGCCCTGATCAGACCACGCCTGTAATATTGTGTCCCATGCTGGCACTCCAATTTAGGAAGGATATTGATAAGTTGGGGAGTGTCCAAAAGAGAGTAGCCAGAATGCTGAAGGTCCTCGATTGGTTCAATCAATCAATATTTCCTAAATAATCATTTACCTAATCAATATGGATTGCCTGCTAGATTCCAGAAGAAGAGCTATGAGTGCTTATACAAAAGCCAGCCATTCCTTGACCTTAAAGAGCTTACATTCTACTTGGGCATAACAGAGGCCTAGGGCTGGAAGAGATTAGAGACCATTGGGTCCCCCTTCCTTGCTTTACAGATGAAGAAACTGTGTCCCTGAGAGAAGAAGCAATATTAGTTGGGGAGGGAAGAGGAGAAGGTGCTACCACACTGGGGGAATCGGGAAGGCCTCTTAAAGGCAGCTAGAGGCCAAAAGAGGAGGAAAAACATTCTGGTCATGGGGCTCAGCCTTTGCAAAGACACAGAGATAGGGGTTAGAATGTCTTTTATGGGGAAAGAAGAGGATTGCCATAGGAAAAACAGGTGAATAGATTGAGAATATTTAGGCAAAAGAAGAGACAACTTGGGGACCAGATGATGGCTGTCTTCTAGTGTTTGAAGGATGGTGAGTAGGAAAGGGATCAAGCTAATTAAGAGGTGATGTAGGTGTCATTAGGCCTGTTAGACCTCTCAGGAAGGGGAGCCCACCCTCTCCCAAGACAGCTGGCTCAATGTATAATGGGCTGCCCTGAGAGGCAGTGGGCTCACCTGCCTAGCTAAGTTAGATTGATGGTGCTTTTTCCAGGTATTCAAGGTATCCAAGTTCTAGATTGGGCTCCATTGCTGCACTGATCGCTTCCAACTAAAACCCCTTTGATTCTATAGAAGCCATTTTTGGTCTACTCAGTAAATCTAAGATTGTCAGTTTGATGGGATCCCCAAAGCCAAAGCTCCTTTGTTTTATAGATGAAGAAACAGAAGGCCAGAGTGGTCAAAGGATTTGGCCAAAAGTAACAAAATAATCTCGGTAGAATGGCTCCCTAAGGGCTGCTGCCCTGAACCCAGACATCACTTTGCTTATCTTTTATATTTAATCTTGTATTTAGACTCAATGAGGGCAGACATTTCATCCTTGTCTTTGTATGCCCAGAGCCTAGCAGTGGCTGGCACATGGGTAGACAGTGAATACATGTTGGATTGACTTTTTCTGCCGCTCTCGATGACCTCAAAGGTTGCATAACTAACCCTAAGAAAGAAAACTATGTAATGAGTAGTGTCAACAGGCCATAAAATATTATCACATGGTTGTATAATAATTAGTGCTATAAAACATTACATTTTAAAAACTTGTTTCACTTTATCTTTGTATGTTAGACAATAAGTCCTCCAAAAAGCATTTGTTTCGTGTCTGCTGTATTCATGTGGGCACTGTGCTAGGCACAGAGGACATACATATAACAATGAGCTCAGGGGAAGACTTTTCTATGCCGGGGCTAAGGGTTCAGTTGGTCAGTCTGTGTTTTGTGCCCATCATACTCATCTTCTCAAGAAATCTCAAAGTGGGGAATGCCCTTTAAATTCTTAGAACCCTGTATTGGGTCCAGTTGATAGCACCTGTTTATCCAAGCTGCATGGAAAGATTTCCGAGGAATTATTTGAGCTCCAATACCTTCAGATTCCTAAGGTGATCCTTGGTTATTGTGTTGAGTCAAAGGGCTCATATTGGCCAAGGCATTACTAGGAGAAAGCCACGTGGAGACAGTTGCATTCTCTGGGGATTTGGGTATTAGCCAAGGGATTCCATCTATTTATCACTTCTTCCAAATTCTGGAGTCAGGCTTTATGCAAAATCCAGGGTGGTGAGCTGCCTGTGTCTGTTCTTCCAAGTGAAATAAATAGTCACTTCAAGACTTGGAAGACCTCCCCTCTGATTGATACTTCGGCAGTCTGTATCTCTTCTCAAAGGATTGTTTGCCTGCAAAACTTGGAATGGAGCCACTGTTTTTATAACAACTCAATGAAAATAAATTGTTGGTCAGGTCCTGCTTTTACCAAACTCTGGACTCACTAACCATCATTAATGATGTGTGTATCAGTGTGGGAGGGGAACCTAACCGAGGGCAGTGAATGAAGTTGTTTCCTTTGGGTAGAATTTGTTATGGGCAGCTTTTAAGGATTTGCATTTTTAGGGGTCCTGAGTTACTAACTTTAAAAGGCTGGCAATGAAGATGATCTCTTGTCCTTTTGGGTTGCTGGAAGAAAATGGTTCTTTCAAAATCTGGAAACAATCAGAGGCCTCACCTGGAGTTAGGATTATTGTGTCCATCTGCAAGTGCTTGTAGATAGAACAATCAAGCAAGAAACACTTATTAAGTCCCTGCTGTTTGCTAGGTACTGTGCTGAGCACTGGCCACAAAGGAAGCAGGTTCCAAGATCTAGGGTTTTATTGACTTCCATGAGGGCACAAGGCTCACCCAGAGGATTTGAGGGATTGGTCCAACATCTCCCAGAGACGGTGACTGAGCCCCTTCTCCTGGCCTGCATCAGTATTGGTCCTGATTAAGGTCTTTTAGACTTGAAAGCATCAATAGATACTCAGAGTGATGGATTAAAAGGATCTCAGGGACCATGTTTCAGTGGCTTGACCTCTCTGAGTGTAGGCAGAAAAAGACATCACCTGACTGCTGGCAGGAAAGGATAGGGAGGTTAGCTGATGGTGAGCCACGAGACCAGTCACCCTCTATGTAAGAGGCCACTGTGTTATGGCTTGCCATAGTTAAAGTAAGATTTGAGCTGGATGAAAACAGATGAAAATACAAAGAAATCTCTAAGAGGATCTTCATTTAGCTCTTGGACTTTAAAACTGTGATAGCTGATTTTCCCACCTGAGCTCACTGTGGTAAAAACTAGCCTGGTTTTCTTGCACCTGTGTGCATGTACTGTTTTCAAGAAGAAGGGAGAAGTATGGGATTTCCTGAAGGTCCAGGAGAGGGGATGGGGTGGGGCGGGAGGAAGAGACAGAGAGGTGAAGAGAAGAGAGGAAAGTCTAACCCTCCCTGTTGAATTAAATGAAAATGTGAGCCTGTGTCAGAATCTAAAAGAAAATCAAGGTAGGATCCTGCTTAACTAGCCTCTGCTGTTTGCAGTATTTCATCTGAAAGTCAAGTTTATAAACCTGGAGGATCCCAAGGAGGAAATACAAAAGAACAAGAGGCCGAGGTCAGCACAGCCCAGAGGAAAGAGCTCCAGCTCCTGATTGCTGAGATAGTCAGGCTTCCCGAGATGTGAGGATCTGGCGAGAAAACTTGGCCAGTCACCACCCTTCCCCAGAGTATGCTGTCATAAATTAGAAACCTAACTGGACAAGCTGCCTGCCTGCGATCTTAATCAGGACAGCTGCCAGGGTGGAGTGGGCCCAACCAGAAAGGATAGATGGAGGTGCTCCAGGCAGTCTGAGATTAACCTGAAGCTTGGTCAACATAATGCAGAATCAGCTGGTGCTGGTCCAATGTGGGGGAGATAAAGAGCATTGAAAGTTGGTCATTTAAGGGAGAGTCCATGGTGTGGTGAGAGAAATGTTGTATTTGAAGGCCATGGATCTGGGTTCACATTGAATTGGCATGCAAGCCACACTTTGCTTTTTCCTTAAAAGTCCCAATATTTGAAATCCACCCTAAGATTTTTAGGTGAGACTCCCAGGGAAATCTTCGAATCTGACACGTCATACAACATTCCAGGACTGGATGGAATGACTGAGGGTTGGCTTCTCACAGAATTCAGGAGACTTACAAAAACCAGACTTAGAACCCAGGTCCTCAACCATTCCATTCAATGTAAAGGCAGAAAGCATTTATTGTGTCCAAAGCTCTGGAGTTAGATTTACCCCAAGAGGTATGGGTTTAAAGGAAAGAAAAGTGGGTGGGTTTTTTTCCTTAATCTTCAAAGGTTTCTTTTTCTTCAGTTTCATCTGAAATCATGCCTAGCCCCTTCCCCCTTCATGTTGCATTCCTTCCCTTCCATCTCAAGAAAACTTTCAAGAAAAATTCTGTTTCATTTCAGGTTAGACAAAGGTGTGATTGGCCACTATGTAAAAAGAATAGCAGTTACTACCTAGCTGGAGAGATTATATTTGTCAAGGAGACCTGATGGGAAATAGATTCAGATTGAAAAATCAATTCATGGCATGACTGTATGTTTGTAAATAAATATATTTATATGCATAGAAATGTCTGAATATATATTGAATATATTCTATTCTATTACATTCTATTCAGCACATATACAGATGTGTGTATGTATGTGTATATATTTTTTTTTCAGATGCAGTTGTGTGTGTGTGTGTGTGTGTGTGTGTGTGAGGGTTTTCCATTAAAAGAATGGGTTTTTTGAACAGAGGGATGGCGTTGGCAGTTCCAGGCCAGGGAGCCAGAGACAGTGGCTGCAGCCTGAGGCTGGTGAGCCCTGCCCTGATAGCCATCTCCCACAGCTCTTGCCTCAGAAACAGACTGAGGACAAATAGATAAAACTGGTATTAAGCTGTCTTTGGAATCTCCGATCCCCCTTCGCTAAAGTGCGTCTCTTTTCATTGGCCCTTTGGCTAAACATGTGAAAAAGCTGGTTCTGCCTGGTGAGAGAATTCAGTGAGAGAATTCAGACAGAGGGCAAAAATCACCACCACCCCCAAAAAACCCAGCCTGACAGTTTTTTTAACGGTGAATGGGTACTGGGTGCTCACCATGCCCCTAACTTTGACCAGCCGTTAAAAAGGCCTTGTGCTTGCCCCTTGAAATAAAGGCCACCAATATTCTTCCAGTGATGTTGAGTATCAGCAAAATCACACAAAAACTTAAGTGAAGTAATGCCCATTAGCAATAGTGGAGGAATAGGGAGGAACCCAACTGCATAGAGCCATAACTAGGGTGGGACAGTCAAGCCTCCGCTGCAGAACGCTGATGTTTAGAGGGTACAGACAGAACTTTGACTTCATCACTGGGTAGAAACAACTGATCTTAAAAGAATTGATCAAAAATGGGGAGCTCCCAAGTAACCTGCTATCTCCCCTCATTGGGGTCTTGTGTCCCACAGCCCTGACTGCCTGACTGAAGGTCTAGCTCCCAGGGCAAAATCACTAGTTAAAGCTCTGGTTGTGACAGATCTAGAGGAAAGTTTCTATCATGTTAGATGGATCCCATGTGTTGGACTGATGGGAGCTCTTGGTGAGAATTCAGGGAGTTTTAATTAAACTTTCAATGTTTGGGGAATCGTATTTTAGCGTAACTGGCTTCCTTTGTAACCTCTGGATTTTCTTTTGTGCGTTGAGAGTTGCTGGGATGGGAAGGCCCAGATGGGCTGACTAAATTGTTGCAAAGGTGTTGAGATCACAAATGCAGCAAGATGTTGAGGAAAAACCCTGCTTCCTGTCAAATGAGGTGCATGTGGTCTGCCTAGCTCAGGGCTCCACAGTCAGCAATGAGGAAAAGACCCCAGCATAGCCCAGATAGAAAAATGTCCAACCACCATTGTCTGACTTGGTACCAACAGGATGCTAGGACTTTTTTTTTTTAGATTTGATAGTGATGCTTGTCTGGAAGGCATTTGAAAAGGACAGAATGAGTGAGAGCATCAACTGAGGGGCAGTTGAGATGAACGAGTGGAGATTTGGGGTCAAGAGGACCCAGGTTCAAATCTCTCCTCTGGCCCTCAGTACCTATGTGACCTTCTCTGTTTCCTTGTCTGTAAAATGTGGGGGTTAGATGAGATGACCTCGGAGGCCCTTTCCTGCTCTAAATCAGGGCTCTGGTCTAGTAGAATCCAGCCAGGGGGCACATCCAGGCTGCATTTCAAAACCCTAGTTGCTTGGGGCAATCTGTCCCATATGGCCATGGCAGGA
Source organism: Pseudochirops cupreus (assembly GCA_028627135.1). Lineage (NCBI taxonomy): Eukaryota > Metazoa > Chordata > Mammalia > Diprotodontia > Pseudocheiridae > Pseudochirops > Pseudochirops cupreus. Next base: position 413,299,739 of record CM053583.1, on the reverse strand, counting down.
ACCCACAGGGAGCTGGCCAGTCATGGAGATATCCATCAGAGCCTCAGCTGGTTTATTTCCTGGAATCAGTCAGTCAAAAAGCATTTGTTATTGTGGTTCAGTCGTTTTTGGTCTTGTCTGATTCTCTGCAGCCCCATTGGGGGCTTTCTTGGCAGAGACACTGGAGTGGCTTGCCATTTCTTTCTCCAGCTCACTTTACAGATGAGGAAACTGAGGCAAACAAGGTTAAGGGACTTGTCCAGGGTCACATAGCTAGTAAGTGTTTGAGGCCAGATTTGAACTCCGGTCTTCCTGATTCCAGGCCCAGAATTCTATTTCACCACCTAGCTGCTCTATTTATTCAGTATCTACTATGTGCCTAGTGTGGCCGCTAGGGGACACCTTAGTGCACAAAGCGCTGGGCCTGGAGTTTGTTCAAATTTGGCCTGACACTTCCTAGCTGTGTGACCCTGGATAAGTCACTTAACCCCTATTTGCCCCAGTTTCTCATCTGTAAAATGGGAACACACTGGAGAGGGAACTAACAAACCACTCCAGCATCTTTGTCAAGAAAACCTCATGACTTTTATCACGTAGAATTAGACACGACTGTATAGCAACAATAACAGGTACCGTGTTAAGTGCTGGGGGTTCAAAGAAGGCACTGACTTTATAGTTACTGCCCAAGGCAGCCAGGCCTCCCATTCTGGGCTTGGTGCTGCCTTTCTATATATACCTGATGGGTCCAGGTCATGAGTCTCTGGAGAACATGTAAGGAAAGTGTCAACCAACAAGCACTTATTAAGCACTTACTGTATACCAGACACATACACAGAAAAACCAAAAGTGTCCCTGCCCACGGGGAGCTTCTGTTCTGAGATATGCTAAGGCCAAAGGAACAAAGGACTCATTAGGAACCCTGAGAAACCAGGAGAGGTCGAGGCGCCTGTGAGCAACCCCACGAGGTTAGAGTTTGCTCAGGGCTTTGATTTCTGGGGTCAAAGTCCGAATCTCAGTGCAACTTCTCACTTTTCTGTCTGCAAGCAGAGCTGGGTGGAGAAATGTCCCACACAGCCAGCTCACACCCAGGTCAGTGATTCTGTTCCATATTATGGGTCAGTGACCACTAGGATCTGCCTTGTCTCTGTCCTCCCCCCCACACCCACCTCTCTAGTCAATAAGGGGTATGCCCTCTTGGAGCCTGGGTCTGGTTTGGAATCCAGCCCCTCTTGGTGAGCTTAGCCAGCCCCTGCTTGATAGATCAAAGCCTCTTCTGCCTTAGAGCATGGGTTCTTAACCAAGAGCCCAGGGATCCCACCCTACACCCCAAAAAAGTGTCTGAAAAAAGTGTCTGTGGACAGAATTCTGGGAGTCCATGAACTTGGGACTTTTAATGTTCTGGTAACTATGTTTCAATATAATTAGCTTTCTTTATAATCAGCGGGTTTTCTTTTATGCATTTCCGGTCTTGTGAGAAGGGGTCCCTTCTGCCAAAGGGGAGGAGGCAAGGCACCACAAAGGGTAAGCGGCCCTCTACTTTGGAGAGATTTGTGTGTGTGCACCTGCACTAATGGTGATGCTCGGTGGAGGAAGTGGAGGCAGGGTCACTTAGAAGAGATTTAAGAGATTTCAGGGAGTAAATCATTTTCTTTTCCCTCCCTCCTTTGCAATCCTTGGCTGCGGAGAGCCCCTGAGCCACAGAGGACAAAAGGAACAAGTTTCTCAGTTTAAAACGCAGCCTTTTTGTGGCTCCAGGTGGCTGCTGTGGACATCTGAGCCCGCTGATAAAACATCTTCCTCTTAGAACTCTCTGCCTCTGAATCAGACTTGCCCATCGCCCTCCTATGATCTGGAGTATTGGAAGGACCCCTGCATGGGGGAAGGAGAGCATGTAGACAGGAGGCCTTCCCGGAGCCCTGGTGCTCCTCCCAACTGTCCCTCGCCAGGAAGCAGGGGATGCCCCTGTTCTTGGCAGTTCTGGCCCCAGGATCTCCACTGGTTGACCCAACATCCCACAGCCAAACAACCACAGAGTAGGTTGGTGGTGGTTCTTCCAGCCAGATGCTGTGGGTCCAGCATCACCCCGCTTGGATGCCCAGAGCAGAGCGGCTTTCTGCCTTTGCTGCCTCCTGGGATTTTATTTTTGCAAACACCCCGGCCTTCTGCATTTTAATAGGCTGCACATAATGATATCCCTGGCTGCATATTAATTGCCAAGGGTTAGAAATAACCCAGATAATCACCACATTCGGGATTGCAGATACTCCGCTCCTTGTTGCCAGCTGGGAACCAGCTCACGCCGTTGACAAGTCATTTCATAATATCCGCTGTTGTCGACTGGCACTCTGAAGTTCATGGCTGTCACTGGGGGCTGCAGAATCCGGGCTGCCTGGCAGACACAGTCTGCTTTGGGCCTCTCTCTCCCCCTTCTCCTACTTGGGAATGAACATTATGGGTTTATTCATTGGGCTGATCAGTCCAGGCTCGTGGGGCAAGGAGTAGTTAGTTATGGCTTACCTGTCCCCTGGCAGCCTTCCCAACAATGCAGCCCTTCTCCTGCTTCTCATTTCTTTGTTTTCACTGAGTGTCATTGGAAGGAAAGAATTTCTTTTTTCTTTGTATTTCAGTGAACCTAGTGTGGGCACTCTTGGGGCCAGAGAGGCCAGCAGCTCTTTACTTCTCAGATACTCACATTTTTGTGGGCAGTGGTCTCCGCTCACTAAAGGACAGACTGAGGAAACGAAGGAAGTCCCTGACTCTCAACGCGGCTTCCTTTCAGACCCTGTGCCAACACTGCCTTCCCCAGGAAAACTTTCTTCTCTCCAGCTGCTAGCAAGTCTTGTCCTGATCAAATGCATTCATTGACTGACTGACTGATCACACACCGTGGTTTGTATTGAGCTGCGTGTGTGGATGGTGTTTACCTGGATGACAACGTGAGCTTCTTAAGGGAAGGAACTGGTTTTTGTTGGATTTCCTTGGTATTTCCACATTGTCTAGCTCAGTAACTAACACATAGCAAGCCCTTAATAAATGCTTATTTATTGTTTCCTGGAGGCAGCTAGAAGATAGAGCATTGGCCCTGGAGTCAGGAAGACTTGAGTTCAAATCCAGCCTCAGGCACTTACTAGCTCTGTGACCCTGAACAAGTCCCTTAACCCTGTTTGCCTCAGTTTACTCATCTGTGAAATGAGCTGGAGAAGAAAATGGCTAATCATTCCAATATCTTTGCCAAGGAAACCCCAAATATGGTCACAAAGAATGGAACACATCTGAAATGCTTGAACAGCAACTGTAACAGCATTGACTCCTGGGGAAAGGCAAGGGATGTATATTCTGTTTCTGAATAGATCAGATCTCTGCCATTTTGTGCCCTCAAAATCATTCCTTCTATTAAAGATAAAGCTGCTAGGTGGTTCAATGGAGAGAGCACTGAGCCTGGAGCCAAGAATACCTGAATTCAAATCCTCCCTCAGACACTTACTAGCTCTGTGACCTTGGCCAAGTCACTTAACTTCTATTTGACTCAGTTTCCTCAATTGTAAAATGGGAATAAATAGTGACACTTAGCTCTCCCCCACCCCCAGGCACCATTCCACTCTCATTTCAAGGAGCCATGAGTCCTGGATGATGTAAACAAGATCATAATAAAGAATATTTATTATTTGTAATATAATTTATATATTTATAATAATACTAATCATGTAAATCAGTGGTTCTCAATCTTCCTAATTCCACGACCCTTTAATACAATTCCTCATGTTGTGGTGACCCCCAACCATAAAATTATTTTCATTGCTCCATCATGACTGTAATTTTGCTACTGTTATGAATCACAATGTGAATATCTTGGTATTCAGGATACATTGTTACAAATTGAACGTAACCCACAGGTTGAGAACCGCTGATGTAAATGATTAAACGGCTGCCATTTGCATAGTGCTTTAACATGCATTATCTCATTGGAGCATTTTATTCTCTGACCCTATCCCTTGTGCTTGGAGATCCCTTCCAAGGACCGGTAATACCCCCCTCTCAAATCCAGCTCCCCGGTCGGCCGTTTCTGTGTGCCTCCAGCTGCTGTTGGCTGTGAGCGCCTGACAGGCAGGAATTTGATCATCCCCCACTTTCAACCAGGACAAACTGTCATTCTTAATAAGGGACAATGAGATTCTATCTATGAGTGCTGCCATTTCTCCCCCTCCGGGGAAATGAAGACAATGCTACCCCCCCCCAACTTCCCACTGAGTACCCAGGAAAGAAGACTTGTTGAAACGTCAAATTCTCCTCCACAAACCCCCAGCTTGTGGCTGTGTCACACCAGCTGGATCGATGAGTGGTCATGAGGGGAGGGAGGGGGCGGGGAATGGGAAGGATGCTAAGTTTAGAATCAGGACCCATGGTCAAAACTCACCTGGCATTTACTTCCTGTTGGTCTGAAACAAGTCATGGAACTCCCTCCCAGGGCCTCAGTTTCCCCTTTTGTCGAATGTGGGGGTAGACTCAGACTCCCAGTTTGAAGTCTGTGATCCCATGGACACCTTGGACCCATCTCCATTTACTAACCCTGAGCCATCCTCACATTGTGTCAGAATAATAGACAATAATACCTGATTAATGTATAATCATTGTTGTAAATAGCACAGTTCTCATTTTTATATGCTCACATTGTGCTAAGTGTTTTATGAATTTTATCTCACCTGATCCTCACAACAACCCTTTTGGCAGATGTGGAACCTGAGGTAAATGGAAGGTAGGTGACATAGCTGGGGTCATTTTGACTAGTAAATGTCTGAGGCTGGATTTGAATTCAGGTCTTCCTTACTCCAAGTGCAGCACTTTATCCACTGTACCATCTAGCTAACTGCCTTCAGAACAGAAATTTTCTGTTGGACTCATTCTGG
>CM053583.1:413264197-413294356 GCA_028627135.1 Pseudochirops cupreus | reverse complement strand
ATATATTATGGTAAATATGTAATATTATGTATATGATATAATATATTATATAATATATTATGGTAAATATATGATATTATATATATGATATAATATATTATGGTAAATATATGATATTGTATATATGATATAATATATTATGGTAAATATGTAATATTATGTATATGATATAATATATTATGGTAAATATATTATATATAATGTATATAATATATATTATATTATGGTAAATATATGTGGGGGTCCTCATTAGAAACAGGAGCCATCCGATGTCTGCCTTGTGTGGCTTCACCATCCTGTGGGGCTCGTACAGTTTCATTTCCTCGGAGAGTGTATGATCCTTGCAAGAGAAAATCTAGTCTGTAATTCACATTACTTAGTCGCTGGGGGGCCATTTTTATTTCTATGTCGAAATCTCTACAGAACTCTGATTTGGCTTGAAGGAAACCATCAAATCACCCTATAATGGTATAGACACAGCCAAGGCCACTGCCAGTGGCAACATGTAGCTACTTGGTCATCTTAAGCACGTCCCAGTGCGAGCTAATTGTTTCTGGCTCTTTATCCCCAACTAATCCATTAGCCACCAAGAGACCGTAAAGCTCCCAATATTTCATGTGAGAGAGTGGAATGTCCCATTGTCTTGGCCAGGCACCTAGAAGGTTATGGATGGTCACAGAATTTTGTATCTGGGCCTTGAAAGAACCTTTGAGGCCTTTGAACCTCGTCTGAGCCTTTCAGTTTACAGAGGAGGAAGATTGAGCGGTTCCAAGTTCCGAAGTCCGTGCTCTGTGGTGGGGATGAATAGACTCTGCGGCTAGGTGATGCCATGCAGGGTCCCATTGCTCAGCAGTGTGACCCTGGACGAGTCATCTCAGTGCTTCCAACCTCATGTGAAGGATGGGGATGATAACAGCATCTGCTTCCTCGGGTGATTGTGAGGATAATATGAGCTATACTAGCCGTCATTTATTATCCGGATTATTATGACCGATGACCAATCACCAACAGAGAGGAGCAGGAAAAGATCACAGCAGAGAGGTGTGAAGTCAGGAGATGGGGTGGGTCAGGTAGGTGACAGGCCTGGTGCCCCCACACAATGCCAAGAGCCCTGAAGGGGGCTCTGGCATGCTCTGTCAAATGAAGGCGCCCAACCTGATGGCCTCTCGGGCCTCTTCTAGTTCTCAGTCCTTGATTCTGTGACACAGTCAAGAGCCCCATGGTATGTGTGGACAGCCATGGAGGGGTAGCGATCTGCACTGTTGAAGGGCATTGTCCATGTGGAAGAGATCCCAGGGCCATTGATGCATGAAAGAGATAAGACACCCTCCCAGGTCATTCTCAAAATAGTCTGCAGAGATGGCAGTGCTTTGGGGCAAGGGTACTTCACAAGGGAAAAGTCTAGCCTAGCCCTGAAGAGTGTACCTCACTGCTCTGGTTTGTGGAGGGGGGTAGGATCACTACCCTAAATTCTGCTGTCTAGACTCTAACTCAATTAGCATTTGTTCAGCTGCTTTGTGCAAGACACTGCAAGGGGTGTTGGGAACAAAGTTTTACTTCTTGTTTGCCCTCACTTGGTTGGTTGGCTGTTGTCCTTTGTTTTTGGTGGGCATCATTATCTGCCTTGCTCACAGTAGGTGCTTAATAAATGGTGGCTGGCTTGAGCTGAGTTTGGACTCTGGTGGAGAACCTTTTCTGTTGTACTTTAGGAATTTACCCTGAGTCAACTGTCATAATCCTCTAGAAAACTCTGAAGGTGATCATCTTGGGGTGTCTTACCAAGGCAGACCATTTTAGTATCAGTATCAGGGCTGAAATGTCTCCAGGCCAACTGGAGACCCAGTAATTTTCTGAGATGAATAATTCAGGAAGCAGGCCTTAATATTTCAGGAAAACTCAATCCATCTTATATTTTTGGCTTTTATTTTAATGTGAGCAGTCCTCTGTGCTCGAACTTCTTTCCTTGTTACAAAAAAAAATCCTCCAAAGGTTCTGAGCCCTAATCAAACTTTCTTGACTCCTAGACCCCTTGGGATAGGATCCAGGGCTCCCCCAGATAGCCTGGTGCACCTCTCTTTCCTCTCCCCCTCAGACCCAGAATTATCAGGATAATGAGAAGCTGCTTTTGATAAAACATGTCTAGTTTCTGTTGACTATCAAATGTTGGTTTGCAGTTTGTTCTGAATCAAAAATAGAAGTGCTGCTGTATTAGAAACATTAGTTTTAGGGCGGCTAGGTGGCGCAGTGAATAGAGCACCGGCCCTAGAGTTAGGAGAACCTGGGTTCAAATCCAGCCTCAGACACTTAACTCAAAAACTAGCTGTGTGACCTTGGGCAAGTCATTTAACCGCAACTGCCCTCCAAAAAAAAGGCAAAGAAAAAAAAAGAAACTTTAGTTTTTTAATTTAATTTTTTATCAAGTTCCAGCCTCTTTCTGCTACATGAAGGCCTCTCCCATATCTCATGGTAGGATTCAAACTCAGGGCAGAGGCAGGTTAGACACCAGCCAGCAGACTGCCACCACCACATATACACTAATGATTTTACAACATTTGGGAAGTGGAAGGGGCCTCAACAACCACTCGGTCCAAACCCACACCTGAAAGTATGGTAACACACAGGGCACACCCGGCCAATCCTTCTTCTAAGTGACGGCCTCTCACATCCCAGAAGATGGCTCTTGTGCCCTCCAGCCCAATCTTCCCTTTCATTAACACCCACTGAATTGAGTCAGGTGTCCCCTTGATAACTCTGGCTTTGATGGCCCGGTGGCTCGGTTTTTAAGGAAATTCAGGTCTATTCAAAGTATGAAGCACCTGTTGACTGTCTGTCTTGTTCCTTCTTATACACAGTGCTCCACCTCCCATCTCCCTGCCTTTGTCCCCATACCCCAGGCCAAGAACCCACCTCCTCCTCACCTGCACCTCTAGGGATCCCTGATTTCCTTCAGGACTTATTAAGGCCTTCCCTGGTCCACCCTGGCTCATGCCTCATCCCCAAGGTGACCTGGCATCTCTGTTGTATGCATTTTGCATCTACTCGTAGAGGGTGTATAAGCTTACTGCAGCAATTCGACTTTGGGGACACCCTGTCTGAGTTTCACTTGTTAACCCCATTAAATGTAAGTTTCTTGAGGACAAGGGCTGTTTCTTTTTTGTCTTTGAATTGCCAGGACTTGACACATAACAAGACTTAGTGCATGCTTGTAGATGGATCAAAACTGGTTTTGTCCCTGTCCTCAGGGAGCTTATTCTCATTGAGAAGAACCAACATATAGCTGAATAATTAAATACAAAACATATGTAAAATAAGTGAGAAGCAGCCTGGTAGCATAGATGAAGACCTGACTCGGAACCTGGCAAGGCCTGGGTTTGAGTCCCAGCCTTAACACGTACTGGCTCTGTGACCTCAGGCAAGTAAGAAGCTGCTTGACCTCTCAGTGATCTGGGCCACTTCTTAAGACTCTAAATTGAAGATAAGGTGCGGATCTGCACTGGTGGTGAGTTTCTCACCTGGAGTTCCCTAAAGCAGTAAAATTCCAGGTCCAGTCCCTTTCCCATATATAAAGCAAATGACAGGTTGGGGAGTGGGGGGCTTGGTACCATTGAATGCCAGCACTTTCACTGCAAACACAGTGAAGGAAGAGGCTCCCTCCAGAAAGTGCCACTTGGCTACTATTTGATGTTCTTCCAGACATCAAACAAACTTCCCCCGTTGGGAGAAGCTTGTTAGCAGAGCCTCAGGAGAACCGTCCTTATCCATCCTGGCTGCCAAGTTGTGCTGATATGTACATGTGGGTGAGAAGTGTAAACACAGGGACACATCTGTGTGAGGCCTGGGCTTCTCAACAGAACAAAGTCAACAGCTCAGGGAGACGCTGAATGAGGACCCTTTTCAAAGCCCATTCAACCCAGGAAAGATGGATTTCTTTCTCGCTCCTCCTCCACCCCCCAAAAAGAAAGAAAAAGTGATTTTCTTTTCCCCTCAAACAAGTGACCTTCTCAGGTGGCTGGTGCAGGCTGGACCTTTTGACTTCCAATAGCTCAGTTACTTAACTTTGAAGATGATGAGGATGGGACACGGGAGTTCTTGCAGGCCTTCCGTCTAGATGCTTCAGAGTCCGTCCTTGTGATGGAAAGCGTGTCGCTGAGGTTAATAGTATCCTAAAGAAGCGACTTTCCAAGTAATTTGAGTCTGCCCTTACCCTTTGAAAAGTCCCAAAATAATTTATTAGTCCTCTAGGACAGGTTCTCGGGGAGTTTAGTTCCTAATGAAATGTTAATGCCTGGAGGAGACGTGGGAAGCGTGGATGCCAAGAATGGGATTGTTCTGTCTCTCTGCACAAGGTTGGTGGGAGAAGATACCGTCTGTAAAAAGCAAAGGTGGCTTCCGTTTCCCAAATCTGCTGCCTCATCTCTTCTCTCTCTAAGCCGTGATTTCACCTTAACAGATGACTGTTTTGTCTCCCTCCTATGTCTTCTCCCTGCCCACCCACCAAAAAAAGCTAAAACCCTCCTAACAGATATGCAGAGTTAAGAAAACTAAATCTGGACCACATCCAAGAAAATGGATGTGAGCCCATGTCCTGTCTGCTGGAAAGTGAGCTGGAAGGACCCTCAGAGATCATTTAGTCTAGTTAGTTTTACAGATGAGTAAACTGAGGCCCTAGGAGATGAGCTAACTTGGGCCCAAGCCCCCACATGACAGTAAATGTCAACAGTGGGGAATCGGAGCCCAGGCCTGGTACCTAGTACCGCCCAACATCCTCTGTGGAAGGAACGATAAGCTTAGGGCCCTCTATGGGGGGGCCCTTCCGTTTATGTTAAAGCCCTGGGACTGTCCCCAGTACAGACAGGATGTCAGCCTGGGTCCACAAGCTAACTTAGTTAATATTCAATTGCCATAGATCACTGTCATCGACTTCCTTTGTAATTCTGTGTATTTTCTGTCATGCATTTAAGGACGTTCATGTGTCACCTATGACACAAAAAAAGGGTAAGAATCCTCTATCTAGTGGGGAAGGGGAAAACCCTGTAAGAAACAGTCTCCCTTCCGAAGACCAAGGCTGAGTAGATCTAGTGTGAAAAATCCCTCAGGATTTCTGGCTAGTAATAAGTATATGTGATGGTGTACACACACATACACACGTGCGCGCGCACACACACACACACACACACACACTCACACAAACACACGCACACGTATTTTTCTCCCTTTGATTCATTTCCCCAAACCTGAATGGAGCACCTTGTGTATTCAGGGTGAGTCTTGACCCTGTGCCGGCCGCTAAGAGGGGGCAGCTTCCTGAGGCCTAGAAAACACCCCTGATGTACAGCTTGCAGTGGGGCCCACAAAGGGGGGAAGCCGGCTCAGCCTCTCAGGTTCTGTGGGCCCAGGAAACAAGTAAACCTGCCAAGTGTGAAGACAGGATTAGAGGCAGACTTGGTTGCCATGGCAGCCTGGCGGGGATAATGGAGATTAACGGTGCAACCGGGCAGTCCACAGTGATGGGGAAGGGGGTCCCTGGTTAGTTTACGTCCTCCGCTTTCTGCTGATTGGTTTCTGTATAATGAAAACACTGGGCATTTCCAGGTCTTTGGTAAAAGGGGAAGTGGGAACTAAATGAACAGGGCCTGAGGCCCATTTTAATTAACCTTGATCTAAATTATAAGTAAGCAAACAGCACTTGGGTGATTTTTTCTTTTTTTTTTAAACGAGCACCAGTTTTCCCCCACCTTTAGGGGGAGCGGTGCCTCCTTGGTAGCACTGGGTGGGCTCCTCGTCCCATGGAGGCCCCTCTTCACAAAGTGTGGAGAGTTTCCCTTGTTTCCTCAACAAATACATGTTTTAACATGAGTTGACTGGGTTTCCATTTTAGTGGCAGTCTGTGTACATGGATCTCTTTATTCATGAGTCAAACATTTATTAATCACCCACTGTTTGCCAGGCTCTGTGCTTGAGGGCTGGGGATGTGAGGACAAAAACAAAATTCTGGCTAAGCATTTAAACAGTGGCCATACTGAATATTTTCTGTTTTTACTTGCAGAAATTGTGACCATTTGTTCAGATTGTTGTGTGCCCTTGGGCAAACAGTAGGCATTCAATTAATTAATTGTTTTCACAACAGCTGGAATTTATCAATTTATTTCTTTTAGATAGAATTCTTTTGAAGAAGGCACATATGCTCCTGTAGCTTATAACTGTCTTAAGAAAGTCCTCTCAGACTGAAATACTATTGAATGGGGTCATAAGTCCTGCCTGTCATGGTCAGACACCTCAAAGACCAGTTATGATGACTAGTATGCTGTTCAAAGAATGATGAAGAAATGTGGCAGGAATAGAGGGGAGCGTCCAGGAGAGTGTCGGACCTTGAAGCCATGAGCATGAGATCTTGGGGCTGCTAAGCCAGAATAAGACCCCTCTTTAGGTATTTGACAGGTTTGCAACTGGGAGAGGGACTAAGGACACTTTCTTTGACCCCAGAGGCTCAGACTAAGTGCAGTAGGTGGGAACAGCAGAGGCCATTTAGGCCTGATGTCAGGGAAAACCTTCAACCAACTGGTGCTGCCCAGACTGATAGAGTTGAATGGATAGCCCCAGGAGAGAGGGAGTGAGTTTTCCCTCACTCGAGTCTTTGGAGGTGGGGAGCCTGGACACTCTCTTTTCAGGTGTGTTGAAGCAGACATACTTTTGCAAAGGTGGGTTTGACTATCTCTCTGCAAAGGTCCCTCCCGTTCCAGAATCCTGCAGCCATGTGATAGAATACATAAATTCTCCAAAGATGCCTCCAGCCATGATTGCCCGGCCACCATCTTTGAGCAGGGGAAGGGCTTGTACTTAGAGAATGGCTGCTTGGGATGTGTGGGGGAAGTTAGCATTTTACGGGGAGGCTGGGAGATTCACATGCCCAGAGACCACAGACCTTCACACTAGCGGTCATTTCGGGGTGGTTCCTGAATCTGGATTTTCCCTGGTGACAGCTCCACCCTAAATTGTGTGTATTTCATCATCCCACTGGTGCCCAGTAACTTCTAGGCTCCCACTAGAGCCTTGGTTCTCAACCTACCTAGTGCCACAACCCTTTAATGCTCATCTATGGGTGTATCTGCATGTGGGCAGACCCACCTGGAGACTGATAGAGGAGCCATGTCTCGATTTCTAAGACCATCAGAAAGGATGTGTTTTCCAGTGGTCTTGGGCAACCCCTGTGACCCCTGTGAAAGGGTCGTTCGACCCCCAAAGGGGTCGCAACCCACAGGTTGAGAACCGCTGCACTAGAGGATGCCAGGGCTTTCTCCTTTGGCCTTTTCTGTTCCACATCATTCTCAGTGACTTAGAGGAATGTTATTGGTAGCACTAGATAAAGTATGAGACAGCATTTTCTACGCCATGCATGAATGAGAAAGCATTTAAGCATTTTTAAATTTTAATTACAGTATTTATTTACTAAGTGCCAAACACCATGCTAAGCACTGAGGGTAAAAATAGAAAAAAGGCGGCCATCCCTGCCCTCTAGGAGCTCCTACTCTGTTTAACAAAGTGCATGTAGGAGGGCACAGCTGCAAGGTAGATGGAAAGGCCAAAGATCTGAGGTCCCTTTCAACGCTGGGATCCTATGAGTCTGTTCTGTAGTAATCTCCTCATCTGAAAGCAGAATTATAACCCAGACCTTTGTGGCATGGGCTGCTTTCTGAGCCCCTTAAAAAAAGGTTTGCTATGACTTTACACGTAGAATTGACATCCTGTTGCTTGTCTTATCAATGGGGGGGGACAGGGCAAAAGACAGGCAGAGAGCTTGGAACTCCAATTTTGTTAAAAATAATTTTAGAAAAGAAAAGAACTTTGTGAGCAAGAAACCAGTTAAAATAGAGGACCTGAGCCAACCAGATACACTTTTGATATCTTAAAGTCCTAAAATGAATGTACAATGAAACATTCACATTTTTTCCTGGATCATCCTTTTGGCCTATCTTCAGATATTACAAACCATGGGGGCCAGGAACTGGCTAGTGTTAGCTCAGTTTTTTATCTCCCATAGTGCTTAGCATAGGGCTCTCTCATACTTATAGGTGCTTAATAAATGATTGCTAAATGTCGCATGTAACACAACATAATTAGCAAGCTGAAATTGCTAGCATTAAAGAGGTCATTGAACAGCAAACATTTATTAAGCCACTGGTGTATGTCATAAATAAATGAAGAACCCCAGACTTGCTCAGTTGAAGGACACTTGTCCAGCCCTGACCAAGAATCTCACCCCTCAACAAATGTGAACTCCACAAGCACCCCTTTCCATTGCCAGAGAAGCAGTGTGCCCTAGTGGGTAGGACATCGAACCTGGGAGTCAGGAATCCCACCTCTCATACTATGGAGCTCTGTGACCTAATTGTACCTCAGTTTCCCCATCTTTAAAATGGGTAGGGCCTCTGCAGTGAGTTAATGAGTTGAAGAGCATTTTGCTGGCTCTACAGGAGTCAGGCATTGCTATGAATCAGACTGGCCAGGTGGCACGCTCTCCTGGTGAAGGGGCATCCCCTCTTGTCTGCTTCGGATGCTTCTCCAACCCCGTTTCTCCTTCTCCCCAGCTGCCGTGTCTCAGCTCCTACGACAGCTACTGCAGTAACCAGGTTGCGGCCAAGGCACTTCTGGACCACAAGAAGCAGGACCACCGAGTACAGGATTTCCTTCAGCGATGCTTGGAGTCGCCCTTCAGCCGGAAGCTGGACCTCTGGAATTTCCTCGATATCCCCCGTAGTCGGCTTGTGAAGTACCCACTGCTTCTCCGAGAAATACTGAGGCACACTCCGAATGATAACCCGGACCAGCAGCACCTGGAGGAGGCTGTAAGTGTGATCAGGGTTGGGGGGAGAAAAGGGTGCCGTGATCATTTCTCAGTAGATAGAATGGGACCGCGGGAGTGGCGCTGTTCTAGCAAGGAGGAGGCCTAGGTGCTACGACCACTAACCCCCAGTGAGCCTCAATTTCCCCATCTGTCCATTTGGAAACCATTACACTTTTTACTTCCTAACTGGGTGACCCTGAGAAAGTCACTTTAACCTCATTCTGCCTCAGTCTCCCCATCCGTAAAAATAGGGAAAATAACACTCCCCTCCTTGGGTCATTGTGAGAATCCAAATTGAATGAGAAAAGAGATGTAAAGCATTTCGTAAACCTGAAAACACCCCAGAATTGTTGGCCCTTATGATCTCTGTTATTGCTGTTAGCCCAGGTCTTGATCTGATTGAGCAGCTCAGCTTAGGGCCTTGACACTCTCCCTGCAGGACCTAGCTTTAAATCGAGGCCTTTTCTTTGAAGAAGAGTGAGTCAAAGACATTTCTCAGAGGCCTCTGGACAGATGCTGTTAGAGGGGTGCATGCCTGTTGGGAGGGAAGAAAGAGAAGGCCCAGAACTTGCCCTAGAGCAGTTGGCTGGCCAGGTGAGAATGTCAGACTCAGGCTTGTGAAACAAAGACCTCAGGGGAGTGGGTGGATTGTAGTAGTGATGAAAAAAATGAAGAAAAGAGCCTCATGGAAACAGGAAAAAAAGTCCAGAAGGGGAAACCAACCAGCAATGAGGCGGCTTTGTTACTACCACGTTAAATTCAGCATCCGCTTTGGAAGAAACAAAAATGGGTTGCCAAAGCTCCTGGCTTCTTGTACAATCCCTGTTTCTTTTCTTCTTTGTGTGTTGAAATGTTTATGTAGATTGACTGATTAAGATCATGATTGTGAAAAAGAACCTCTTTCAAAATCCTCCGAAAACTTAGAGAACACCCACAGATATTCAGCCGGTGAATATCAGTACAGGGCACTGCCCAGTCAGGAAGGATAGAGGGGAGGGAGGCATGAGTGAAACACCTGCTGATCAATCAGGCCTATTTTTATTATGAGAATAAATGAGAGAGAAAACTTAGGCTCACTGTTTTAGTGGCGTCCCCAAAAAGGTCAGCTCTGCATTGTAGGGTCAGAGACCTGAGAGCAGACGCATCTTCAGATTCATCCATTCCAAGCCCCTCAATTTATACATAAGGAAACTGAAGCCCAGAGAGGTCCTAGGACCTGAGATTTCTAGAAAGGAATTCACATTTCCTTTGATCTAGCTCAGCCTTTTCATCTTACAGATAAGGAAACCAAGGCCCGAGGAGGAGAAATAATTTGTCCAAAGTCGTATACACAGGTTTCAGACCCATCTGCTCTGACGCCAAGGCCCAAACCCTTTCTGTTGAACCCGTCTAGAGATAAAAGTCAGCCAGATCTCCACGTGTCCAGCGTGCAGTGATGGGAGCGCCAAGGTGCCATCTTGCCTCTTAATGCAGTCTTGCATTAAGCCTAGGTGCTCATCTTGGTAGCATTTAGTTGTATCCTGGTGGCTGGTGATCACTTGGGTTCTTTGATATGTCTGTAAGTGGGGTTATTCTTCTCTTTCATGGACTCCCCTGTGTTTTCCCTCATCTTTCATACCAGTGTTCTTCCTCCTAGTCCCTAAGTGCTACCAGGCTTGTCCGCCATACTTCATGACCGACTTCTGGTTGGGCATGGCCCCCTTAATGTCATTGATTTGCAATGGAAATGGCTACCGTGCAAGACACAGTTGAAGAGACATGATCTGGGGCTGGGAATTCTTTTCCTATAATGTTTTAGCGGGGTTTGCCATTGTGTGTGGCTCACTAGGTGGAGCAGTGGATAGAGCCCTCACGTTAGAGTCAAGACCTTATGTCAAATCTTGCCTCAGACACCTACTAGCTGTAGGACCCGGAGTAAATCACTTAACCTTAATTTCTTCACTTGTAAAGTAAGGCTGATGATACATCCAAGAGTTATTGTCAGGATCAAATTAGACAGTGTATAAAGGGCTTTATAAACAGTAAAATGCTCTATTTTTAATGAGATCATCTTCATCATCATTGTTGTTATAGCAATGGTTAGTAAACTTTTCTTTCCTAGTCTATGAACTGTTTCAGGAGGAAGGCTAGTTTCCTAACTTGGGTCATGCAAGGTTTCCATTTTAATGTAATGAATGAGGGCATTGAAATTAATCTGACACGAAAAATGAGGGAAGTTTGAGACAGCATGAGCCGGGCCTTAAGGTGGTGCCAGAAAATCCATTGTCTCATGGTTGTAGGACGAGACCAATTCATTCCAAGACTCTCATTTGTGTTTGGACTTGTACCACAACCTTCAGGAGCCCTCACAGGTCAAGGGTTAGGTGTTTTCGGTCGTGGGACAGGAGCCAGACCTCAGCTTTCCACAGAACCTCCTTTTATCCAGCTTTTGTGGGAGTGCAGAAGCTGGGCCTGGCTGAGATTTTCCCCAGACTGCTTTCATGTGGTCACAAAGATAGGGTTTTGCTTACCCCTGAAAGCAGCCTCTCAGACATACCCCCAGAGAGAGATCCTGGCCACATCCATGCTTCGTAAGAGCACGTCCTGACTTCATTTTTGCTGTAACACACACCAGGCAGGCCTGGGCAAGGGCCTAGGCCCCCGGTCAAGCTTTGCTCTTTTCCCCAGAGCTTATCCGGTCTCAGGGATGTCCATGGGTGTGTGTGTGTGTGTGTGTGTGAGTGACATATACATAATTATTTCCATCATCTGCTTCGAGGCCTTTGCATTTCTAACTCAGGCTTTGCCTCATTCCGATATGTTCAGTGTTAAAATATGAACGAATGAAAAGGCACTTATCCTGTGCTAATCAGTGACTAGCAGTGCAAGTGCAAAAACATAGTCCTTATTGTCCAGGAGTTCATGCTCTAATTGAGGGAAACAGTGTGTATGTGAGAGGAAAGGACGTGGACAAGCAGGCCCAACATCCAGCACCTCGGTCACAAGGCCCAGGGCCCTTGCAGGTTCTGAATATGTGGGTCTTGTCATTAAAAGGTTTCCCTGTGAAGCTGCTTCAGCTTTTCTCATATAAATCAAGGAATCAGTTGTGCTTAACCTGGAGAAAGTTTGGGGTTTGGGTGAGGCCAGCAGGGCCTGAGAGCTGTCTTCAGTTATTCAGGGAGCTGTCACACTAAAGAGGGATTAACTTGTTCCTCTGGCCCAAAGCAATGGGTGGAAGCTGTCAAGAGATGCCTTCAGGCTTGATAGGAGAGAAGCCACCCTCCTAACAAATGAGCTTGTCCAAAGTGGAGGGGCCTGGCTGGGCCTGGCCTGGCCTGGGAGGTGCGGAAGCTTCCCCTCACTCAGAGACCATAGGGGTGTGTAGATTCATGTGAAGGCGCTGATGGGACTAGGTGGCTGCTGAGGCCCCCTCTTCCGTGGGGATTCGGGGATTCTGGCAGACACAGAATTCTTAAGCATCCTTAACTTCGAGTCTACATGGAAGGACAGGCTGGTGCCCCATTCTAGGGGCTTGGTGCGGCAACTATTAGAACTGCACATTATAAACTCGCTTTTATCACCAGGTTGTGAGCCCAAACCTACTAATATTGATGATGACAGCCAGCATTTATATAGCCTGTAAGGTTTTCAGAACACAGCACGTAGGTTATCTCATTTGATACTAGGTAGAGGCTGCCGTGATTCCCTTTTCACCAAAGAGGAAACCGAGGCACATGGGTTCTGTGCCTTGCCCAAGGTCACAGAAGGAATCCAGTTGCCAACATTCACAGCGTTTCATCATTTCCCCCCAGATAAACATCATTCAGGGCATTGTTGCGGAGATCAACACCAAGACTGGAGAATCGGAATGCCGCTATTATAAGGAGCGGCTCCTCTATCTGGAGGAGGGCCAGAAGGACTCCCTGATTGACAGCTCCAGGGCGCTCTGCTGCCATGGCGACCTGAAGAACAACCGGGGTGTGGTGAGTAGCTGGACCCTCTACCGGTTCCCACCTTCCCGTGCCTGTCCCCTGTTTAGTCCCTGGACAGATGCTGCCCCCTTCCTTCTTCCTCCACTTCAGTCAACAAGCATTTTCTAAAAATTGATTTTAGTAAACATTTCCCAGTTGCAGGTCAGAAACTCTGACATTCATTTTTTAAAATTTCAAGTTCCAAATTCTCTCGCTCCTCTCCCCTTTGAGAAGGCAGCAAAAAGGTGTTGATTATACATGTAAAGTCATGCAAAGCATGTTTCCATATCAGCCATTCAGTGAGCATTTATTAAGCGCTTACTGTGGCCAGAGCCCTGGGAATGCAACCACAAATCAAAAGTGCTCCCTGCCCCCCCCCCCTCAGTGACCCTGGGTGAGGCATTTCTGCTCCCCAGGCCTCAGTGTCCTGATCTATAAGATGGGGACATTAATAGCCTCGGCCATTGTGAGAATCCAAAGGGATCATCTATTTGTAAAGCTTAAGGCACCATGTCAATGCAGGCTCTTCTTTGAGCCCTTATTTCCCATTGGGAAGATGGTGGTGGCCAGGGAGCGGTGTTCGGGGCATGGAAATTATAGAGATGGCCCTGAAGTCCTGCAGCAGCAGATGGACTGGCCCTTCCAGGCCCGGGGGCAGCTCTGATTGGGTGATTCCCTCTGCCCTGGATGATCTTATCTGTCTGGCATTTTCTGCTGTGATAACAGTGTTTCCAGGTTGCAAAGCACCTGTCTCAGGACCACCCTGACAGGCCGGTCATGAGCGTTTGTCTCACCCCGTCTTTTGGATGTGATAACTGAGGCTCTGGCAGATTGAGTGTCTTGCCTGTGATTGCTGAGGTGGTCAGAGTCCAGGCCCAGGCCTCCAGGCTCCTAGGACAGCCCTCAGCTGGTCACAGGGGAAGCTCCTAGAACAGGTTTGACCAGCCCCAGGACTGACTGTTTTCTTTTCCACAGAGTAGCCAAGGGCAAGCAAGGAGGTTAAAGGTTGCAGGCCCCTGAGGAGTTAAAGAGCATAGCATTTTACTTAATGCTGTTTTTATTAAAAAGCAAGATGACTAAAAGTCATTTTACGCTGCAAGGAAATCGATTTCTGAGAACAAGGGCGGGGGAGGGGGGGGGCCGGGGAGCTGGCTCCGTTGGTTTGTTTTTAACACCCCCACAGCCATCCCTGTCAACAAAGGCTCTTCTCCGAGGCAAAGCGGGGAGAAGGGAGAAGTGGGGTGGTGCCTCCTGCCTGAGCAGGCTGACTCCTAAGATGGGTCATTCCTTAGGGCTTTGGAGGCTGCCCCGGGAGGGGGCCTTCCTAAGTTGGGCCCATCTCACCAACCTCCCACCAAAGGCTGACTGAGGGATACAGCGCAGAGTCGAGGGTCATGTTCAGTGTGTTCACTTAATGCTTTATGAGGTAATGAAAGAGCACACAGGCAGGTTTGAGTGGAGTCTCAGGGAAAAGTTGGTTTTTGGTCTTTGTTTTGTTTTTTTGTTAGCTTAAAAATAATGACCACGTTTGACAAAAGTCCATTGGAAAAGGAGTTCAGTTCACTTGAGGGCATTTTTAATTGCCCACTTTGTGTCAGGCACAGGGCTAGGCTCTGGGTATAAAAAAAAAATAGAAACAGCTCTGTGTTCAGGGAGCTTACATGGAGCTTAACAGAGGAGACAGCTGTGAACATAAAGAAATATATAGAAAGGGGGCGGCTAGGTGGCACAGTGAACAGAGCATCAGCCCTGGAGTCAGGAGGACCTGAGTTTAAATCCAGCTTCAGACACTCAACACAAAACTAGCCATGTGACCTTGGGCAAGTCACTTACCCCCAATTGCCCTACCTTCCCCCCTCCAAAAAGCAAAATTAAAAAAAAAAAGAAATATATAGAAAGCACATGTGAGATACAGGGAGTGGCATCTCTGGGAAGAATCCTCAAAGGCCTCAACCTCTTCTGGGAGGAGGTGAGAGCTGAGCCTTGAAGGGAGTTGGTGTCTAAGAAGGCAAGGGAGAGCATCCCAGGCAGGGGGCACAGTCTGTGCAAAGGTACACGGGCTAGAGATGAACAGTTGTGTTGCATTAAACACTAAATCATTGCCTGGAATGTAGGGTGCATGTGAGAGTAGTCAGCTTGGCCAGGGAAGGAGGACAAGATGCCAATTGGAGTAGTGTGTACTTTTTTCTAGTGGTGACACAGAGCCCGGGGAACAGAAGCAGACAAACCTCAAAAGGAGAATTTCTGAATGTTTTCCTCCTATTTCCAGGGATTCCCAAACATGGGAGGGATGTGTTTCTGAAAGATAGCCTTAGGACCTGCCTTAGGAGTAAGAAGAGATGGGAGGGTGGGTATCCCAGCCTCCCCTCAGTAAACTTCATTTTGTGTTGACGCTGAGGGCCAGGCCTTCAGAAATGAGTCATTGGTTCTCTCTGAAATGTGCTGAGTCCCGGCTGTAGACTGAGGCAGATGGACATTTGTGGGTGCAGGAACAAGGCCCCCCCATCTTTTATGTTTGGGATCTGGGAAGTAGTCATGTACAGGGAGAGTTGGAAAAATGTGGGGAAATGTTAGGAATTTGGGAACCCCAAGTTGGTAACTCACCAGGGCACCCCATCCTCCCTTCCCTGAGTACTTAGAGTCAGGACATCTAGGGTCGTATCAAGCCTCAAACTCAGGCTATGTGACAGGCAAACAACCTCTCAGAGCTTTTCATCTGCAGAATGGGAGGGAGGTAATATTTATGCTCCCTACCTCACAGGTCAATCAATAAACATTTATTAAGCACCAGACACTGAGCTAGCCAAGCACTAGGAATTTTAAAAGAGGCAAAAGACAGTGTCTGCCCTCAAGGAGCTTCCATTCTAATAGGTGAGACAACATGCAGAGTGCTGCGCGTGTTACCATGGCGAGAGTTAGAGGCGCCTGTGGGTGTCTTCAGGGTGCCCCTCCAACTGGAAGGGCAGTGAGGGAGCTTGCAGGGCCCCCTCTGCTGCTCTTTCTCAGTGGTCAAGCTGGCCTTGGGTTAGATCTGGATATACGAGCATGCTTCTTGTTGATTGGCTTAGGAAGGCAATTAAAGAATAGTCAATAGCTAAGTGGGGGGGGGGGGGAGATTAGTGGTGGGGTTAGTTGCTATATTGCCTCTTCCTCACACAGGCTGGTTCCCTAGGAGGAGGGTAAACCAGGTGATCTTTGAGATGCCCTTTTCTATAATCCTGTGGCATGGGAGGGGAGACGGATGCATTGGAAAATACAGGAGATGCAAACCCAAAATATGCCTATCCAGTTTTAAATCCAGTGACGAGTTAAGAAGGCCAGTTAGGAAGAGCACAGAGGAATCTGGCAAGTCTTGTAAGAAATAACTCAAAGTAGGGGAAGAACAAACCAGAAGATTGAGGTGCACAGAAACAGAGCCCATGAGAGAGGAAAAGGGAATGAGGATGGGCAAACCAAAGATCTTAACCCAGCAACCACAACCTTAGCTTGGGTTTGGGTTTCATTTTTAATAACTGTGTTTCGGTGTAACTGGTTTTCTCTATAATCCTTGTATTTTATTTCATACGTTTAAAAATCAGTACTCTGAGAAAGGATCCACAGACTTCCCCAGACTGCCCGAGAGGATCCAGGACACAAAAAAATGCAGGGTCCCTAGTTTAGAAGGAGGGCCAGTGTAGATGCTGAAACATAAGCGTCAGTGGCTGCCAAGCTTAGAGGGAGCATCGTTACTTCTAAGAGAACATTTTACTGTTTTTATTTTAATTCATGGGGTAAGTGAGAGTTTCTGTTCTGTTTCTGCTCTTTAGAAGCTACATGTCTTCCTGTTTCAAGAAGTGCTTGTCATCACTCGGCCTGTTACCCACAATGAACAGCTGTGCTACCAACTGTACCGGCAGCCAATCCCAGTGAAGGACCTTCTGCTGGATGACCTCCAGGATGGGGAGGTGCGGCTGGGAGGTTCCATCCGAGGCGCCTTCACCAACAATGAGAGAAGTACGGATGGATGCCTGAGTTGGGGTTTGGGGATCTTTTTTGATGGTCCTGATAGTAGCTAGCATTGCTACAGGGTTTTAAGGTTCAGATAGTAAATTTGTGTGAAGAAGGGATAGCTCTTCCTGATGCCGAGTCGTTCTATGAACTGAGCCACTCCTAGCCCCTAGATTCTGTCATATTAATTCTGGCTTGCTTTTGAAAGAGGTATGACCAACTATTTCCTGTCACTGACTGTATTAGTGACCTGTGGGGACGCAGAAATAAATCATTACCCACAACTTCCTGTCAAATACCCTCAGAATCATAGAATTTGAGAGCTTTCGACTCCCTGTTAGACTGTGCTCTCCTTGAGGGCAGGGCCTGTTTTTTGGGGTTTTTTTGCTTTATAATTTAGGTACTTAATAAATGTTTTTTGGTTGATTAATCCAGTCCTTCCTAAAAGAAATCCCTGTATAACATACTCACCTGACAGATGATTATCCAGCTCTGTGTGAAGACCCCCAAGGATGGGGAGACCCACCACTTCTTGAGGTCACGCACTTCACTTAGGGACAGCTGTTATCTTTAGGAAGTTTTTCTGACATCCAGTCTAAATTCACTCCTTTGCAGTTTTTGCCTCTGGCTCCCCTGGGCCTCAGCAGAATAAATCCAACCCTTCTTCCATTGGATTGGTCTTCAGATACTTAAAAGGCAGCTAGCATGACCCCTCCATGTTAGACATTCCCAGGTTCCCCAAGCACTCCAGGCCCTTCATTCACCATCTTGGTTTTCTGAAGACTCTCCAGTTTATCTATGTCCTCATCAAAGTGTAGCACTCAGAACGGAGCCCAGCACTCCAGCTATGCTCTGACTAGGGCAGAATACAGACAGACTTTCAGCTCCTTATTCCCCAAAGTTGTCCCTCTCTTAAACATAGCCCAAGATGGCCTTAGCTTTTCTTGACTGTCTCATCACCCTGTGGACATATCCTGAGCTTGCAATCCCTAGCAAGCTCCTGCTAATTTTTCAGGAATTAGACTGTTGTCTGACCATGCCTCCTCTTAGTCTGTATTTGTAAAATTGATTTTTTGAGCCCAAAGGGAATACTTCACACTTATCCAAATTTAATTACTTCTTCTTGGATTCAGCCCAGTGCCTTAGTCTGTCAAGATCTTTTGGGATCCCGATTCCACCATCCAGGGTGTTCCCTATTCCTCTCAGCTCAGTTCCTCTTGCAGATTCGATGAGCCCTCTCCACCCCCTGTGCTAGGTGACTCTGTTTCTCCCCAGGGCTTTGCATGAAGACCTTGCACTCAACAATAGTCAGTCATCAGACAGAAGAGGCACATGGAGGGTGTGAGCAGACTACAACATATAATCACGGAGGAATTCCAGAGAATCCCAGGAGTAAAAGACTTAATGGAGGAATTATATCATAGGAGAAGAAAGAACATGGACTTATCAGGTGGCAAGGATAGGAGATAACGGGTGGATAGTCCACTGATATCCTTGTGAAGTTAGCACTGATAGAGGGACTTTCCTCACCAGGAGCTCCCAGTGCCGACAAAAGCACAGAGTGCATTAATGAGCTCCTGGTGTGGCATACTTTTATAGAGCAAATCAACACCTGCATGTAAGATGAGATCAGGATTAAAGGACATTTTAAGGGATGAATTTCCCACCCCAATTTCAATCCATGGGAAATATTGTTCATCAGAAGTATCCTTCTCATCCTTCCAGGGTGCAGTCATTGGTGTTTGTTCTTCATTACCTTGTGAGAGAGAGAGGCATCATGGGGTAGTGGAAGGGTCATTGGAGTCCCAATTCTAGTCCTAGGTTTTGCACCATCCATGAGCTTTGGCAAACCATGTCACTTCTCCAGGCCTCAGTTCCTTCCCCTATAAAGTGAGAGGATCTGACCAGGCGACTAGGGCCCTTCTAGCTCCCTCATTCTGTGGTTCAAGGTCAAGATGAAAATCTCTGCCCATGGCTTCATTTTGCAGATGGGTGAAGTCATATGACTTGCCTAGGTTAATATAGAAAAACCCAATCTTTCTTTTTCCCCTTCCTTCTGCCTCTGAGCCAATGTTTGACCTTAGAAATGGGGATTTGCTTTTTTTCCCCACTGACCAGAGAACCATCTGGATACTAACACATCTTGTTTTTCCCTTTCAGTTAAAAACTTCTTCCGAGTCAGCTTCAGGAGTGGCTCCCAGAGCCAGTCTCACTCCCTGCAGGCCAGCGACACCTTCAACAAGCAGCAGTGGCTCAATTGCATCCGACAAGCCAAAGAGAGCGTGTGTACTGAGAGCCAGCCCGGGTCACTGGGCCCCCAGGAACCCTCTCCACTGCCCACCCCTCTCAGCGGAGAGACCAGGCTGGAGCAAATGGACCAGTCAGGCAGCGAGTCAGACTGCAGCATGGACACAAGCGAGGCCTGCCCGGACTGCGAGCACATGGAACAGACGGACTCTTGTGGTGGGAACAGCAAACGGATAGAGAGCAGCGTTTGACAGGAACTTCTCCGTCCTTCCTGGCTCCACTTACCTGTACAGTATTTGCATTCCACAGATGGCCTGGTTTTGGAGAAGCACTTTGGAAGGCCTTCCTGAGAGTGTCCAAGGCCCCCTGTCTTTGTCCTTTCGCCGGGCTTGCTGTAGCTGCCAGCCTGCAGGCTGGGCCCCGGCCCCTGGCGGCGTGACCCCATTCCCCACTCACTGTCCAGGGGTATCTGCAGCAAAGAGTTACTTTCACTTGTCCTGCTGGGACAGAAGGAATGTCAGAACTCCTGATGTTTCTTGAGAGCTCCTCTAGATGCCTGACACAGAAGGGGGAAGGGAAGCAGAGACTTCCCAGGTGTCTCAAATAGTCCCCTTATGGAAGGTCATGATA
Source organism: Pseudochirops cupreus (assembly GCA_028627135.1). Taxonomy (NCBI): domain Eukaryota; kingdom Metazoa; phylum Chordata; class Mammalia; order Diprotodontia; family Pseudocheiridae; genus Pseudochirops; species Pseudochirops cupreus. Next base: position 413,274,700 of record CM053583.1, on the reverse strand, counting down.
CCATCTGAGAAACAAAGTCAGGACCAGGAAGAGTCAATGACTTGGATTAACCTCAGGTCGATACCATGGTCTTGGCCATAGAAATGACCAGACCTTGTCACTGGGGGTCCTGGGCAATGAATTTTCCAATGAGTGAATGTCGTGAGCATCAAGTGGGCCTTGTCCTCGGTCCTTTTGTAGCCCTGGATGGACACACCAAGACGTGGGAATGAAAGGCTGATTTAAAAAGGAAAAAAAACCCATCAGGATGGAGGTGATGGCTCTGTTTACAAGTACAAGACAGGGAAGGAAGGCTTGGGGGGTCAATTACTCTTCCTTGACCTTTAGGGTTTGAGTTGGGAATGTGGGAATTGAAATCATGAATTCATTTTCCATCTGGGAAACCACCCTTGCCCCATCCTTCATCTCTGCCTCAGGGCTCGCTCTGTTGTGGCCTCTGGCCCTGTGCTGGGATCAGAATTGTCTTTGTGTTTCCCAGATCCTGATTCAGTGAATTCTAGAGTGAATTCGCATCAGGTCCTTCACACCTATGGCCCACTAACCCATGGAGGGCCAAAGACACTTGCCCATTGTCATCATCACAATCATCATCAATTGGCAGGGCAGGGTGGGATGTGAGCTTTAAGTATGCTAAATACACTGAAATTCTCCCTTAGAGTGTAAATATGAAGGCTGAACTGTGCAAAACTATACCCACACCAGCACTAGTAGAAATAATGCTAAGTTATTGCCAAAAATGGGTGGTTGTTTTTTTTTTATCTTATGTGTCTTACAAGTTTACAAAAAAGAAGGGGGATAAATATAATGTGTCAATTTACCTTGTACAGATCTCATGTGCATTAAAGGAATTTGTGTGACAAGATAATCAATATAAAAACCCCAAGGTATAAGTACGTTATTATTTTAAAAAGAAACAAACTATTGTACTCAATTTTCCCTGTAAAACTTATTTCTGTATTTATAAATCTTAAACAAGGTGAATTTTTTTTTCTATTACAAGTTTATTTAAAAGTGGCTTGTTTCTCGAGGGAAGCAGTCGATGGCTTGAGTAACGGCCTACCACTAATAAGAGCAGGCAAGAGGAAAGAGACCGTTTTGAAGAGCAAGAGAGGAAACAATCTTTGAGGAGACCATGGGCCCGGGGCTGGCCAGTGCCGGGAAAAGAGGCGGCTCCAGGCTGGCCTGTGGAAAGGCATTGAAGGCTCTGGTGAAGAAGAATGTTGTTGGGTTGTGTTTGTGTAATGGCCTTAAACTTTTCTGGAAGCATTTCAAATAAATTACATTAAATGGTCTTGTGGTTTTTTCGTGAGGTTTTCTTGTTTACTCCAAGGGTATGGATGTCAGTCCCAACCAGGTGGGCCAGGGCAGGGTTGGGAAACCTGTGGTGGGGGATTCTGTGCTTGACTCTCCTGGAATTCTGGCTGTCTCACTACGGATACTTTGGCCCTGTGACTTGGGCCTCAGTGTCTCATCACTCCAGGCAATTCTCTGAGCTCCGAGCTTGTATCAGCAGTTGATTGAGGGAATTTCCTCACGGGGAGGGCCTTTCACAGGTGAAAACAAAGCCCCAGGCCCACAAGCTATTCCATATCAATAACCCCAGTGGAGATCAATTCGGTGACTTACTAGGATGTTTGGGAAATTCTTGCTCCACTAAAATTGTTACATGTTTGTCAAATCAGTGTTTGACAAAATACACACTAAGAAGTCAAAGGAATTACCTTCTATTATCTGAAAGAAGTGTGATAGAGCAGCAAGAGCAAACTCTAGGGTCAGAGGGCTTGGGTTCAAATTCCATCTCAGATGCTTACTACCTGTGTGACCTTGGGAAAATCACTTAACATACCTGGGCCTCAGTTTCCCGATTGTAATAGCATTTCTAGAGTGCCAGGCCTGGAGTCAGGAAGACTTTTCTCCCTGATTTCAAATCCTGCCTCAGACATCAGCTGTGTGCTCCTGGGCAATTCGCTTAACCCTGTTTGGCTCAGTTTCCACATCTGTAAAATGAGTTGAAGAAAAGGAAATGGCACTGCATTATCTCTGCCAAGAATACCCCAGATGGGGTCATGAAGAGTTAGCCATGACTGAAAACAACTGGACAAACATCAACAAAACTCCTTACAAATATCTCATTTAACCCTCACAACAACCCCAGATGTTATGCTGTTATGAAACCTATTTTACCGTAGATGCAGGATGTGGTTAAGGGAATTGAGCAGGGTCACCCAGCTAAGAAGTCTCTGAGGCTGGATTTGAACTCGGGTCTTCCTGACTCCAAGCTCAACAAAGCTCTATCCATTGGACCATCCAGCTGCTGCTAAAATAAAGGAATTGGTCTGGTCAGCCTCAAAGGTCCCTTCCTGTTTTATTTCCATGATCTTCTGTGTGAAATGTGTTGCCCTCCTCCAATTATCTTGACCTTTTAGGGAAGGTGGATGGTCAGTGAAGCTAGGATTGCTTTCAAATTCTCTTACTGGGTTGTCACTGTGCTTACGGCATTTTCATGAAAAGAATGGTTTGTCTTTGCTCTTCTTTGATTTGGAGTGGATTGCCTTCCTGCCTCGGGAGGGAGGGTGTGGAGACAGATGTGTGCTGGAACCCGCCTTCCTGGCTCTCTGGCTGAGAAGGGGCACCTAGATGGAGTAGAGAGTCACCTGGGAAAGACCATGAAGCCAAAAAGAGGCTCAAAGTTTCCTGTATAAGGTGGTCATTAGTAATAAGGGATATTTACATCCCTTCCAAAACAACCCAATGCTCTGTTTCATGGGATGGGGAGGCCCCCACAAGTATTGTCAATATCATACAACTGCTCCGAGTGATGGGTCTGGAGTCAGGAAGACTTGAGTTCAAATCCTGCCTCAATCACTTACTAGATATGTGACCCTGGGCAAGTCACTTACCATCTTGTTTGCCTCAGTTTCCTCATACATAGAATGGATTAGTAACAGCTCCTACTTCTTGACAGTTTGTAGTGAGGGTCAAATGAGATAATGTGTAAAATGCTTTATAAGCTGTAAAGACAGGAAAATGCTAGCTGTTACGTTGTTTTTCCAGGTTTTTCCAGCTAACAAGTGTCTGTGGAATTTGAACCCAAATCTTTCTGATTCCCACATTCCCAGCTCTATCCAACACAACCTCCATGTATAGAAACATTTGTCAATGCTCAGATTATTTTTAGATTATCTGCCATTTTGAGGGTAAATACCTCATTTGTAGTAAAACTGAAATCATTAATTTTTTTTTTGTTGCGTTTTGGAGGGGGGAAGGCAGGGTAATTGGGGTTAAGTGGCTTGCCCAAGGTCACACGGCTAGTAAGTGTTAAGTGTCTGAGGCCTAATTTGAACTCAGGTCCTCCTGACTCCAGGGCCAGTGCTCTATTCACTGTGCCACCTAGCTCTTAAAACTAAAATTATTAAGAAATAATATTTCTCTGATCTAAAAATGACCCTTTCCAGATTAGGTTGAGGATAAAAGCCTTTCTTTAGGGACCTTGAATAATGGAGGTAACCAAAAAAAAAAATTATTCCTGTGTTTAGATCTTGTCTTCTCCCCGCACCCACCACCCCAACAAGATTGAGCTAATGCTCCGTCTTTTAACTCTCCTTGCTGGGACCCACCCTTCTTCCAGGAGAAAAGATTAGTTATGGATAGAAGGTAGGTCCTTTGGTTTACTCCTAGAGAATAGTGGAGGGGAGTGGTCAACTAAGAAACCCAGTAGTCACTTGTTTTGGAATGTTAACCCCTAAACTCGTTTTTCTTTTTTTTAATTTCTTTTTAGTTTTCAACATTCATTTTTATAAGATTGAATTCCAAATTTTTCCCTCTCCCTCCCTTCTCCACCTCCAAGACAGCATGCAATCTGATAAAGGTTATATGTGTACAATCATATTAAACATTTCCACATTAGTCATGTTTTGAAAGAAGAATCGGGACAAAACCATGAAAAAGAGAAAATAGTGTGCTTTGGTCTACATTCAGACCCCAACGCTCTTCTCTGGATGTGTATAGCATTTTCCATCATGAATCTTTTGGAATTGTCTTTCAGGGGTGGGGAACCGTTGGCCTCGAAACTACATGTAGCCTTCTAGGGCCTCAGGTACAGCCTTTTGAGTCCAAGTTTTACAGAACAAATCCTTCCATTAAGGGGATTTCTTCTGTGACGTTTGGATTCAGCCAAAGGGCCTCACTTGAGGACCTAGATGGCCACATGTAACCTCAAGGTCACTGGTTCCCCAGCCCCTGTCTTAGATTGTTGTATTGCTGAGAAGAGCTAAGTTAGTCAAAGTTGATCATCATGCAATGTTGCTGTTATTACGTACAGTGTTTTGATTCTGCTCACTTTACTCAGCATCAGTTCATGTAAGTTTTTCCAGGCTTTTCTGAAATCTGCCTGCTCATCATTTCTTATAGAATGATAGTATTCCATTATATTCATATACCACAACTTGTTCAGTCATTCTCCAATTGATGGGTATCCCCTTTATTTCTAATTCTGTGACCACAAAAAAAAACTGCTATAAATATTTTTGTACATGTGAACCCCAACTCTCTTAACAGATTATGACTTTGTTCAATATTCTAAATGTTATGTCAGACATGGATGGCAGGAGGGAACAATGCCATTTGGGATATCTCTCCCCCTCCCTCTCTCTCCCTCTCCCCATCTCTGCCAAAAATGGTGTTGAATTAAATGATATTGTTCCCAGCAGATTTGTGCCTTAAATTCACAGAATGATGCTAATGATTTTTCTTTTGACACTTCCTATCTGGTTCAGCTCTGTTCAGGTAAAAGAGAACAGAGAACCTACCTTAGCAACTAAGAAAGAGGTTCTGATTTTTTTTTCTTTTGCAAGAGGATGCAGCGATGGTTTTTGTAGGATTCAAAGATTTCCTACTAGCTGCACAACTAAGTGCAGCCCTTGTGGATTCCAAGTGGCAATAGCTTATATTTTCATTCATCCAACATGGACACAGGGCGAGACAACAAGGTAGTGTCCAGTTTGGCAAAAATTGAAAGGAGTTACAAAAGAAACAGCCTAGTCCGGTGGAAAGAGGATGGGTTCAGAGGACTTGGGTCCAAATCTTCACTCAGTTACTTACTACCTGTATGATTTAAGCAAGTGATTTCACCTCTGTGGGTCCCTGTTTCCTCATCTGTAAAATGAAATATTGGACTAGATCAGGGGTCCTTAACTTGAGGTCCATGAACTTGTCTTTTTAATATTTAGATAACTATTGCTTTATTTTGTCATTTAAAACTCAAAATCTTATGGAAAACTAAAAATAAATTAATTATAAAAAAGAAAACAGGAGGGGGTGGGGAGAAATGATGGAGGGGTGGTTTCTGAGAAACCTGGGAAGATTTGTATGAACTGATGCAGTGTGAAGTGATCAGAACCAGGTGAACAATTTATACAGTAAAAGCAATATTGTAAAAACAACTAAGTTTAAAAGATTTAGTAACCCTGATCAATACAATGACCCACCACAATTCCAAAGGATTCAATAAAACATGGTACCCATTCCCACATACATAGCTGATAGACTCAGAGGATGGATTGAAAGATATTTTCTTCTACTTCTTTCTCTTTCCTTGCATTTCTGAACATGGGTAATGCAGAAATTTATTTTTCATATATATAATGTACATGTATATGTAATGTATTCCATTTTTCTTACCTTCTCAATGGCAGAGAAGGAGAGGAAAGAAGGAAAGAATTTGGAACTGAAAACAAGTTAAAATTAAAATTAGAAAAATAAATATAAGTTGCTTGGTGAGTTCTCTGTATACCCTTATTGGTCCAACCTCCCAAGCTCTATAAGAATCCACTGTACATCCCTGACCGATTCGCCATCTAAACCACCTCATGGGGAAGCCCATTCCATTTCTGCACCATTCATCAGTCTCTTCAGACTCTTCCTATGAATTATTTCTCTTTGTGTCAAAAGTTCCTACGTGAGAACTTCCCGATCACAACTGGGCTGTCTTCTCATATAGAATTTTAGACCATAATATCCATCTTTTCTCTGAACTCACTAAAATGGATGGTCCCAATGTCTAAGGTGAAAATAAGGAGGGGTAAATTGGGTTCTAGAAATAACGGAATGGTGAGTTTGACATCCATCCTTGTCAAGATTCCAGAGCAGATCATTCGATAGACGGTTTGTGAGCATGTGGGAGGTGGAAAATGTCATCACTAAGAACCTTGTTCACTAAGAACAAATCATGCCAAGTGAGCAAAATGTTCCCTTCTGACAACATTATCTGACTGGCAGTTGAAGGGAATGGCGTAGACACAGGATGTGTAGATTTCAGCAAACTGCCTTGTCAAACTTTTCCATATCTTTGTGGATCACATGAAGAGCTGTTGAGTCGTTTCAGCTGCATATGACTTTTCATGATCCTGTGTGGGATTTTCTTGACAGAGATTCTGCAGTGGTTTGCCATTTCTTTCTCCTGCCCATTTTGATAAGGAAACTGAGGCAAAGAGGGTTAAGTGACTTGCCCAGAGTCACACAGCTAGCTGCCTAGTGAAGAATTACGATGGATACAAGATAGTTTTGCAGCTGATTAATAGGGCATCAGTGGAATCCATGACAGTCACATGCCACAGGACTGTATTGATAGCCCTATCCTGTTGAATATTTTGAAAATTACTTGGATAGAGACATGGTAAGCATAATTTTCCAATTTTCTGATGGCACAAAGCTGGGAAGGTGGGCCAATGCATCAGATAATAAAAGAATGTAAATGGCTGATCTTGGCATGGATTTGAAGGTTTCTGAAGCATTTTGTCATCTCCCCATTAGATTCTGAGCTCTCTGAGAACAGGGATTGTCTTTGGCCTTTCTTTGTCTCTCCAGAATTGAACATAGTTCCTGGCATGTATTAAACACATTATCTCACTCGTTCCTCACAATAATTTTAAGAAATGAACATTACAGGCTTCAAGATGGTACAGTGGATCTAGCACTAGGCTTAGAGTTGGGAAGACCTGAGTTCAAATCCAGGGTCAGATACCTGTGTGACCCTGAATAAGTCACTTAACCTCTGCCTCCTTTTCTTCATCTGTAAAATGGGGATAGCAATGCTTCCTACCTCCCAGGGATATCACTCAAATGAGATAATATTTGTAAAGCACTTAGCACAGGGCCTGGCGCATGGTGGGCACTTCATAAATGCTTGTTCCTTTCCTTGCCCCCTTTCCATTTAAAGGTCAAGGAAATAGAGTCTTAGAAAGATTAAATGACCAAGCCAAGGTCACACAGCTAATCAGTAGCCCAGGGGCCACTAGGTGGCACAGTGTATAGAGCACCAGCCCTGAAGTCAGGAGGACCCAAGTTCAAATCCAGCCTCAGACACTTGACACTTAACTAGCTTTGTGACCTTGGACAAGTCACTTAACCCAAATTGCTTTGCCCTTTTCCCTCAAAAAACAACAACAACAAAAAGCTGTAGACAATATAAAATACTTGGGAGTCTGCTTGCCAAGACAAACATAGGGATTATATGGACACAAATAATCAGTAACCCAAAAGAGCTTGAGAATCTGGAATGATGGGCCAACTCCAGTGAGAAAAAATAGAGTAATAAATGGGAATCCCTGCATTAGCTGACCGAGAGAAAAACAGAATCAGCCACCCAAGCACAGGACGTACTAGCCAAGGTGACTTGGGGGTCTCAGTGGACTACAAGAAGCTGAGTCACCAAAGCTCCCGCCATCTTCTTGTCTGTCGTTCAGCCATTTTGGTCACGTCTGACTTTCCATGACCCCACCTGGGGTTTTCTTGGCAGAAATACCAGAGCATTTGGCCATGTCCTTCTCCAGCTCATTTTACTGAGGCAAACAAGGTTAAGTGACATACACAGAGTCACACAGCTAGGACAGGTCTAAGGTCGGATTTGAACTCAGATCTTCCTGACTCCAGGGCAGGCACCACCGAGCTGTCCCCCATGACATCCCAGGCTGTGAGAAAAGCAGCATTGTGTCCTGAATGAGGTGAGGGTTGTTATTCCAGGCTAGTCTGATCATATCTGTAAGACCCTGCCCCCTTCCTGGACTGTACTCAAAGACAGACATCGACTAAATGAAGTTTGTCCAAAGGAGAAAAAACGGGATAAGCATCATCGTAGAAAGAAAAGGAGATGTTTAGCCCAAGGAAGATGGCTGCGGGAGGAGATGCCAGCAAGGGGTTTAGCTAAAGAGCTGCTAGTGAGAGGACATTAGCCTTAGTCTGGCAGGCAGAACAAAGAGTAAGGGGAGTCAGATTTAAACTCAATTTAAAAGAAAATAAAGAAGTTTGTAATAATGAAAACTGGCCCCAAAATGGGATGGTCTTCCCCACGAAGACAACTGACCATGAGGTGGTCAAGGTTGGAGAACGCTTGTCAGCAGGGCTGTGCACTGGGGTGGTCAATTGATTCAGTGAACTAGTCAGGGAGATCTGAGTTCAAATCCAGAATCAGACAATTATGTGACCGTGGGCAGCCTCTGTTGGCTCATCTGTAAAAGGGGATCATAGCAGCAGCTACCTCACTGAGTTGGGCAGGGAGATACTGTAAGTAAAGAGCTTTGTGAATCTCAAAGTGCTATTATTATTCCTTCCTGGGACGGAGTGTTGAATGGGATGGCCCCAAGGCCTTTTCCTTGGCTATGACACTTTGGCTGTAGTTATTACAATAGGAATGAGTTAGTTCTGAAGGAGCTTGGACTATGCAAACACCCAAGGGGGAAATGCATTTGTAGATTCATTTTCCTACGTTCCAAAAGTGGAAGAGATGAATGAGCCTGCAGTGATGAAGAGAATCTCAGCACCACAGCCATGCATTTGGCTTTCAAAAGCCCAATTGGGATCTTGTGGCCAGCTCCGTGTTGGAAGGCAAAGTTGGGTTCGTTCACTTCACCAGCTTAAGGAATACTTTGAGAGAGAGAGAGAGAGAGAAAGAGAGAAAATGTGTTATTAAACACTATTGAAAAATGTACTAAAATCACCAGCTGTGGGTTTTGATGAATTTTAAACATTTGAAGAATTAATGGTATGCGTGTGTGTGTATGTGTGTCAATGAGTCAACAGTACCATGTGTATTTGTGTATTTGTGTGGCACAATAGATAGAGCGCTGAGCCTGGAGTCAGGAAGCTCAAATCTGAACACAGACCCTTCCTGGCTGTGTGAACCTGGTAACTTAACCCTCCTGTCTATGTCTGTTTCCTCAGCTACAGGATGGGGAGGATAGTATCGTTGACTTCCTAGGGTTGCTACGAAAATCAAATGACATATGTGAAAAATACTTAGCACAATGACTGACACTTAATCAATGCCTATTTTCTTTCCCCATCCTAGAGGTGGGATGAGCTACTGAATAGTGTTGGCCTTAGTGTAGAGAAGCCCTGAATCTAAGCCTTCAAGACTGGTGGTGGTGGCACAGGCCTAGAATCTCTGTTATTGGGGACACTGAGACTGACGGAGATGGGCACCGTGCTGGGACTCCGGAATTCTGAGCCGCAGAGGGCTGAAGTCCAGCCATTGTCCAAACTGAGTCTGGACACCAAATGAATCAAGATGGTGAATGCCGAGGAAGAGGCCGCTACCAAACTGCCTGAAGAGGAACAAACTGACTCAGGCTAGAAGAGGGGCAGCTCAAGGTCTGGTTGGTGGGGCCGTGAATGGCCACTGCACTTCTAGCCCAGGAGGAGACCCAGTCGCCAACAAACATAGGAGTGAAGGAAAAGTAAGCCAGCAGAACCAGAAAAACAAGACACACGATGGGGACAACCAAGTCAAGGGAGAATAAGATTGAAACACTGTTGCATGAAATATGAAAGTGCCTTCTTCCCTCACTGGCAGAGGAGGGAGACTGTGTCCTGGAGAACTTGGTGGATGCCCCGGCCGACTCTCCTTGAATTGCTCTCTCTCCCTTCTCTTCTCCCCTCTTCCCCCTCTTCACACCTCTCTTTTTTCTTTTATTCTTTGGCATGAGAGATAGCTGAGTAAGGGAGGGGCAGAGATATGGAGAGAACTGAAAGTCACAGGGAAACAGAATGAAAATAAAAACAGCTTTTAAGAAGACAATAAACTACCTCGGGCCCAGAAAATGTAAGATGGGGGGTGGGGGAGGCGCAGGGGACACGGCCGCGGGCCGGGCGGGCTGGCGGCCTCCGCTGCTCTGGGGGACGGCTCGGTCCAGAAAGGGCTGCTCTGAGCACAGAGGAGAGGCGCCAGGGAGAGAGCTGTGCCAGAGAAGAGCGACGGTCCACACACACACACACACAGACAGACACACAGACACAGACACAGACACACACAGACACACACACACACACACACACAGACACAGACACACACAGACACATACAGACACATACACACAGACACACACACACACAGACACAGACACAGATACACACAGACAGATACACACACAGACACGCACAGACAGACACACACAGACACAGACACACAGACACAGACACACAGACACAGACACACAGACACAGACACAC
>CM053583.1:413246584-413258802 GCA_028627135.1 Pseudochirops cupreus | reverse complement strand
CTTAACTGAGGGAAGTAAATTAGTTAACCTTCTTACAGTGGAAAGACCACTGACTCTGGAATTAAGACATGGATTTGAATCTCACCGATCATGTTTACCACCTGTGGGATCTCCACCAAGTCACTTCTAGACCTTGAGTCCAAGTTTCTTGATCTGTAAAATGAGGGATGGAGTGGTTATAGACATATAAACAAACTTTTAATGAAAAGAACGTCAATAAAATATTTTAAAATGCATGTATAACTCCTATCCTCTCAGGGGTGCACTCGCACCACCACTGGCTGGTTGGGTACCCAGAGGAATGTCTGTTAGCATTCCCATAGTTACAGGACTGATGGGTGAGAAGGGGACTCTTCTGCTAAACATTAGTCCATAAGCCCCCACCAATGTGCTTCTCTTTAACAGTCAGCAACTAGACTTAGGGGTTTTTTTAGCAAAGACATTTACTGAAACAGTGTAGCAAGAGTAATACTTATAAAATATCCCTGCCCTCCAATGCAGAGGGCACACTCTCCAGCAAATACACCAGGAACCCACGGAGTGGGAGTAGGCATGAACTTAAGGGACAGTAATATTAGACACATGTGTAGAGAACACACACACAGCTAAGGCAGCTCCAGAGCTGCAGGGCTTCAATGACCTTTCTCTCCCCAGAAGGTCTCATGAAATTCAGTACAAGTTACTCTCCTTTTCAGCTGATCTGGGCTTGCTCCTCTTAGGGTAAAGTGTTTCAACTGGAGAGGACAATCTGCTACTAGGCTGGGTCCATCAGGCCACTCAGAGTGTCTGCTGCTGTTGAGTTGGACTGGGCGGGTGGTACTTGACCTCTGGGTCCTTCTTAGGGATTGATATCTCCCCTGAATGGGCCTGTCTACTGGTCTCCTAAGCTCAGTCTTCAGTGGGGCAGCTGCCAACCTTCAGCCACAGAACTCTGAATGTGCCTTCCAGCTCTATCTATGATCCTATGATCTCTATAGTCTGTTACAGCTCTAATATCTAGTCCTCTAAGTCCTGACTCCAGTACCAAAGCTTTCCCCCAAACCCAAATCTTTTAGAAAGAATTTTTAATGAGGTAAATAAGGGAAGAATAGTGTTGGACAACTGGGTTCAATGACTGATCAGTGGTTAAAACATTCTGGGAAAAGAGAAACAACTGGATAATTGATTGTGGTAAGGTGGACAGATGTTTTTTTCATTGTTTTTTGTTGTTCAGTCATGACCGACTCTTTATGGCCCCATTTGGGGTTTTATTGGCAAAAATACCAGAGTAGTTTGCTATCTCCTCTCCAGCTCATTTAAGAGATAAGGAAACCGAGGCAAACAGGGTAAAGTGACTTGCCCAAGGTCACACATCTAGTAAGTTTCTGAGGTGGATTTTGAATTCAGGAATAATAATCTTCCTTGCTCCAGATCTGGAGCTCTTTTCACTATGGTGCCAACCCAACGGCCCCTAGCTGCTGTCCATCGTCCTGCATGAAAGCCAGTAAGTTTTTTCACGGAAAAGAAAATTTCTTATGATTTTTCAGGGCAGTGACGTCATGTTGCCCCATATACCTTTGCAATCATGCCAAACACCAGAAGGACGAGAGAAAAGAACAGGGAGGCTTAGAATTCAATTTCCAGAATGTGAAATTCTGGGCAAATCTCTACTTTTTTGTGCTCAGTTTCCTTATCAGCAACATTGAGGGTTGGATTAGAGGATTCTGAAGTCCCTTCTGAAGTCTCCAAAGTTGTGATCCAATGAACATGTCTGAGCCTTTGTTTCCCAAGCTGTAAAATAGGATGACGACACCTGAATGACATATGTCACAGTGTTGTTGAGAGAGAAACACTTGACTAAGTGCTGCATGGGAGCTGTGGAGGGAGGGTGCTGCTCTTCAACAAAGTTATATTGAATTGACCAGATAATTGAGGAGCTGTTAGGCAGCAGAGGATGTACTTTTAGGAAGAGAAACCAGAGCTGTAACTTGGTGGCCAAAGGGTTAATGAAATGTTAGATAATTTTCATGAAAAACACAACATCCAGACCAGGTTGTGATAACAAACTCCATCTCTTCTGCCTCCTTCCTGAGGAGGTGTTTCCAAGATTTCCCCACCTGTTAGTAACTGCCCATGGAAGTTACCTTGTACTTATTTTGTATATTCAAATGCACATAATTGTTACCCCTCCTCCATGGAATGGAAGGTCCTTGAGGACAGAGTGATTCATTTTTGTCTTTGTATATTCCCCTGTGCCTAGCATAGAGTCTGGCATAGTAGGTGCTTAATAAATGCATAATTGCTTAATGATTGTTCCTCCCCTAGAGGACAGAAGCAGACCCTCTTCGTTCATTTTGAAGTGAAGAAAAGCAACAAGGTTGTATTAAGTAGTGCCAGGCAGGGCAGCTAGGTGGGGCAATGGATGGAGGGCCAGGCCTGAAGTCAGGAAGATATGAGTTCAAAATCAGCCTCAGACATTTACTAACTTGTGTGACCATAGGCAAGTCACTTCACCTTTGTTTCCCTCAGTTTCCTGGGTAAAATGAGCTGGAAGAGGAAATGGCCAACCACTCCAGCATCTTTGCAGAGAAAAACTCAATTGGAGTCACAAAAGTTGAACATGACTAAAAAACAACTCAACAACAGCAACAGCATGTACCAGATCCTGTGCTAAGTGTTGAAGATGCAAATATTAGCAAAAAGAAAGATCACCCCACCCTCGGGGAGCTTCCATTCTGAGAGAGAAGACAACGCCTAGAAAGAGCTGGGAAAGGGGCCCAAGTGAGGACATATTGATCAAGTCTGGAGAGTCTGAAGTGGAGCTGGGGGAGGAAAGAGGGATGGTTCTCTTGAGTCCTTCCCGGAAAGGGAGATTCTGGGAGGAGCTCACAAAGGGCAGAAGGAGTCACAAGAGGAGAGGAACGTGGGTGGAAGGTATAAGGCAGCAAAAGCTAGAGAAAACTCCTAAATGTTTAAGCAGCCCAAAGCTAGGATGGGCATCCTGGGTCGAGAGTGGGCTGTCTGTCTCTGGCATTCATGTAGACACTAATGACTTCATGATGAGTGTGCTGGAGAGAGGATTCTTGGGCAGGTACAAGGCTGAGTAGATGAAGCTCAGGTCCTTCCCAGCTCTGTTGGCTGCTCCTCCTGCTCCTTGGGACCACTGTTGCTGCTCTTAACCAGGACAAGTTTGAAGCCCAGACTCCACCCTTGGTTATTTGCCCAACTCTGGCCTCTAGAAGGGAAAAGTGACTCAGCCCATGCCCTCACATTCCCAGTTGGGTTTCAAAGACCAGGTAAACTTGTTGCCTCCATACTTTGGAATATCTTTGATGTCATTTGTTACAGAATCACAGACTGTGTGAAATAGAAGGCACCCTCAGTCACCGTGTAGTCCAAAGGAAGGAATATACACCAGACTAGTGGTCATACAGCCTCTGTTTGAAAAGCTCCAATGAGGGGGAAGCTGTTCCCTAAGCCAGCCCCTTCCACTGTCGGACTGCTCAAATTGTCAGGGCATTTTGAAGCAGTACGGGTACTGCTTTCACCAAACCAGAGCAGGATCCCTCAGACCAAGGAAATCAGTTGTGGGGATAAATGAATGAATGAATGAATGGATGCATAAAAAAGTGGGTGAACAAATAAATAAATGAATAAATGGATGAAGGAAATAAAAATATCTTCCCGTTCTGGCCACCCTCCTGGCGACAAGCTTCTGTGGCCTTGGCTAGGCTTGTACTCAGATGACATGAAGGGGCATCTGATTAATAGCAAGCAGAGCCAGGGCTCTGTTGATAGAAATCAAAGTTCCCCATGTCATGACAAGGAGCCCAGGGAGTGTGGCTGTTAGATAGTGTTGGCCATAATTCAGAGAAAAGGGAAGATGCTCTGGAGATTGAAGCCCGGTGACTTGCTTGGCATTGAGATGGGTCTTCTTGTCCTGGCCTCCTCTCTCTCTGATCCTTATCTCTGGGCTCTCAGAAGCCCAGTTTCCTTATCTATAAAACAGCAAAAATTAGACTTTCCTTATTTACTTGCATAGTGAAGAATATACTGTGCAAATGTGATGCTATAGAAGCATGAAGTATTGTTACTACTCTGCCTCCCTTGAAAGTCTACAGTGAAGCATCAATGAAAACATGTAAAGCCACTCACAAGCAGCTTTCCAGAGGACCGCTGCTGTGAACAGCTTTCAAGGCTCTCATTACATAGTATAGTGAGCTCTCTATTCAATAACAAATCAAAGCAAAACATTCACAGAAAATCAAGGTACAGCATTCACCATGTCACAACTCAACGACTTATCACTAAAATGGCCACATAGTTTTCACCAAAGTTGTTGCACAGTTTTCAACAAAGTACAACCATTTAGTAATTCAATCATTCAATGGTTCTCTTTTAAACAAGGTGCATTCATTTAGACAATCAATCATTTAGTTAAGTCCTTAATTCAATCAGTCTTAAGGAGGCAAGGCTTCCTTAAGGGACACAAAGTACAATACAATAGTCAAAGTTCTCCACCCACGGGGTGCAATTAAGTTACAATATCAGTCACTACTCAGTACTCTCTTAAGGGGTAGTGGAAAATATACAGGCCATCAACCCCTCAGTCACAAGTAAGTTACAATTTCAACAGCCACTACTCAGTACTCTCTTAAGGGGTAGTGGAAAATATACAGGCCATCAACCCCTCAGTCACAAGTAAGTTACAATTTTATCAGTCATTACTCAGTATCCATGGAGAGGTTTTTTTCATCTTGATATGAGGTAGGCTCTCAGATTCCCTGGTTCTCCTTCCATGGTCCCAGCTCCTACCTGAATTCACCAAACTGTCACCTGGATTCAAAGGCAGACAGCTCCCAGCTCCTTGTCTAGCTCTCTGTGTAGTTCCTGTTCCACACTGAAGCTCATGGTGTCCAGTCCACCTTAAATCCTTCACAGTCTCTATTCCTGGGAAGTCAAGGCTTAACAAAGACACAAACAAAGTACAGACACCACAGTCATGGTTCCTCTGGCAGCTCCAGGCTGGCCCTCAGAAGTCTTCAGCAGAAGTTTTGGCTGGTTCTCAGAAGCTCTTCAGTAGAAGTTCCCAGAAGAAAGATCTCAGCAAAGTTATGCCACCACAAGTTTGAGTTTTACATTCTCCCCTTAGTTCTTCTCAATTCTCAGTTCAGTCTTCAGTCCAGCAGCAGCTTCCCTGCCTCCATGATGCTTACCTCAGGAAATTCTGACTGTCCAGCTTGTGTACTTCCTTATATATGGTATAGCTCCTCCCTGTTCAGCCCCTTCCTGTCACAGCAACAGGAGTTCATACCTCTTGTTTCTTTACAGAGGCTTAATTTGAAACTAGGTGCTAAGTACCTGTCAGCTTTCCAATACAAAAGGATCTTCAAACTCCATTACCATCAGAGAGCATGAAGGGGACAATGGGGTGGAAGGCCCCAGAGTGTCAGTGGTGATGAATAATAGTATTAATGATGAACAGCTAACATTTATATAGCCCTTTGAGGTTTACAAAGCATTTCATAAGGTTAGCAAGTACTTATTAGTACCTACTAAGTGCCAGAGTGCTGAGTGTTGGGTATACAAAGAGAAAGAATGAAAAATGAAACAATCTCCATTCACAAAGAGCTTGTGTCCTGATGGGGGACACAACCACACACACACACACACACACACACAACCATACACACACACAT
This sequence comes from Pseudochirops cupreus, assembly GCA_028627135.1. Classification (NCBI taxonomy): domain Eukaryota; kingdom Metazoa; phylum Chordata; class Mammalia; order Diprotodontia; family Pseudocheiridae; genus Pseudochirops; species Pseudochirops cupreus. The sequence continues at coordinate 413,253,124 of CM053583.1, read as the reverse complement.
ACACACACAACCACACACACACACACACACAACCATACACACACAGATACACACGCAACAAGACACACAGATACACACAACCACACACACACACATAACCATACACACACAGATACACACACAACCAGACACACATACATATATACAACCAGACACACACAGACACACAGATACACACAACTACACACACACGCAACCATACACATACAGATATACACACAACCAGACACACACAACCAGACACACACAACCACACACACACATTCTTTTGAGCCTTGCAATACCCTGGTGAGATTGACTTGCTTCAAGGTGAAATAGGGTCCTTAGAGCCAATGCCAGCAACAGAAACAGAAGCAAGGGGTTGGCATCATCTGCCAAACAGACCTTTTCACTCTGTGACTCTTTTTCTCCTTTCCCCCTTTCCCTTGAATCTAGTCATGAAAATATATCTGTAGGGTTGAATTTTAAAGGGTTTGGGGTTTTTTTTTAAAGTGTTTATACAGCCCTTTAGAGTCACAAGCTGCTGTGCAAATGTTATTATAGCATCACAACAGCTGAGTGAGGTGCTCACTATTATTTTTCTTATTTTTTAAAATAAATAAATTTATTTATTTTCTTGTTTACATCATTCATTTCCATGAGATTTTTGAGTTACAGATTTTCTCCCCATCTTTCCCCTACCCACCACCTCAGAACAGCCATCCTACTGTATAACCCCTCCCCCAATCTGTTCTCTCCTATGTCCTCCCCCATCACCCCTCTGACTTTCAGTAGGGCAGGATGGGTCTCCCTGCCACAGTGCCTGTATATCTTAATTCCCAGTTGGATGTAATTAATAATAATAATAATAAATATACATATATATTTTTAACATTTGATTATAGAACTTTAAATTCTAGATTCTTTCTCTTCCTCCCTCATCACTCATCCCTACTGGAAGGGTAACTTCAGTTCAATACAGGCTGTACATGTGTAATTACACAGAATATCTCCACAGTGGGCATATTGTTAGAGACTGATTATATGACCCTCCTTCCTATCCTGTCCCCGCCTTGTTCTATTCTCTACCCTGTCCCTGTCCCTTTACAGAAGTGTGTACTTCCAGCAACCCTCCTCCCAACCCTTCCCTCCATCATCCCACCTCTCATCCCCATGCTCCCTATTCTCCTGTGTGGCAAGATACTCAGTTTATAGTTTATGTCTTTCCTTCCCTAAGCCAAGTTCAATGAGAGTAAGGTTGACCTTACTCCTTCTTCTCCTCATTGGCTTTTTGGGCCTCTTTTGCCATTTGAGTTTGTCCATTTTTTAAGGTGTTATTTTCTTCAGTCAGGTTGCTGACTCTCTTTTCATGAGTTTCCTGCATCATTCTCATTTCTCTTCCCAATTTTTCCTCCACTTCTCTTATTTGGTTTTCAAAATCCTTCTTAAGCTGATCTATGGCTTGTAGGAAGTCTTTATGTTTCTTGGAAGCTTTTGGTGTGGGAGTTCTGACGGTGTTGTCTTCCTCCCACTCCATATTTTGATCTTTTTTGTCCCCAAAAAAGGATTCTAGAGTTTGGTTGCTGTTCTTTGCTTCCTTTACTTGCTCATATTGCCAGTGAATTACTTGATTTTTTAGCTCTGTGGAACTCTGCTTCCAGAAGGGAAAGCTCTGTCCAGAATTGCTGGAGTTTTTGCAGCTGCTGGACTTATTAGGAGGGGGATGCAGCCCCCACCAGCTTTGGCTCACTGAAAACACACCCCAGGACCACCACCCAAGACCACGATCTGGATCCAGGCCGCTCAACCCAAAAGCACTTAGCCTCTGAACAATTGCTTGGTCCCCCTGCAGTCTGCAGGCCGGGAGCTCTGAAGCAGCCAGGTGGAGGTGGCTGCAGGGCTGCTGCTTTTACTGCTTCCTTGCCCTGGAGGCAGTTTGGCCAGACTGCTTTTCTCCCCTAAATTTAGCTGAGTTCCACTGACCTTTTACTTATTCCTTATTTCTTATGGCTTGATAATTCTGGAAACTGCCACAGCTGCCGCTGATCCACTCTCCTGAAGGCTACAGCTGCGGCTTGTCCTGGCCACCCCAGGGCCAAGCGGTGGTTTCAGGCTGGGCAGGTTTCGGCTCCCAGCATGCTGCAATGAGCCCTTCCTGCCAAACTGCCTTCAGTGGGAGATGTGTTTTTCTGTATTTTTGTGTGAGTTTTGGAGCCCTAAAGTTTGTTTAGAGTCATATTTTATGGGTATTTGAGGTGGCTATGTGTGAGCTGCGAAACCTTGCTGCTTCTATGTCACCATCTTAGCTCCAACCCTGTTAGTTGTCTTTTCATAATTTTCTTGCATTGCTTATTTCTTTTCCCAATTTTTCTTCTACTGTTCTTATTTGATTTTTTTAAAAAGGGTTAGGTTGGGGTTTTTTTTGCTCTTTTTAAAAAATCTCTTTTCTTAGCTTTTCTAGAAATTCTTCTTGGGCTTCTATCCAATCCACATTTTTTTTTCCCTTTAGGCTTTGCTTGTATATGTTTTCAAGTGATTGTCTTCTTCTGAATTTGTAGCTTTCTTCCAAGTTTGTGTCTTGAACTTCTCGACTACAGTAGCTTTTTATAGTCATGTTCTTTTTTATTGTTTGTTCCTTTTTCCAGTCTATTTCTTGACTTTGGACTTTATGTTGTATTTGGGCTCTGCTCACCTCTGGGAGAGGATGGCTAGCTTGAGCTTCTGTGGCTAGATCTGGGGACCTGTAGTTTCTAGTACTTCCAAGGTGGTGTCATCTGGAGAGAGTTCTGGTCACTATCCTCCTGGTCTGTGCCCTGATCCTTACCCAGGTAGGTCTTCTGTTCCCTAAAAACATCAGACCACAAGTCTCCATCTCTGGGCTGGAATGGCAATCTGGAATTGAATAATTGACCAAAAAGCTGCCAAATGGCACCTTTTGGTGCTACTGCCCCTGCTAGCATAGCAATTCTCTGTAATTTCTTTCTGAGCAAGGATTTGGTCCCCTTACCATCTTTGGGTACTGAGTGCTCCTATGGTACCACTACTACTACTGTTACCACTTCAACTGCTGTCTCCAGATCCCATAGTCAGGATTGCTTATGCCACTTGGTACTCCCTGACAGCTTCTACCCCAGTGTCCACAGACCTCTTTTTCTGGCTTCCTAAGCTGTGCTGGGCTGAAAAATATCTCACTGTGAGTTTGTTGTTGTTGTTGTTATCCTATCCAAATTTGATTCAACACACTTTAAAAGTTGTTCAGAGAGTTGGGTTGGGAGAGCTCATTGCACTCTGCCATCTTGGTTCTGTCTCCTTTCTCTTGGCTTCTAATAAAATAATTTCTTTAAAATAAGTAAATCAAGTAAACATGAGAACTGAGCTTCAAACCAAGGTCTCTCCTGACCCCAAGTACCCACCTTTCCATTACTTGTCAGGGCTGTAGTTAAATAACATGTCCCCTCCTCAAGATGTAGCCTCTTTCTTTTTTTTTTAAATGCTCCAAAAATGTGGCTTCCCTGTGTAACTCATATATCCTTTTAACTATAGGAAAACAAATCAAAATTAATTTTCTAGCATCCCTGCTACTCCAAGGAATCTCATTTGCCTCCTCAAGAGAATGGTTGACTTTACAAATGGCGCCAATCCCAAGGACTTCTAGATGAGGGAAGGCAGCATTTTCTACTTTGAGATAAATACCACTGGTGTTATGTTTCTGTAATTTATGTAAACCATAACCATAAACCCACCAATTACCCTATTGGAATTTGGCAGGGTCCCGGAAGACTTCAAAGAAAGAAAAGAAGGATTCATTACCCCTGCTCTGGGAGCTACAGGAGGGCACACAAGGCCTTTGAGCCCTAGATCATATTTCTCTATTGTTAAATGGTAAGAAAAGAAAAAAAAAGATGGTTGAGGATCTTTATGTGCAAGAAACCATAAAAAAAAATGGATACAAATGTGGGAAGCAGCTCACTGAGTCTGAGAGCCCAGGGGAAAAGTTTGTTCCTTTTTCAAGGCCTCAGTTTACTCATCAGTAAAGTGAGGGAATTGGATTAGGTCAGTGTTTTCCCAGGTGCAGGTCTTCAGCCAATGTTTGCCAATCAACTCTGACTACTAATCTAGGGTAGAGTCGGCTGAATGTTGGATCTGTGTGACCTCTCTGAGTCAAAGTTCTCTTGTCAGGAAAATGAAGTGACTTGATTATGTCATTCAGTCAGTCTGTCAGGAAGCATTTAAGTACCTATTATGTGCCAGGAACTGTTGAGGTCAGGGAACCATAAGATGTTGATGTTTAAGGTTAGGGGTGCTTGAGACCCCAAAATACCAACACATCGGGTCCTGCCAAATGAACTCAACTCAAGTCTTCTCTCAGCCAAAGAAAAGCAAAGTTTATTAAAGGTTTGCCATAATGGGTAGACTCTTAAGGAGCCTCGGTATCTGTCACACTTGTATTGGACAAGCAGGTCAGAATAATCTGACACAGTGTGAGTCTGTGCTAGATTAATTCTCTGGCTCTTTTTTTTTTCATGGAGGCAAGATGGGGTCTTATATACAGAAAGGTTGTTGGAGGAATCTAGGGGTGGTCTAGAGGAGGAGTTTGGGGAGGGTCTTCAGGAGGAGTCAAATGAGGTCAGACTCCAGTAATGAGAGATTAAGGGTGGGAAGTAGCTAGAGGCTACCTGGAGATGAGAGACAATGGAGGGCTAGTCTAGTCTAAGAGTGACAAGATTGGAGTATAGATGTTTTGGGAGGATCAAAGGTGGGGGCTAGCTGGACAATAGAGGTCTAGGCTACTAACAGATTTAGGCAGAGCTGTAATGAAAGGCTTATGGCCTCATCAAATGAGAAGATTCAGTCAGAGTTCAAAGGTGGGAAGTAGATGAACAATGGAGGGCCAGGCTAGTAGAGGTTTGAGCCCAGCCACAATGAAATACTTATGGCCTTTGCAAATGCCTCATCAAGTCGGAAGATCTAATCAGACTTCAAGGGGTTTCCCAGAGCCTGAACCTCAAAGATTCAAGGAGAGCTCAAGGGGGCTCCCAGAGCCTGTACCTCATCACTTTCACTTTGAAATAAACACTCCCTAGTTGGTTGGCCTTTTGAAGAAATATGGATTTCACATAATGGATCCATTTGGTCAGAGAGATGCACAGAAAGCTGGGACAGACTTGAGACTTGGACTTTGGGCCAGGGGAGTAGGGACTTGAAGATGTGCGCAGCCTTCATGGTAATGAAGAGGTACAGGCTCCGGGGAAACCCCTTGAACTCTGATTGAATCTTCCCACTTCATGAGGCATTTGCCTGAGGCCATAAGCCTTTTATTATAGCTAGGGCCAAATCTTTGTTACTATTAACCTAGCCTAGCCCTCCATTGTCCAGCTACTTCTCACCCTTGATCCTCCCAAAATATCTATATCCAAATCTATTACCCTTAAACTAGCCTAGCCCTTCATTTTCTGTCATCTCCAGGTTGCCTTCAGCTACATCCCACTCTTAATGCCATTACTGGAGTCTGACCTCAGTCCCCTCAAAATCCTCCTTAGACTCCTCCTCAAGACCCTCCCTAAACTCCTCCTCTAGACCACCCCTAAATCCTCCCACAATCTTTCTGAATATAAGCTCCATCTTGCCTCCATGATGGGGCTGAAATTAATCTACTACAGACTCACTTGGTGTCAGATTATTCGGCCTGCTTGTTTAAAACAAGATACCTGGGCTCCCTAAGAGTCTACCCATTATGGTGAATGTTTAATAAACTTTGCTTTACTTTGACTGAGAGAAGACTTGAGTTGAATTAATTCAGCAGGACTCAGCGTGCTGATATTTTGGGGTCTTGAACACATCTAAACCCTAAATCCCAACAGTAGCAGAGCCCTGAATCTAGAACTCTGATCACCCAGCCCCAGATATGACAGGGATAGCAACTGCAGAGGGATGGGCGGGGAGGAGATGGGGGTCAATACTGGTAGAGGAAGGAGCCACATGACTGAGTTGATACTGGGGGAATGTGATGACAGAGAAGAGAAAGCGATGGGGTGCCTCTGGATATTTGGGGGTGATTTTTGTGGCATAGTTGTAACTTCAGTCTTTACCCTCAGTTGTGAGATCAGTTTGGCTCCGTTCCCTCCCTCCCCCAGCTGTGAAGCATTAACTCTGCAGCTATGATAACAAGGGTCTTTTCAAGGCACTACCAGTAACCGGCCAGAACAAGACCCATCCTTCCCAAACTGGATAAGGTACTTCTCCTTAGGAATTTGACCTCAAATCTGGCCGCCGGTTGACCTTATGACGTTTCAGGGCCACAAGCCCGCCTTTTGCTCCCCCTCTCTTTGGAATCTCCCAGTGGATTATGGGTAAAACGCATGCTCAGTTGATGTGAAGGGTACATGTCCCTTTAAGCATTGGCCACTCCCTGGCTCCTCCCGGGTCCCTCCCTAACTCCACCTTTGTACACCTCATTAGCTTAATGAACTTATGATTGACAGCTTTGTATCTTTAAAAATGCCTCTCTGGCCCTTAGAACTTTGCAGATGGGCCTTTCTAGCAGGCCACCTGTCCACTGCA
>CM053583.1:413223876-413237898 GCA_028627135.1 Pseudochirops cupreus | reverse complement strand
AGATGGAAAAAGAATCTCAAAAGCTTTCTGAAGAGAATAATTCCTTCAGAATTAGAGTGGAGCAAATTGAAGCAAATGACTTTATGAAAAATCTAGATACTATCAAACAGATCCAAACAAATGAAAAAATAGAAGGCAACGTGAAATATCTCCTTGAAAAAACCACTGACCTGGAAAACAGATCCAGGAGAGACAATTTAAAAGTTATTGGACTACCCGAAAGCCATGATTAAAAAAAGAACCTAGAAAGCATTCTTCAAGAAATTCTCAAGGAAAATTGCCCTGATGTTTTAGAACCAGAGGGCAAAATAGAACTTAAAAGCCACAACATTAGGTTGTCTTGGGGATGCCTGGCTTGAAATGTCTAACCACTTCCCCCATCAATCATTCCTCTCCCTTTCCACAACCTAGCCAGACTTCACTTCAGCACTGTGGACACCCACTCTTCCACACCTTCCCATTAGGCTTCTATCCCCATGGCTCTCTCCAAGGTAGCCAATGACTTCTCATGACCTTCATCTGTCTTCACTGCCCTGGACACACTTTATACTCCCTGAATGACACCATTCTCCTGCTTCTCATCCCACTTCTCTGGTCTTATTTCTCCTTTTCAGTGATCTTTTCTGCTCATCATCCATGTACAGCCTCGTAAGCATGGGTGCCACTCAAGGCTCTGCCCTTGGGTCCTTGCCCTCAATCTCTATCTTCCTCAGGAATCTGATCATCTCCACTGATCACCTCCACAAAATAAAAGACAAATTTATGCCCATCTCCAGCCCTAATCTTTCTCTTGATCTCCCTTCCCTCACTGCCAAAAGTCTGCCAAGTATTTCCACCGAGATGTTCTGCTGCCATCCCATCTTGCCCCTCCAAAATCTTACCCATCCACTACTTGGCCTGTTTCTTTCAAACCCCAACTATTTTCCTGTCAAAAGGTTTGAAAACTTGGAGCCTCTTAGTTGTTTGATTTTTAAATTTTCTTTTTTATTATTATGAATTTAACACCTATCAACAAAGGTGTACATTTCCAAATTCAGAGACAAGAAAAGGAGGATTGTATATGAAATCACTCACCTCTTAAGTACAGCTTGTTTTCACTAAATTCATCCTTCACCTGACCATATTCCCTTATTAATTTCTTCTTGCTCTCTTTTGTGTATTTTAAAAACATTTCCTTGATACTTGGAGCCATTTTTGACTCTTCCCCCCATCATTCCCAGTCAATTGCCAAATCTTTTAAATTTCCACCTTTGCAACAATCCTCATAAATGTTGCTCTTATTTTGGCCCTTATCCTCTCTTACCTAGACTGTCCCTATGTCCCTCCTCCAAGATATCCTTGCCTAAAAATCTCCCCTCTCTAATCCATCCTCCACACATCTGCCAAAAACATCTTCCAAGGCAGAGGTATGACTACCATCCATGGGATGAGAAACCTTCAATGGCATACTACTCTCTTGATGATAAAATAGAAGCTCCCCAGACAAGCTGGTACTGAAGGCCTTCCCTGATGCCCCCATAACCCATCCCCAACTCAAAACCTTCAAAATCTTCTCCTCTCTCTCTCTCTCTCTCTCTCTCTCTCTCTCTCTCTCTCTCTCTCTCCCTTCCTTTCCTCTTCAAATATTCAGATTTCCTAGGGTGATAGAATTAGGGCTAGGAAGAACCTTAGAGGCCATAGAGTCTAACTCCCTCATTTTACAAGTGAGGAAACCAAGGATCCAGATTAGATTAAGTGTCTTACCACCAGTAGTAAGTATCTAAGGCAAAATCTGAAAATTCTTCTGCTTCTGAAATATCTTTGACAGTGAAGTGAAAAAAAGAAAACCCAAAATACATCATGCAGTTGAAAGGCTCCTGGTCTAGTAGGTTCTCAGTACAGAAGACCTCAAGTCCCAACTCTGATACATTCCTGTTGGGTGACCCAGGGCAAACTTCTCAATGAACCAGGAAATTAAATTTAAGTAACGGAGAAGCTATAGATCTGTATCATAGAAAGATTTTTCACTGGGAGTTCCCACGATCAAAAATGTAATAAAAATCTAAATAAAACCCAGTGAAAGCAGAAATCCAGTAAAATCAACAAACATGGTTGACAGAGGAGGGTTGGTTGTGTGCTTTTTGATATAATTAAGCTAATGAGAAGGAACAAAATCTCCCAAACCTATTGAAAACAAGAGGATTGGAAATGAATTCTCTGTCTACTGAAAGACCATATGATCAAATTAAGACAACCTTGAGATATCATTTTACACCAACAAGATTGGTAAAATGATAGAAGGGGAAAGTGACGAATGGTGGAGGGGATGTGAAAAAAATGAGACCTTAATTCACTGTTGGTGGAATTGTGCAATGATCCAACCATTTTGGAGAGCAATCTGGAATTACGCCCAAAGAGTTACTAAACTACCTAAACCCTTTGAACCAGCAATACCACTACTTGGTCTATTTCTCAAGATAATCAGGGAAAAAGGAAAAGAACCTACATGTTCTAAAATGTATATAGCAGCTCTCTTTGTAGTGGCAAAGAACTAGAAATTGCAGGAATGCCCAACAATTGGGGAATGGCTGAACAAGTTGTGGTATATGATTGTGATGGAATACTCCTGTGCTATAAGAAATATGAGCTCAATGATTTAAAAAAAAACGTGAAAAGACTTGCATGAAATAATGAAGAGTGAAATGAGCAGAACCAAGAGAACACTGTATACAGTAACAGCAATATTATTTTAAGAACTTTGAGCAAAGACATTATTTCAACTATCATAAATACCCAAATTAACTATGAAGGACATATGAAGAAAGATACTATTTGCATCCAGAGAAAGAACTGATAAATGGTAGCCATCTCTCGAGTGGGGGGGAGGGAGAAACAAAAAGAAATTTGCATAATTTTGTCGCATATTTGAAAGGAATAGCAAGTTTGTATACAGTAGGTGTTCAGTTTCATGTGCAATCATCTTTTTTTATTGTACTATGTTATGGAAATGCTCGTTTTATTCTATAAATTAAAAACAAAATTGAATAGGAAAGGCCCAAAGAGTGGCATAAAATTTTAGTAAAAATCACCAATGGTGCTTTGTTTTATCAGAGCCATATGTGAATAATAACTTTTGAGAATATACTCTGGGCCACAGACCAGAGCACAGAGCAAAGGGAAGAGAACATTTTATGTGTAGTTCATCATAAAGGGTCTCAGAATGGCTGGCCCTCTCTTACTGGAGGTCTTCAAGCAGGGTCTGGATGATCATTGGGAAGCAATGTTATGGATGGGAAGGGGAATTTTTTCTCAGGAACAGGCTGGACAAGATTGTTCCAGGTAGGAGATTCTGCAACAAACAGGGGAAATGTGGCACCATTTCAGCACAGACTTATGTGGGTGTGACATGAACTGGCTCCGGTGACATCTGCTCTTTGGAAATACTGACCCTGGCTATTATCTCAGCCCAAAAGGCATTTGAAGGGATGAAAAGAATGTGGGACTTGACCTGAGGTCACTGGAGGTTCCACAATGAACAAATATGAAAACTTCTATTTATGGATTCTGCATTGGAACTAAAAATACATGCTGCTCACAGACGTGCCCCTCAAGACCAGGCTCCTCGTCACTGTGCCGCTCTTCCTGGTTTTGTTCAGCAGAATTGCTCCCCGCTGAGCTGGGTACAAAGATAACACTAATGGCTGACAATCCTAATGGTTCATAGTCATATGCTGCCTTCAGGTTTGCAAAATGCTTTGCAAGTGTCATGTAATCTTATCCTCACAACTCCAGGATCTGTCTCCATTTTACAGCAGAGGAAACTGAGGCAGACAGCATTTAAATAAATGACTTTTTTAGCCCACAGGGATCTGTGGTCAGGCTCGGACTCCGGCTGGCCTCCTAAGCAAACATTTATAACCAAAAATGCTTCGCATACTTTTTTAACAGTCAGTATACTGAGGTTTGTTTGTTTTTTACTTCTACCATTTGAGTTTCATTGGAAAAGAGAAAAAGCCTCATCCAGTAAGGCTCTGTATTCTGTTTTTTGGTGTTTTTTTTGCTTTTAGGAGGGCAATTGGGGTTAAGTGACTTGCCCAAGGTCACACGGCTAGTGTGTGTGTGTGTGTGTGTGTGTGTGTGTGTGTGTGTGTGTGGAGTGTCTGTGGCCAGATTTGAACTCAGGTCCTCCTGACTCCAGGGCCGGTGCTCTATTCACTGCCCCACCTAGCCACCCCTTGGGTTCTGTATTCTTTAAAGAAGCAATAACAACCACAAGAAATGAAATTGGGGATCAGTTCCTACCAACTGCCCCGCGTTGGAAACAAATATATTTGTTGAGTTTTTTCAAGGGCTCCAAGTCCCCTCCACATGACTGCCCTCAGCTTCCTTCTTGGGAGAAAGACGGTTTAGCCCTGGTCGACAGATGCCAAGGAACAACACCAAGCATTGTTTGGGGATGAGACCCATTGCTCTGCCTCCTACTGACAGGTGGTAGAGAGTGGAAAATCTGAATACCGGGGGGTTTGATGTTTCAATAACTGCCTGGGTTGGCTTTTTTTTCTTTGAATAAGTTAACATGCAAAGCCAGACCTTCTAGGCGAGCCCTCAGGACCCCTTCATACTCTTAAAAGTTATTGCTAGTTGCCATTATTCTGAAGGACCTCTCCCAAAAGATCTTTTGTTTATGTCCGTTAACATAATGTTTATGTCCGTAAACATCTACTGATGTTTACTACAATAGAAATTAAAACATCTTAGTACAATTATGAGAACAGTTTTGACCTTATGGATCACCTAATGGGCCTCAGGGTTCTCTGGAAGTCCCCAAACCACACTTTGAGGACCCTTGTTTTAAGTTGAAACCCCCTACACACACACACACACACACAGACCCACAGACCCACAGACACACACAGACCCACAGACACAGACATACACAGACACAGAGCCATAGACACACAGACACAGACATACACACAGACACACAGACATACACATACACACACAAACCCATAGACACAGACAGACATACACAGACACACACACACAGACATACACACACATACACAGACACACAGACACAGACCCACACAAACACACAGAAACAGACATACACACACATACACAGACACACACACAGACCCATAGACACAGACAGACATAGACACACACACACAGACATACACACACATACACAGACGCACAGACACACATACACAGACCCATACAAACACACAGAAACAGACATACACAGACACACACACAGACCCACAGACCCACAGACACACTTTTGCGTTTCACTGGACCCAGCAGGAGCCCAGTTCTTTTACTGTAGTTTCCTGCTCTTCCAATGATGTTTGATGTCCTCTTAGGAATAATTTATGGGAATAAAGGGCCAAATATAATAAGATTTTAAAAAATTCTTTGTTCTCAAGGATGACTGGGGGGAGGGGTTTACACAGAAAAATTCAGGTAATGGAAAAACCAGAAGATCCCAATAAAAATCTGTATTTTACAGGAAGATTGACCTGAGTGACAACTGTGTGCAAACGGACTGTGGAGGGGAAGAGTTGGGGAAAGCAGAATAGTGTTCCAATCAGTTCACCCGTCTGTGAGTTACTGGGTCCTGGAAGAGCCACGTTAGCCCAAGGGACAGACTGGGAACCGCAGCTATTTCTATGAGAAAATCCGACATTCCGACGAGCCGGTGAGCTTTGTTAAACCACTCCCCCAGCCGTCTTGTCTCTGCATTGTTTATAAAGCCTGGCTCTGTAAGGCTTTTTTGGTGATGTAGAAACAAAATGAATCAATAATATAATATCGGTACAGAAATATATCAGTAAATATATGAAATAAACGTAAAAACAAAATATATCAACAACTTTTTAAAAGGAAGAATGCAGCAAACCCTCTCCGTGAGCAGTTCAAGCTGACCTGGTGGATGCAACGAGTATTTAGGAAGTGCCTACCCCGGGCTGCAGGCCCTGAAAAGCAGAGACAAGAACAACGGCAGTTATGCCCTCAAGGAACTTACAATTCCGTCCCTGGCATCGGGCACAGTGCTTGGCACATGATTATACAGGGGAATCCACTCGACATGGAGTTACGGTCATTTGAGGAGGAGGGAGAAAGCCTGACCAGCTGGTTGGAGGGGAACTAGCCAAGGTTTCCCTTCAGAAATGGCACAAGAGGGAAGATTCTAACTGGGGGAGATGCCCAGGGAGGGTGTGCCAGGCATGGAAGGGGAAGGACAAGGGCAAAGGCCTAGAGGCAGTAGAATGCCTGCAGCCCCACTTCAAGCCTGAGCCCCAGCCTACCATCCAGGGGAGCAGCCCCTGAGCTCCCACTTCCTCAGCTGCCCCAGGAAAGAACATTGTTCCCATCTGCTTCTGGCATGGGTGAATGGTTCCACGTGAACCTCAGCTCTGGTTTTTATCCACGGAAATCCCATTCCAAAAGCTGCACCTGCTTTGTTGGTGCCCCCAGACTTCTCCAAGTGACTGGAACATGTGGTCCCTCTCACAGAGTGTGAGCTCCCTGAGGGCAGGCTCTGGCTACCTCACACAGGGAATGCTGTCCCCTGGGCTCAGCCCCCAGAGTTCCCTGAAGTCTTAGCTAAAATCTCACCCTGGGTGAGAAGCCTTCCCCTGCCCTCAAGGCCCATGCTCCCTTGGATTATCTCCCATTCTCTGTACAAGCCCTGTGTCCTCCCCATGGTCTCTCAGGAGCTCCCAGAGAGCAGGGACTGAGTTCTCACCTTTCTTTGCTCCTGCATACTTAAACACTGATAAAATGCTTGTTGACTGGCTGACTGACTGGAAGGTGGATTGTAGAGGGAAGATAGCAGAAGCCAGGGCCCCAATTAGGTGGTCGTCCCCAAAGTCCAGGGTGTAAGTGACTGCAGCTGAACCCCAAAGGGGCATGTGAGTGGGAAGAGACTAGAAAAGATCTATGGCAGGTGGGGGGCTGCAGAACCAACAAATCCCAGCACCTTCCGGGAGTGACCCCAGAGACTCCCTCTGGGGATACAGTGAGGCTCATCACCTGACTTTGCCATAGCAGGGCGAGGGTCTTCAACAAGAACATCCTCTAATTATAGCTAAACTCAGGCTCAGCCTGCCAAGTGACCTGCCAAGGTCACGCAGATAAACATCCCAGGTGGAATTTGAACCCAGCTCCGCTGACCTCACAGCCAGAACTCTTTCCTCTCAAGGCAGCTGGGTGACCCAGGGGATGGAGCCGCAGGCCCAGAGCCAGGAAGAGCCGAGTGCAAAGCAGGGCTCAGAAACTCACTGGCTGAGCACTTAACTTGCTTGCCTCAGTTTTCTCCTCTGTAAAATGGGCATCTACCTCTCAGGTTTGTCATAAGGATCCAACGAGATCACGGTAAAGCCCTCAGCACTGGCGCACACTAAGCGCCCTACCAATGTTAGTCATCATCATTAGGTAGCTTGGCCTCTGTTTGCCTCAGTTTCCTCAAGTGTACAATTAGGGTAATAGAGCACTGATCTCTTGGGTTCTTGTGAGGATCGTGTGCTTGTAAAAAGCACTCAGCATGACACTTAGCACATAGTAGGGGTTCTACGCCTTACCCCTCTCTTTCCTGCCTCTGTACCTCACACCCCCTCACCTGAATGTTCATTTTCCTGAATCCAGTAAGAAAACGATTTTAACCCCAGATGCTGTAGCATCATATAGCGATGTGCTGCATACACAAACACCTCCACGGGTTGTCACCAGAGGTGTGACAGCCTTTCCCCTGAGCACCCCAAGTCAGCCAAGCCCTCTCTTCCCTTCGGGCCCATCGCTAAGTTATTAGTCACATGATGCAATGGGCTGTGGGGATACAGAGCACCCGGTTCCAGTAACTACCAAGTGAGGGCAAATGGAGCAGTTGCTGGAATCTCTGATCTGCCTCCCCATCAGGACCTGACCCTTGAAATCTGATTTCCTGGTAACGCTAGAGATTTCCGCAAGCCCCTTCCTGGAGACGGCATCTGCAAACACTGAGCTTTCTGCAAGGCTCCTCTGGGGAGGGACAGAGGCTGTGCCGGAGCGGGGCAGGGGCCGCTACCAGACACCCCACCAAGAATGCGATCCTGTGGTAAACGTGGAAGGAACAATCAAGAGCTCACGTCTGCACCCCATCCAGAGAACAAAAGAACAAGCATTCACAGCCCAGGAATCCCCAAGAGGCCTCAGAGGGGCAAGAAATATGTTATCTTGTTAAAAAAAAATACAGCCATCCAGAAAGAAGCTAACCAAACTATCTGCTTTATTAGTCATGGACAGAGAGCTGAGTTCAAGCCCTACCTCTGACCCATAAAGGCTGGGTAACTCTAGGCAGGTACTCAGCCTCTGACCTCATTAACTTTATCTGTAAAATGGGCAAGTTGATGACATATGAAGCTCCTTCTTGCTTTAAATCTATGGTCCAGTGGGCCATTCAGGGAGCAAAGATGCTCTGGGACTGGAAATACAGACCTGCATTAGTGGATGGACCTTCCCCCTCTGGGAGTTCCCCATACAGACAAGAGCACAAGGTTGGATTGAATAAACCACAACAAGCAAAGCTGAAGTCTGTCAATCGAGCTGATGAATGGTGGAAGCTGCCCAGCCTTCCCCCAAAGGGCTTTTCACTTACTCTTCCCCAGGTAAGTCAGCCTGTGCCCTTGGGGAGGAGCTGGCCCTAGAGGAAAGGTCTGCCTTCGAGGTGCTAGTCTCTGCAAATCCAGCCATTCATTCAATCACCTCAGTCTCACATCTGCCATCAACACTCTCTCTACCAGTTCAATCCAACCAGGGTCTGATAACCACCTACTGTGTGGGAGGCACAGGTAAAAGAAAAACAGTCCCACTGCAGTGGAAATCCCCTCCATCCACGGGTTCTCTGGTACAGTACAGCCTTCAGGACATAGGCGACTTAGCCAGAGCAGGGTCAGAGGAGGGTCAGAGTGGCCCAGCCCAGGCTTTCTTGGCTCCAAGGTTGGCCTCTGCCCACGGCAGGGAGTGTCTCTTGGACAGATAACCCTACACAGGATAAGGACTGACATTGAGAAGGTTTTAAGGCTCCCAAAGCATTTTGAGAATGCACAATGATCTTACTGATCTTGTTAAATCATGATTTACTTTTTGAAGAGGGAGGGAAGGTGCCCAGGAGGAGAGACTGAGCCTGACTTAAAGGCAGGAGAATCTGAGCTCATTCTCAATGACTTTGCAGCTATACGATGGACCTAGCCTCAGTTTCTTCTTCTGTAAAAAGAAGTTGGACTCAAGTTGGGCCCTTCCTAAGCTCTAAATCGAAGATTTATCTTACTATTCCTTAAGAACATTAACAAAGAGGCTGATCAGGAGAGGTTTCTTGGAAGGAGCCTTGAAGGAAAATAATGATTCTAAGGAGACGGGAAGAAGAAAGTATTTGGCATGGCCTAGCAAGGGGAAATTTAACCCTAAATTTAGGGCATGGCAAGTAGGGCAGCTAGGATGGAATAAAGAGTGAGTGAAAAAGAAATAATGTTCCATCAGGGCAGTGGTTCTCAACCTTCCTAATGCCGTGACCCTTTAATACTCCAATGTAGACGTATCTGCATGTGGGCAGACCCATCTGGAGACGGATAGAGGAGCAGTGTCTGGGTTCCTAAGACCATCGGAAATAAGTGTTTTCTGATGGTCTTAGGTGACCCCTGTGAAAGGGTCGTTTGACCCCCAAAGGGGTCATGAGAACCGCTGCATCAGGGCGTAAAGGTGAGTGAGCTGGAGTCAGGTTGTGAAGGGTTTTAGATGTCACTCTGAGGAGTCTAGAATTCATCCTAAGGGCTAGTTCAAGAACCTTCAACAGCTCCCCATTATCCCTGGGACAAATTACAAACTGCATCATGATGGATGTGTTCTGGAGACAAGGAATTGAACCTTACTAATTCCCAATGATTAGTACAGCAGAGGAAGATGGAAAAAAAGGTGGGAGAGAGAGGAAGAGGAAGAAGATGGAAGAAACGTGAAGGAGGGAGGGGAAAAGAAAGATAAAACCAGGGAAAGAGAGAGACTGAGGGGAGAGTGGTGAGGAGCGAGGGAAGAAATAAGGAAAGAAAGAAAAGGGGAAAGAGGGTGAGGACGAAGAAAAAGAAGAGAGAAGGGAGAGAAAGAAAAAATAGGGAAGGAGAAGAGGGAAAAAGGAAGAGAGAGAGAAGGAGAGGAAGAGACACTCACAGGAGCTTGGAACAGATGCTGATGGTGCACCTGTAAGGCCTCATCCGGGGTCCTCGGGCCCCCTGACTTCCCAGCAGGGGCAGGCAGCCCAGGGCACCAGGAAGGCAGATGGCAGGCCTGGCTATCAGGGCTCCAAAGCTGGGGGTTCTACCTCCACAGTCTCTAGGGGCTGCCCCACAGCACTTACCCACTATCTCCATGCCACAGCAGCAAAGCTTAGTTTCTTGTAGCTTTGAGTGAGAGAACCAGAGAGGTGCCCCCTGGGACAGGACTGTGGAAAGGAGTCCCAGTGGCTTGGGAGGCCCAAGACTTGTCAGCTTGGGAGAGTCCCTAAGGGGCTCCCCCACCCCATGGGGATCCCAGGACTGTGTTTACAGTGGGTACCTGGAGCTGTAGCAGCCATCAGCCCAGGGAGGCCAGAAATCCAAGGGACACCCCCCCCCCCCAGGTGGGAGAAGCCGTCACACATTCTGCTCCTGTTGATTCTGATAAAGCCAGAGAAGGGGGGCATCTCTGCCCCTGTGGCAGAGGCTGGACCAGGGAACAACCCTCCTCTCCCCAGTTTTGGTTAGAGGGGAGGGTACATAGAATGAATGAATGGGAAAGCATTTAGTAAGGGCTGACTCCCATGCCCAGAAAGCTGGGGGAGGTGGCACAGACTGCAGAAGAAAAACATAACTTCTCAAAACCAGTCCAAGTATAGCCTCCATCAAGCAACAAGCATTTATTAAATGCCAACTGTGTGCCAGGCCCTGTGCTCAGCCCTGGATACACAGAAACAAAGAATGAAGCAATCTCTGCTTCCAAAGGCCTCCCATTCTGTTGGGGGAGCCTCAGAGAAGAGTATGATGGCACCCCACAGGCTACAGGCACCCCTGAAATATAGAGATGGAAACAGAATATCAGCTCTGAGGGAAGACAGGGAAGGGAGAATTAATGGCTCAGAAGGAGGGGGGCAAGCCTTACTCAAGAAATGGACCCCCTCAAACACAAGGATGGGCCAAAGGAAGGCAAGGACTCCCTGAGACATCGGCCAAGCAGCATTTATTAAGGGCCTACTGCGGGCCAGCCTCTGTGTTAAACACTGGGGATACAAAGAAGCATAAAAACAGCCCCTGCCCTCAAGGAGCTTCCAGTCTAATGAGGGAGACAGTGTGCAAACGACAGTGTACAAACTAGCTACAGATGGGATAAATTGGGGGTGATCTCAGAAAGGCACTAAGACCAAGGAGGCTCCAGGAAGGCTTCCTGGAGGAGGTGGAATTTCAGCAAGGCCTTGAAAGAACAAGAGAAGTCAGGAGGCAGAGCCAAGGGATGGAGGGCCTTGTTCATGGAACAGGCAGGAGGCCAGTATCACTGGATGGGAGAGTCCATGGTGGGGAGAAAAGGCTAGGAAGGCTGGAAGGTGAGGGGCTCTGAATGCCAAACATAGCATTTTAAAATTGCTCCTGGAGGCAGCATGTTGCCCATGGAGTTTATGGACTGGGCGTGTGGCATGACCAGAGCAGGGAAGGCTGGCAGCTCACCAAACACAGGTGAGGGTTAAGAGGATGGCTTTGGGCTAGAAGGTTCCATGGGCCAAGGCCACAGGGCTTAGACCAATGAACTCTCACAAGGGTGAAGTGGAGAGTGTGGGGACAACCACGTGGATTTTATGAAAACAATTAAATTGTCTAAAAACCTCCTGGAGAAGAAACGAAGAAATACACCTTCCTGTAGGGGCTGCTGTCATGGGACGTCACAGAAACGGTCAGACACGGCATCGGTGGGCTCTGCTTGGCTACTTTGGGCTTTTATTACAAGAGAAGACTCACCGCCCACGGGGAGGGGTAGTAGTGTTTATAAATGACTGTAATGCAAAAACAAAGGCCCCTAAAATTTAAAAAAAAACACCCCAACTCCAAGAGCTCTCCAGAAACCAGACAGAAGCAGCGGGTCGGTCATTGAGGGCTGGTTATGGATCAGAGCTGCTCCCCACGTGCATCCATATGTCAGGCTTTCAGAGCTGTTCTCTTTTCTTAAAACTGCATGTAAATACAAGCCAGGAGCAGACACATGGAAAAAAGTTCCTAAAGACCCTCCCTCCTCTTGCCACCTCCCTTTCACTATAGGAAAAGCCAGACCCTTTGGCTCAACAGAATGAGTTAGTGCCAGGCAAGCCCTGCTCAAACTTGAAAATACACAGAGTCCCCTCGGTGGCTGATTTATGGATAACGCAAAGAATTCCCCTTTCCCTTTACAGCCTTAAACACCTTTCCCATAAATTCCCTGAGCATGATAACGAAGACCTAAGCCCTGGATTACATCATTGCTAAGGTTCTATGTAGATTAGAAAAATGAGAAAGAAAGCAAAACTAGCCCACTGGGGTCATTCAGAGAATCTGGTGCTGGGCAGTGGCAATCCCCTGCAGCTACTGGCCCAGCTGCCTGTTTTAGACCAGCTGCATTCCGTTCTGTCTCGCTGTAACTCGGCAGGAGGAAGCCCACGGAAGCTGCTGACTGGGAATGTGAGTGGCAGCGTCCATACAACCCACAAAGCTGGCTGAAATATGGCCCGTGAGAGACTCCGAGAAGGAAGCCCAGTGGAAACGGCTCTGACCTGGAGAGTCCTGGGACCCAGTCTGGACTCCATGGTCTGTCACTAGACATCTCCATGGCCGGGAGCAAGGCACTGACCCAACATTTCCTCATTTGTAAAATGGGTGGATTTGGGGCCAGATGACCATGGAGGGCCCAGACAGCTCCAATCTATAATCCTGTGAATTCAATCAGACCAGGGAGAAGCATTAATTTAGTGCCTACAGTGTGCCAGACACTGAGAATACAGGCATGCAGAAGAAAACCGTCCCTGTTTGCCAGGACCTTATATTCTAATGGGGGAGACGGCAACCCCATCTGTAAGTACCTACAGCATTAAATACAAGCAAACCAGCTACAGACAAGGTGGTTAAAGGAGACCATAAGCTACTGGGGGGAGGAAGGAAGGCTCCCACTGGTGACCCAACTGTCCAACTGGACCCCTGGCACGTTCTACTTCGGGGGAAAAAACTGCTTCTTCTAAAATATTGTAAACATGGGAAGTATTGCATAGTTCCATAATCTAAACAGTAATTACTGTAAAAGGGGGAGTTAAGGTGACTTTGGTCACCTCCTTTCTCTGGGCCTCAGTTTCCCCATCTGTAAAACGAGGGGGTGGGCCTAGCTTACCTCTGAGATCTATGATACTAAATCTGAGACAATAATTAGCTTAATTCCTGCCCTGACTGAAGCCCGGACACATAAGGTCACCAGAGTCAGAGCAATCCTTGGAAAAATCTGCCCAAAACATTGCCACAGGAGGAAAAATCCATCATGCCCAGAAACACTCCCCAAAGTCTGCAGGGCTGAACAAAGCAAACAGTAGCCTGGGCCCTGGGAGGGCCGGGTAACACCCTGCCCGCCACTGATTAGAGACAGGAAATCTGCGCCCTGGTCCTTAGTCAGGAGGAAGGCACCTCAAACGCTCCCGCCATGGCCACTGCCCTGCTCACGTGAAAATACTGAGCCTGACAGCTTTATTACATGGATGATACGGCTGGAGAGACAGCGGGACGTACTGGAAACACCATGGCTCCAGGATCGGAAGACCCGGAACTTTCTAAGGTTCAGTTTGCCCCTTTGGAAAATGGCCATAAAAATATTTGCTCAACTTACGCGGCTTGCTTTGCTATGGTGAAGATGGATTTCGAAAGTTCTTTGAAAATTGCAAAGTGATTTACAATAGGGTTGTTATTAGAGCTCGTTTTTTCATAGCTTTAGAGCCCAAAGGAAGGGACCTCAGAGGCCATCAAGGGGGGC
>CM053583.1:413124455-413223776 GCA_028627135.1 Pseudochirops cupreus | reverse complement strand
AGGTTCGCATGGTTTGGTACAACCACGTTCAGAGGGAAAATATATGGAATTCCCCATTCACCTCTCGGTGCTGGGAGGCTATAAATCACAGAGGAATTTATGCCAATAAGGCTCTGTGCCCTAAACCTCACTGATGACAAGAGAAAATGCTCCCAGAGTGAGGGCAGACCTCAGCCCTCGAAAGCAGGGCTTGGGTGAAGGCAGGGCCATCTCCAGAGAAAGAGAACAACACGGCTATTTCCTCTGACCAAAATTCTGACCTCAGGCTCTCACACGCAGCCCCCATTAAGGTTATGAATGTCTGAGGGCAGAGCCTGCCACGGGATTTAAAAAAAGAGACCCGGAATTAGCAGACACAGTAGCATAAATCTACCCACGAAAAATGCATTTCCTACGTTCCTGGTTGGAAGCCTCGCTCCTGGCCCCTCAGGCAGGGGGCAAAGAGATGATAATCTATTCAAAACGCAATCCCCAGGATGATTGTGACTAGACCCTGCACAGCGAGAAGATACTTCAAAGTGACCCCATGGCTTAATTGGGAGCTGCCTGTGTAGACGGGCTGCGGGTGGGAGGGCTGAGGGAGGCCGGCACCTCTGAACTTGACTGAGGATTCTGAAAGGCACCAGGAACAGACCCTTCAGAGACACAAATGAGGAGCTCTGCCAGCCATTCTTTAGCACTCTAAGCTCCCCCCTTCCCCCTAAATGGAGGGTAATTATTTATAGCTTCATCTCCCAGGGCCTCGAACAGCGAACAACAGCCTGACTCAGCATTCCAGCCCAGACTCTGGCCTTCTTAAAAGCCTGCGCTGTCTAATTGGTCATGGAGGGCTGGCTTCTCAATCTGATGTGCATTTTCATGAGAGAGGGTACAACTAATCTAATATGTGGCTTGAAAACCATAGCAGGACTTGGCTGGACCATTGAGTTATGCAAACAGCACACGCTGAGGCCCCGCAACATCTCCAGGCCACATCTGTCCAACAGAAAGCTCCAGGGGTCCAGGAAAGGGAACAACAATCGTCAGAGAGAGATGTTTAAGTAAATAACGCCCATAATGAGGAGAAATATTTGGAATGTCCATAGACTGAGGCAGCAGAGATTCCGAGATCGGTGCTCCCCCTACCTCCTCATAGCCCCAGCTTCCTTCAAGACACAGATTCAACACAACCCCCCCCCCCGCTCCCTCTCTCTATCTCTCTGTCTCTGTCTCTCTCTCCCGCTCCCTCTCTCTCTCTCTGTCTCTCTCTCCCTCTCTCTGTCTCTCTCTCTCTGGCTCTGTCTCTCCCTCTCTCTGTCTCTCTCTTTTTCTGTCTCTCTGTCTCTCTCTTTTTCTGTCTCTGTCTCTCTCTCTCTGTCTCTCCCTCTCCCTCTCTCTGTCTCTCTCTCTCTGTCTCTGTCTCTCTCTCCCTCTCCCTTTCTCTCTCTCTCTCTCCCTCTCTCTTTGTGTGTGTGTGTCTCTCTCTCTGTCTCTCTCTCCCTCTCTCTCTTTCTGTCTCTCTCTCTCTCTCTCCCTCTTTCTCTCTCTTTGTGTGTGTGTCTCTCTCTGTCACTCTCTCCCTCTCTCTGTCTTTCTGTCTCTCTCTGTTTCTCTCTCTGTCTCTCTCTTTCTCTCTCTCTCTGTGTCTCTCTCTGTCTCTCTCTTTCTCCCCCTCTCTCCCTTTCCCTCTCTTTCTTTGTGTCTCTCTCCCTCTGTCTCTCTCTCTGTCTATCCTCTCTCTCTCTCTGTCTCTCTCTTTCTGTCTGTCTCTCTCTCTTTGTCTCTCTCTCTCTCTTTCTCCCCCCCTCTCTCTCTCCCTCTCTCTTTGTCCCTCTCTCCCTCTCTCTCTCTCCTCTCTCTCTCTTTCTCTCTGTCTCTGTCTCTCTATATTTCTCTCTGTCTCTCTCTGTCTCTCTTTCTCTCTCTCTCTGTCTCTCTCTCTCTGTGTCTCTGTCTCTCTCTCTCTGTGTCTCTCTCTGTCTCTGTCTCTCTCTGTCTCTTTGTCTCTCTCTCTCTATCTCTCTCTGTCTCTGTCTCTCTCTCCCTTTTAATTTTTATTTTCATTCTGATCTTACCAGATACCAGACCAAAACGGCATTTCCATATACACACAAAGTTGCATCTTTCTGCAATAACTCGCTTCCTTTTAAAATTCGACACGAAGCTTTCAAAGTCATTCTTGCCCATTTAAGTATGAAGGAGATGCAAAGTAATAAAAGGAGAATGACTCTGTTAGACCCAATAATTCCAGCAGTGGGTATAGAGTGTTATTCAAAATGCCAAAAGGAGCACTCTGGACCCAGCCCAGACACCAGTTTCACATCCAACAGTGGGAGGAGAGTCTGACCATATATACATCATGGCACATTAACATAAGGGACAATGTTATGGCCGCTGGTAAAGGAGGGAGTGGGACCGCTTCCTGTGCAAAGAGTGTGGTGAGCAAAAGAAAGAAAAGAGACAGGAAATAGGTCACATACGGAGCCCACTCCAGGCCTTGGTCACACCAGACCCTACACAGGGAGGACTCCTTAAAAAGAGGTTTATAGATTGATATGCTCTGGGTGCAGATTGAGGCCTACTTTAGTCACTTAACTCCCATTTTCCTGCTTTTTCTTTCTGCCCCAGGGCTGATATGGAAATATGTCTTGCATGACTTCACACGGCTAAGTGATATCATATTGCGTGCCTTCTCAATAGGTGGGGGGTGGGAGGAGAGATTTGGAATTCAAACATTTTAAAATGGATGCTAGAAACAGTCAGAGAAATAATCAGAGGGGAGTTTGGGGTGCTGTTTTTCAATGGAGTTCATGGCTCTGAAGCTGGAGAAGACCTCTGAGATGGAGGCCAGCTCCCTCTCCTTCTATGGATGAGTAAACAGAGACCCAGGGAAGTTAAGGGCCTTGATCAAGGACACAGAGGTACTATGCATTGGAAAAAGAGCTTGGACTCAGCTCCTCTGGCTCTTTCCCCCGCACCATCCTTGTTATACATCCCCAGATCATGAGGTCAGAGGGCCAGAGCCAGAAGGATCTTTCAGGACTTTGAGCTAAGGAGACTAAGGCCTAGTGAGGCTGCATGGCTAGCTCAGGGTGTGGCATGAGAGTGAGAAAGCCCAGATCCAAAAATGCCACCTCCTGGTTCAAGAAGAGCAGACCTTATCCTACACTCCAAGAAAAAAATGAAGCCCCAGTATCAAACTACTCTATGCCCGTGACTTCTGACGACACGCTAGTGGTGCAGCCTGGGCAAATGAGCCGTGGCACCTTCTCATAAAAGTTTTCCATTTTAAGGATCAGTCTTTAAGGCTTGGTCAGTTTTCTCCCAAAGGAAAATGCTTTCCACAAAGATAACTGGAGTCAGTCATGGTGCCTGGTTAACTGGGAGCACTTCGTGATCGCCCAGTGATCGTCTGATCGATTGTGAACAATGGCCCTTGGAGGATGAGATACATCCAGGGAGGAGAGATGGGCACGCCTGCAGAAGGAGGGAATCTGGCTGAGTGACTGCCAATCAAATTCCCAGGATTGATAGCAGGAAACTCAAGGAAACAACAACTTAGAACTAGGGAGAAATAGGGGGAGAATTTGGAGCAGAAAAGGCGTGACTTGCAAATTACTATCCCAAGAAAGAGTTCTTAAGGTTCTAAACACTAAAAATTCCTTTGGACCCTGGGCAGGCTGCTGGGAGCCGTCCTGCTGACCCGCCCAGTGATTCCTGGCTCGGATTTCTCCAACTGGTGTGAATTTTTACTAAGCTATTGGGTAGATTTCATTTTCATAAAAGTATTTTTCTCCTCCTTGTATCCGAATAGATGAGATTTATGGACCCTTTCTTATAGCAAATAAAGCAAAAGACTCCTTCAAGGTCACCCATCCCAAACATACAAATTTTTACCTCCTACAGAAAGATTTTCATCTATTTTTTAAAATTCCATCTTAGGTAACTATGGGGTTGAAGCCAGATTTCTATCTCTCACATGTACATTTTATTCCTGTTCGTGATGCTGGCAGTCAGATTCATGAAACTGGCTATTCTGGAGCCCAGGGCATCTCAAAGCTGGCAGTACAGCTAATGGGCTCCAGTATGTTCTCACCATACTCCCCTCCAACCACACGCATACACGCACTTTCATCTCTACCTTCACCTTCGAAACTAGAAATTAATATTCCTCCTGTCAGCAAAACAGACCACAAGGAAAAGTATGCATGGAATGTACTGTTGTTTGGGGTTTCCAGGTCTGATTGGGGGAGAAGTTAAGTGTGATAGGGAGAGCCAAGAACAGTCAGTCCTTGGTACCAATCAGTGCGTGATGGTAGAAGGAGAAAGCCTCGTCACATCTCCACAGGGAAACAGATCAGAAAAAAGGGATCAAAGCTCCATTCCCCGCCAAACCTCCAAATGCACGGCAAGTTTTGATTACTGGTAACTCAATGCCTATCAAAAGCAATAAATTAGCATTTACGAAAACGCTGCAAAGTCTTTATCATTACCCCCATCACGAGGTCACATCAAGGACCACCCTTTCATGCCTCTAAAAATAATCAGTTTCCTTTCCCCAAATGAACATGTTAACTCTGTTCAATAAGAAACAACAACAATATGGTCTTTGGAGTCCAGAGCCATGATCTCACCAGTACAAGGAATCTCAGGTGAGGAAACTCCCTTTACCAATGCTGATTGACACCTGTTCCAAAGCTCACAGTCTTGGAGAAGTGCCTGGGCAATGGGGGATGAAGTGGCTAGCCGAGAGCTGCAGAGCCAGAGTGTGTCAGAGGTGAGACTGAGGACAGCTCTCTCCCACACCAACCTTCTCAGAGCTGACACGTAAAGCACCTTCAAGACTGCAGAGCACGGTACGTGTTCATTTGGGCCAACCTTGCTGAGGCGGGCATGTCAAGCACCATTATTACCCCCATTCCACAGATGTAGGGACAGAGGGGCCAAGGAGGGTCAGAGCCCTCCCTGCACACAATCACACCAGCAGTAAGCACCCTCAAGACAGGTTACAAGCTAAGGTCTCTCCAGGCTTCAAATCCATGGCTTTCCCCAACACTCCCTGCTAGCTTTGAGTCATAATCTAAAAAAGTATGGCTCTGGAGTCCATGGTCTTGGATTCAAGTCTGACCTCTATGGACAAGTCACTTGCACAACTCTGGGACTCATTTTCCTCTGCTGTAAGATACAGAGATTGGATTAGAAGGATCAGTAGCAGGATCGGCCAAACGCAACAGAATGAGAAGGACTGGGAGAGAAAGGAAGGAATTCGTGTCATGAGCCTCCATAGGTCAGCCCATCACGGTGAAATCCCAAGGAGTTACACTGAATGTCTTCTGTTAAACAGGCCACGTTCAATGGGAAGAGTCACTGAGGGCCCACAAGACGGCCTAAGGTCAGAACTGGGCATTTTTACTTCCTCCACAGGAGAGGGAATTAATTCTTTGCTGCCTCCAAACACAAGACAGGAAGCAGGCCATGGTGAAAGCCTGAGATCAGGCTGAAGAGATATTTGGGCTTCAGAAAAACAAGGTTTCAAAATTTAAGAAAAAGTTCCCAAACTCCTATGTCCTCTGAAGATTTATGCCACCCCAGGGCGAGGAGAAGAGAAGGAAGGGGGTTCTGTAAAGTCCAGGGACCACGAAGAAAGCTCCCCCAAGCTGGCTTCTTGGAAGGTAGAGAGGAAAGCTGGCTGGCCTCCAGCCCCCACTGCTTTGATAGGAGGTGAGCCATTTCTGAATCTAATTTGCCCGCATCTGCTTTTATCATGATGAGCCTGAAGACAGCAATTATTGGACATTTTAGACTTCATATTAGTCTATTTTTGCTGGTTGGTTTGTTCCTTGGTGTAAGAAAATCAATAGGTAATAACCTCAAATAGAATTAGGCCTGCCAGGGGATAAGCATCTTGTCTTATTCACATGACAAGGAGGGAGGCATTGACTGAGGATGGAAATTTTTTATCACGTAATTGGGCCAGATCCCAAAAATCTGAGGTTCTTTTTCCTGTATTTTTTCCTCCTCCCGCTCCCTCTATCTCACTGCAAGGAATCGAAGCGAGAAGGTCTAAAGCCAGGGTTCTTCAACTGGCATTCAGATATTTGGTTTAAAAAAAAAATTTCACCATTAGGGGTTTCCTTTGTGACCTCGTGCATTTTATTATATGCATTTAAAGACCTTCTTCTGAGAAGGGTCTATAGGCCCAGGACACAAAAAACTAAAGAAATGCTAGTCAAAAGCATCTTCCAGAAGGATCAAAAAATTGGCGGAATCATCTACCGAGACAAGATGGGAAAACTGAGGCACAGAGAGGGAGACATGGATTCCAGTCCAGATTCTCTGACTCCCAATCCCACCTTTTTCACCACACCACAGCTTCCCCTCTGAGCTAAACCATGTAAAATGAGCTTGGGTCAATTCTGCTCCTTCTCTACAGACTGGATGTGGAGCTAGACAAGGCAATAGCTCAGGAAGAAAGAAGCTGGCTCCAGGATGGGCAGGGCGCTGTTGGGGCCAGTCAGCTGATGAGCCAGGCCAGTCCTTCCCAGGCACCTGGGGCTGGGCTGGCTTCTGGACCACCAGAACAGAGATGAAAGAGGGGGGGCAGTAAATCATCCCTTCTTCTCAGGTACCCAGCCATATGGCATTGCCATCATCACTCTCCTGAGGTCAGAAACAGCCCCCTGCTTTGGGCCCACCCACCATTGCTCTGAGCTGAAATGAAAATGGGTGTGGCCATACCTAGACACATTCCTGCCCATACACCTCCGGACCATAGCTCTGAGCCAAGCCTCTCCCAGGCACTGGGAAGGGGCGGAACCCAGAACCCCTGGAGACCAGGTGGCCAAGCTGCCTGCAGGGGAGTGATGCTTCTGTTTCCTCAGCATCCTGCCTCGCGAGCCTCCAAAGCATGTGCCCAAGGCCACTCAGCACTGTTTTCCAAGAACGGGAGGCTTTAAAAAGAAAACACTTTTTGCTCATCATGAGATTTTGTTTGTGGGAGAATTTTTTAGGACAATGCAGGAGTGAGGGATGAGGCTGTGGGTGGGAGCTGGGCTCTTGTGTGTGGGTTTGGACATGTGAGTCTTACTGGAGGAACATTCGTCCCGCCTTCACTCTAGAAGAATGTGCATACCCTTCTATGCACATACACATGTCTATGTATACACATAGACACACACAGGAGTGTCTACACATACCTATGCACAAACATACACGTGTGCATGCTCATATCGGCAATATATGTGTGCACACACACCATACAATGTACTGTGAGGTGTACACACATGTACCAGCACGTGCATGAACACATGTGCAATCGGGTGTGTGCACACATGTATACATGCATGTGGGTGGGTGGGTATATGTGCACATGCAGTCCTAGAGGAAAGGCCATCTAGGTTACTGAACAGTTCAACGTGTCAGGTAAGTCCTGATAAAATGTGAGGGTCTTAGCAGGCCTCAGGGACCCAGATGAGCCCACAGGCCTGAAGGGACTGACCCCTTGGACTTCTCGGGTTGGGCCGCTGCCGGAGGGCAGAGGCAGCTTCCTGGGCCTCTGTGTGCTCCAGCAATGGCACCGAGTATTTGTTTGGGTTGTTAAGCTTCTATTAACTGCCAGCTGGGGTAATGAGTCTTTCACATCCTTGTAATGAGTTTCCCTCTTTGTTCACACTTCCTTGGCTAGCTAGAGTAGCTGCCGCAGAATTTCTGGTGAGAGGCAGAGTACTAGAAACTCCACAGCCAGCCCTCCACTCAGGCAGAGAGTGGCCCCTACTTCAGTCCCTGCACATGGGCCTTCCCCTTTCTTCCCTCTTCATTTTCCAGCTTCTCTTTGGTTTTCTGCCTTCTCTCCCAGAATGAGTCCACACACTCAAAGGAGCTGAGGCTTCGCCTTATGAAGAGCAGGAGGAGAGACGCGTGCAAACCATGAGGCCTCAGCTTCTTGATCAATAAATTGGTGATAATAAAAGTGTCATAACTTACAGTAAAAAAAAAAAAGTATAACCCAAAAGATTCCACCGAACTCGTCCTCTGCTTCCTCTCTGGGGGCCAGGGATGACCCTGGGCTTGCCCAGGCCAGAGCAGGTGTGATGGTGGGAACTCTGAGAGCTCCACAGAGGCTCCCCCAAAGGGGGCCAGGCTACCCAGAGGGCCAGGGGCTGGGCCCTGCAGGCCTCCGCCCAGCTGGCCAATCACAGGTCAGGCACAGTCTATACAGAGATGGAGGAAGCTTCTGTTCATTCATTGGTTGGACTGTGTGGCTGCAGAGGTCCTTCCAACTCTCAGATCCTGTGATTCTGTGATTCCCTAAAGGAGGCTCGGGCACATCAAGTTACCCTCCTTAGAAGATGTATGGGAAGTCCTGCACAAGGATTTCCCAGGATGCAGAGGTACAGATAGATTGCCAGCTACACCACCAGGGGAAGACCTTGCCTCAAGGAGATGGGGGGGGGGTCTATTGAATTGTTGTTCAGTCATGTCCGACTTTCTGTGACCCCATTTGGGGTTTTCTTGGCAGAAATACTGGAGTGCCTGGTTTGTCGTTTCCTTCCCCAGCTCCTTTTACAGATGAGGAAACTGAGGCAAACGGGATTAAGTGACTTGCCCAAGGTCACACAGCTGGTAAGTACCTGAGGCCAGAATTTGAACTCAGGGGGATCAGTCCTCCAAACTCCAGATTTGACACTCTCTGGACTCCCTACCCAGCTGCCCTGAATTACTGAAGGAAAATTAATAAGAATGATCATGAGGTCACAGAACTAGAGACCAGGGTGACCCTCCACTCCAGCCTTCTCATTTGGCAGACAAGGCAACTGAGGTCCAGGAAAGTAAAAGCAGCTTGCTTTCCCCCTGGTAGTGATTGGCAGAGCTGGGATTCGAACTCGGGACCTATGATTCCACGTGAGAGTTTCCACTGACCCTCAATGATGAGGTCATTTGTCACTCTGGAGTAGGACAAAATAATTGGCCATGAAGCTCCTAGGATATTTTGAAGGTAAAATACTTCAACCTGAAGTGAATCAACCAAGTCAACTAGCACTGTCAGGGGCTTCCTTTGAGTGAGCCATGTGATTATGCTTCACATTTCATCACAAAGAGAGCAGGGAGGCCTACCAGGGGTCTGAAAGTTCTCATGCCCAAAGGCCGTACCTCCGCTCCGTCCTCAAACACAGCAAGGACACACAGAGAGGAACAGAAACATCTGATGCTCGTGTGGTTGGGCTTTGCCATTACTGTATAAGGTAAGAGGCTGGATCCCCACCCCAGAGGGATTCTGGAGGAGGATGGATGGCCACTGGTCAGGGGTATGCCTCCAGTCCAGGCTGGGTTACTGCATGAGAGTTTAGAGCCAGAAAGGACATTAGACTCTGTCCATCTGTTTCAGACAAAGACACTACTTATAGGGCCCCACATGTCTGAAAGGCTTGTCCAAGGTCACCTAGGTACCAGGATGACTTGAGTCAAGTGACCCCTGAGGTCCCTGGCAACTCTACAAGGTAAGAGGACCCAGCATAGGACGGGTTCTTTAATGACATATTTAGTAACATTAATTATGCTCCCCTTACACATTAATTAAAGAAATAAAAAGACTCAAGGTGAGGAGAGCCAGTTATGATGTCATTAAAAGCAGAAGATGTGTGTGTACTCAGGACTTCGTGAGGGTCCGAATCATGAAATTAATCCAACCACCCAGATGCTTTTAACCACCGGAGGCCCTTTTGTGACCTCACAAAGTCAGAGCTGACTGATGCCTAAGTATGAGACATGGAGCAAGGTCCCAGGAACTGTGCGAAGCAGCGCTGGGTGAGACCCGAGGTCTCTGGATTCAGGGGAAAGAATGAATGACTTGGCACAGAGGATCCAGGTTCAAATCTCACTGCCAGTGCTTATGTTAATGTGGGCTAGTCACTCAAGTCTTTCAAAGCCTCAGTCTCCCCTTCGAGAATTTTTTTTCCATATCTTAACAATTGTATTTTGGGGTTTCCTTCATAATCCTGTGTTTTATTTTATGCATTAAAAAACGTGGTTCTGAGTAGGGGTCCATGGGCCTCATCAGTCTGCCAAGGGTTCTAAGACACCACAGAAATTAAGCACCCCTGATCTAGAGTTAGAAGATCTTAGAGTCCAACTAATCCAACTCTCTCATTTTAAAAATGGAGAAACTGAGGCCCAGAAAAAGTGACGCATCAGTCACATAGGCAGGAAGTGTCAGAGCAGGATTTGAATTTGGTTCCTCTGACTCAGATCAAGTACCTTTGACGTTCTGACAACATGTGGTTGCCTCACCAGGCCTGGTGTACACTGAAATTTTAGCAGCTGGAAAGCACAGAATTCCAACCAGCGGAGGCTGTGCTCCCCAACCATAACGCTCCCTCTTGGAAGCTCCCTGCCCCGGAGTCCTGAAGGCAGGCGTCACCCGCAGAGTTTGGAAATCACTTACCCCTCTGAAATTCCAGCCTTTAGGGGAGGGAAACATGGAAAAGTTGTTGTGCCTCTGTCGTTTAGGCCTAGAAGAGAAGAGAGAAGGAATTAATTGATGTTTCTCTTCCCAAATGTTACCTTCCCTAGGTGGAGTGTGTCAAAGGAAAGAGACGCATCCTTGTGAGGACAGGGGTCAATCAGAGAGTTTAACTTTTCTATAGCTCTGGCTCAAGAAACCTAATGCTCGCGTTCTCTCTCTCTCTCTCTCTCTCTCTCTCTCTCTCTCACTTCTCCTTGTTCCCCAAGAAGGAAAGCCAGAAATTTGATGAGAAGCGTCAATACCTTCACAAGGAATCCAACCTCAAGATAATGACCCCGATGGAGACGGAGGTGTAATGGACTCCAGCTCTCTCCTCTCTTTGCGTCTGTCTCTCGCGCACACACACACACACACCACTCTATATTCCCCAATGCACCCAGTCACCTGATGTTTACTCCTTCCAGCTCAGCCCCAACCTCTCCTCAGGCAGCCTGGTCCACACCTCACTCTTCATGCCTGCCGGGGCCCCAGGGAAGAGAGGGAGTGGGGCCTTAGTTAGGGGATGGGTCCTGAAGTCTTTCATGGAATCTCCCAATGGTTTCTCAGCCTGCACAATCCATCTTCCCCATCTGTTCCAGGCTCCAAACACCCCCACCTCACTTCCCATGGAATGGAGCAGCTCCATCTCCAATGAGGAAAGTCTGGCACTGGTGAGATAAGCCAAACCACCTGTGACTCTGGCTGCATACAGTCCAGGTGCTCCCTAGCCATTTTCTGTGAAGTCATTCATACCATAAATATGCCACGTGAGCTTTCTGGTGAAATGAGTTGAAATTAAGCCAATCTTAACTTGTGAAAAGCTGTGGATGAGACACTGTGAGATCCGGTTCAAATCCTGCCTCAGATACTCATTAACTAAGCAACTCTGAGCATGCTATGGGCCTCAGCTACCTCCTCCATAAAATCAACGGCCTTGAGGTTCCTTCCAGCTCAAAATCAATGATTCTATCCCTGCTCAATCCTCTAAACCCCAAACTCCTTTTATGAGCCCTGCTCTGAGTCTGGTATCATTTGCCATAGAAGAGAATCTGGAATAAAACAGATTCATATTGGGGCCCAAATGAAGAATTAGTTAATAAATCAATTAACAAGTACCTTATGAGTGCCCCCCAAGTATCAGGCACTGTGCTGTGTAAGTGTTGTGTGTCACACAGTGTGCGATGTATACAACACACACACATCTACGTTATCCTGTGCCATGCAGTACACATAAATAATATATATATATGTATATATGTAAATATGAAGAAAAACCCTACTTCCAAAGAGCTCACAATAACCAATTTACAAAGCACTTCAACAGGGATGACAAATAATAGGGAACACTCCCATAGTGTTCTAAGATTTGCAAAGCTCTTCATGTTATCTCCTTTTCCCTCCAAAACAACCCTGGGAAGTAGGTGCTTTTATTATTATTCCCATATAACAGATGAGGAAACTGAGGCAGGCAGAGGGACTTGTCCAGAGTCACACAGCTAGGAAGTGTCTGAGGAAGAAGGGGAATTCAGGTTTTCTTGACTCCAAGAAAAAGCTAACATTCACTAAGCCGCTTTCAGAGCAGCAGAATATTTTTCCTACCTTATCTCATTTGACCAAAGCTGGACCTTGGAGACCACATAAAATACAGTTTAGAAAACTGAGTCCCAGGAAGTTAAATTTAAGACTTGCCCAAAGTAACAGGGATAGTAAGTGGCAAAACTCGGATCTGAACACAGAACCTTTGACTGCAAATCCAATGCTCTTTGCCTCTCTACAAAGCTACCTCACACCACCCTTATGAGGTAATCACTGGAGGCATTATTATCCCCCTTTTACAGAGGAAGAAACTGAGGGCCAAGAGGTCAAATGGTCCCATAGTTGGTGACTGTCAGAGGCTGGATTTGAAGGTAGTAATTCTCTGGTCTCCAGATGTTCTAACTACTGCCTCACAATGCCTCCTTAAAATTAACAAAACAAAACAAAACAAAACAAAAGGTCTTTGTTAAATCCTAGTGCTGGTGACAAAAGGCTTAGATAGCCTGGCTCACTGGGACAGAAAGACTGTTAAGTCTTTCATTTATTTCCTGCACTACAAATGGAGGTGATTCACACAAAGAAAGGGAGGATTCCCATGTGTGTTTTCCTTTTGCCCTGTTTGTTGTGTCTTATTCACACATATATACACACACTTCCCAATTATACAACTCTGTCCCAATAACATCTCAAGGCAAGTAAGGAACTTAAGGATGAAGTA
Source organism: Pseudochirops cupreus (assembly GCA_028627135.1). Lineage (NCBI taxonomy): Eukaryota > Metazoa > Chordata > Mammalia > Diprotodontia > Pseudocheiridae > Pseudochirops > Pseudochirops cupreus. The sequence goes on along the minus strand of CM053583.1, from coordinate 413,211,042 downwards.
CTAAATTTAATATCACAAAGCAACAGGTGAGGTGCATTCCACTGAAAATAAAACAAAATACATCTAGGATAAGAAGAATTGAATAGGGGAAAAAAAATCAAATTTCTTGGATAAAGGTTTGGTATCCAAGACATAATGACAAGCAAGAATGTGTAAGACCAAAAGCCATTCCCCAATAAAGAAATAGTCAAAGGATAAGAATACGGGAATAATCCTCAAAAGAAGAATTGCAAATCAATTACCAACCCCATGAAAGAATGCTCCAAAGCACTAATAATAAGAGAAATGAAAATCAAAATAACCCTGAGGTTTCCCTTCACACTCAGCTAATTGGCCAGGATTGACCAAAGATGGAAAATAGTCAGTGCTGGAGGGATTGTAGAAAGACAGGTACATTAATGCATAGTTGGTGGAGCTGCACCCTTCTGGAAAGCCATGGAAAACTAAAATGTCCATAAACACAAAGATTCCCCCTGCTAAGCACATACCCCAAGTATGACAATGATAAGAAGAAAGCCTCCCTGTATACTAATATTTTACAGCAGAATTTTTCTGTGGCTGAAAATAACTAGATAGAAAGTAGGTGCTCAGTGATTGGGAAATGGCTAAACCAAGCAGTAAACAAATGTACTGTGCTGTAGAGAAAGACAAATACAATGAATTGTGAGAAACATGAAAAGGTTCATAGCAACTGATTCAGGGGGGATGTCAGCAGAACCAGGAAGACAACTGACATAAGGGCTACTCCAACGAAAAGGGAAAAGGTCAATCACCACCAAACAGTGGAAAACAAACATTGCAAAAGGACAAAGAGCCAGCTTGGCCCCTAAAAAGAGATCTGGGGAAACACTTGCCCTTCCCCCATTTCTTTGCAGCGGTGGGGGAGGGGATGCCCCTGAAACCTGCCTCATACTTTTTGATGTGTCGATGGCTTGTTGCTGACCTTTTCTTCCTCTTTTTCTTTTTAATTCTCTATTATAAGACATGCCTCTCCAGGAAGGGAAAGAACACAGGGAGAAAGTTAGGTAATGTAAAATTTTAAAATTACAATGAAATATATTTTTTAAAAAAGCAAAGGGACTTCTCATACACCTCCCTCCCTTCTTTGCAGACATGGGGTACTATAAGTGTGGAACATTTAATATGCAATCAGACTCGGTCAATGTTTTTGTCAGTTTAATTAAACTGCCCCCCCTTTTTTAAATTTTTGTTACAGATGACGGCTCTCTAAGGAGAGGTGAGAACGGTGACGGGTCTATTTGGAAATGGAGGGGACACAGAAATAAAAGAGAACAATGAAAATATCTTTTTTGCAGAAAATAAACGGGTCAGTAAAGTGTTTTCTCCCCAGTAGTGTTTCCTGTCAATGCTGCTCCCATGCCTCCCAAGCTCTTATGGACTTGTCTTTTCTGCTTGTGAAACATTTCCGCATGTGTGTACTTCAGTAAGGTACACTGGAACTTGGTATCCTAAAAAACTGCCCATAGAAGACAAACGCAAGCCCAAGGAATCCCTACTGAAATGGGCTCAGGCCTGCATTTGAGAGAAAGTGGGGCCCCCAGTCTGACCACGGGGCAGGGGTTTCTTCCTTCCTTAGCAGGCCAATAAATTTAGCAGGGCCCTGAACCCACAGCAATCCATTAGGGCCATTCCTCAGACACAGGATTAATCATGTCAGGATGAATCATTAATCACGCCTGTTATCAGCCTGTAACCCTTGGTAACTTCAAATTATTTCACACCACAGGGCCAGGGGCCAGGAAAACAGAGACTGAGAAATCTCATTACTATTTTCAACATTTTTTTCCTTGTGGCGTATCTCAGTCCTCTGATCTGGCTTACATTGAGTTCACACCCATGCTACAGATCCTCCATAGGCTCCAATTGGTTTTTCTCTCTCCCCAAGAGGAAGATATTCCTTCTGAGGTCCTGATGGATGGCTCCAGTTGGTAAAAACCATCTTGTTAAGAGCCATGATTTAATACAGTTTTATTAACACAGTAGCCCACTCACTCCTCAGTACAGGTACCTACGAAGGATATATGACAAGTCCTGTTACACACCAGGACGTTCCAAGATTAAGAAGCACTAAGATGTTCTTTGTTCTACATTCAGTATGAGACACTGTACAGTGAAATGGATGGAAAGCTGGCCTGGCAACCCTGGATTTGAGTCCTATCTGTGACTGGCTGTGGGGCACTCACTAAGTCATTAAACTACCAACTAGGTCACTCTCTAAGACTATACAGAGATGGTCTGGTTTTGTTTGGGGGTTTTTAAAATTGATTTGTTTATTTACTTTTGGTTTATAAAACTCAGTTCCACAATCCCTTGAGTTTCAAATGTTTTGTTTGGGCTTTAATTTTTACTTTTTTGCCCTCAATTAATAAGAATTTTTTTTCTCCTTCCCATTAACCTCTTCCCCAACTGAAGAAAAAAGCAAAACAAAACCCTTGTAATGTGCACAGGTAGTCAAGATAAGCCAATTCCCCCAGTGGCCAGTATGATGTTTTCTGCATCCTGAATCCCCCACCCTCCAACAGTGAGAAAGGTCGCTTGCCTCCTCACTGGGTCTCTGGAATCATGATGGGTCACTGAACTGCCCCAAGATCTGGAGTCTTGTTGGAAACTGTAATGACAGAGAAAGTGCTCTCCTGCACTGATGACAGTTTTCTCACCCGGAAATTCCCTTTAACTACTAAATCACAGGAATGCGGGCATTCAGTCATGTCTGACTCTTCAAGACCCTGCAGAGCATACCATCCATGGGGTTTTCTTGGCAAAGATACTGGAGCGGCTTGCCTTTTCCTCCTTCAGAGGATTAAGGCAAACAGGTTAAATGACTTGTCCGGGTCACACAGCTAGTGAGTGTATGAGGCTGGATTTGAACTCAGGTCTTCCCGTGGCATTTCACACGGGAAGAAATCAGATGGAGGGCCTTGGCTTCCAGCTCTAATCCAGGGACGGATATTTGCTGCTGTTGGAACAACTGGATCCCACGTGTCCCAGGCCACGCGGGCTAGGGGCTGAGGTTACAAGGACGGAGACCCTGACCTTGAACAAAGATGAGATGGGAAGAGGAGGCAAGTCCTCAAACTAATATAGTACTAGAGATCTTGGCTTCAGCCAAGGGGAAAGGGACCTTCCAAGGCATCTGGTCTAGTCCTCTCCCTTTACAGATAACACAAAAGAGGCTGGAAACGCCTGAACTGATCCCCACCCAGCCCTATCTCCTTGCTGAGGGCTTTTCTATTCACAACCTAGCCCACATGGCCTGGCACACCGTAGGCGCTTCGGAATTGTCTGACTGGGATCCAAAACAGAACATGGTCCCTAAGATCTCGAACCCCGTTCTAACATTCTCAGTGCCACAGCCTGGGGCAAGCCACTTACCCCATTCAAGCCTCAACTCCCACAGAAGGCAGGGGAGGAGGCGAGGCCCCAGGAACTTTGGTAAATCTATCCATGGCAGTTAGGAAGTCAGAATAAGTAAAACAACCTTCAGATGGCATTTCAACTTGACAGGCAAGTTGGCCAAAGACACATCTAAATTGTAATGAGTGTCATCCTACCCCTTCCCCAGAGCAGAAGGAGAAAGCCAGATGTCAGGTCTTCTGAAAAAAAACACAAAATGTTCACTAATGGCAAAGAAAAAGACCCCCAGGAAGGCAGCGTGTCTCCAACCATTTAAATCATATGAGAAATCCCACTAACGTGATACCGAACTTCCTGTAACACACACAAATCAGCACAGAAGTCAGGGTGCCCTGATTTTTTTTTAATTTCTAAGACAAAGGATTTTTTTTTAAATCATGCATTTTAGAAGCTCTAAGATATTGCTTTTGGCAATGCGATGTGGTTGTGAATAAGAGACCACCACAATCTGAGCAACCAAAATGGTAGGTGACCCCATAGGAAGCAGAGAAAAGCATGGTGGGTGTAAATGGGCTGCTGCTTATTGCCAGGGAGGAAATAGCATGAAATGTATCATGCAGGAAACGCATGATTGAAAAGGAAGGGGGCCCATTGGGGACCAAGACTAAGAGATGACAGCTGGGAGCATGAGCGTTGATGGCATTGGGTGGAAACTCTGGAGAGGGAGAGAAGAAGAGGAAGAGGGAGAAGCAGAGAAGAGGAGAGGGGGAGAGGGGAAAAGGGAAGGGGAAAGGGTAAAGAGAGAGAAGGACAGGAAAAGGGAAAGAAGGAGAGAGACAGAGGGAAAGAGAGAGAGGAGGGGGAGAGAGTGAGAAAGAGGGAGAGAGTGAGAGAGACAGAGAGAAAGAAGAGGGAGAGAGAGACAGAGGAAGAGAGAAACAGAGAGGAGGGAGGGAGAGAGAGAGAGAGAAAGGAAGGAGGAGGAGGAGGAGAGGCGGAAAGGCCACAGAGTAGATCTGCCCTGGGTAAGAAGGCACAGATGGGCTGTGATTTAAGTTGCTGTCAGTAATAACCACAGAAATGAGACTGCAGGCCCATTGAAGCACTAAACAGGCTGCTTGGTGCGGTGGGAAGGACACAGGAGATGAAGTCAGGGGACCCAGGCTCTGCCACTTCCTGGCTGTGTGACCTTGGGTGAACCACTTAAACTCTGAGCATCTACTTCTTCATCTGTAAAATGGAGAGGTTGGAATCTCCAACCACTAAAATCAATTCTAGCCTTAAATATATTGACCTATAAACATAATCAATGATAGCGAATGTTTACGTGCCACCTTCTATGTGCCAAGCGCCTTAAGAATATTATCCCACTTGATCTTCAGAACATCTCTGGGAGTCAGGTGCTATTATAATCCCCATTTAATGGTTGAGGAAACTGAGGCAAACAGAGGTTCAGTGACTGGCCCAGGATCATACAGCTAGGACATGTCTGGTCTTCCTGACCCCAGGCCCAGCACTCAGTCCACTGGGCCACCCCGCTGCCCTATTCCATTGAATTAGAATTTTACTGAATTATTGAATGAGACATCCTGAGGGAACTAAGTAAATTCTTTAATTTCCATACAGATCCAGAAAATACAGGATCTAGTCATCTCAATGATAATAAAATCTATTTCTGTAGTGCTTCATACAACATCACTGAATGTTTGAGGCTGAGAGGAGCCTTAGAGACCATACAGTCCAAATTCTGCCTCTAACCCTCACCACACTAGCCCACCTATCCCCACTGGTGCCCCCACCCCAGTCCTATGAGGCAGGCAGTACGAGTTGAAGGCCACCATTTTGGAGATGAGCAGACCAAGACTCCAAGAAATGACTCCACCTCTAGGTGGCAAAGCTGGGGTTGGAACCAAAGTCCCAGTCTGTGACATCCGTGCCACCAGGAGGCATATCAGGTTGATCCTTTTTATCCATCTTGGAAAGGACCCTAAATGCTGCTTCCAAACAGCACCTGAGTGAGGACTTATGGGATGCACAAGCCTGCTGCTTCTGCCGCCAAAGCTGGGACTTACTAAGCTTCCTGAGCTAACTCAGGACCCCCCCCCCACCCCCCACCCCCGCATTTCCCATTTGCATTTATTCTGAAGAGATTTAGCTTTAATTCTCATCCCCAGAAGGCTTCCTTCCAAAACCCCCAGCATTAAGGGAATTTCCCATTGGGCATCACCCGGCTCTCAGTGAGGGCACTCCTGGGAAATGTTGCACGTAGTGGGCAGCCAGTGTGCCTCCTCCCAGGGGCAGCGTGGCTAAGAAGGGAGGCCCCAGAGAGGAGGGGCCTGAGGCCCTGGCACAGGGTAGACGCTCCAGACATACACACGCATTGACTGACTGAGACAGGTGACCTGTCAGTGAGGAAGACACAGGTTCAAGTTCTGCCATGAGCACCCCAACTGCCTCTAGGTTTGGAGAGCCCTTCAGTCCATGGGCAGGGGACTTGTAGGTTAGGACTGTTTGGTGACCTCCATAAAAAATGCTGCTCACAAGCTTTTATGGATTCATGTCCTGAACCGGGGACGGTGAGCTCTCTGGGACACAGAGAGATTTGCTGGACAGTTCTCCAAGATATTCTGAGGTTCACACTCGGCCTCACAAGAAGGACAGAGAGCTGGGTTCAAGTCCTGCTCCTGGCCCTGCTTGTCTGTGTGACCTTGTACAAATGACTTAACTTCTCGCTCTGCAGACAACTACAAGTTACAAAGGAGGTGGTGACCTGCACTGGCAGAGAGAGTTTCCTTATCTGGGACTTGCCAAGGGGTCTAGCTTCCCCAGCCATCCATTGGAAAGAGCACAGACTGGGAGTCATAGGACCCGAGTTCAAATTTTGCCTTACTTACTGACTGGGAGACCCTCGGCAAGTCACCTAATTTCTCTGGGTCTCTTTTTCCTCTCCTGGAAAATGAGAGAATTGGATGAGGTGACCCCTCCAGGATTCTGACTAAAGGGATTGGCCGGGTATCTCTCCCTAGTCATTCAAATCTTTCCCTGCCAACCAAGCACCAGCAAGAAAGAAAGTCCTTCCTCCTAGAGCTAATAATCCCGTGAAGGACTATGGACACTTTGAGGTCAGCAAAGTGCTCTTTGACCTTCGAAACAAACAAGGGAGGTGCTATTACTGAGACCATTTTATAAGTGAAGAAACTGAGATGGACAGAGAAAGGTGAAACGTCTTGCCAGGAATCATACGGCCAGTAAGTGTCAGAGACTGGATTTGAACTCAGAACTTCCTAACTCCAAGCCCAGTATTCCTCTATTGGGCGGGCAGCCCGCCCAACTGCCTTCACTATATGCTTGTGAAATGACAAACAAAACAAAAACATCACGATGCCCTCGAATGGACAAGTAGAGGCCATTCCTTAAAAAGTCCCCACCCTTGACTTGTTGGAAGAAGACCCAGACCAGAGCCAGACAACATTTTCATAAGCTAGCTGGAGGATTGCGAAAGCATTTCACGGTCGCTCGTCACTGGCGGCTGGGCTCCTGCCGCGGAGCAGGTCTTACGTCCAAGTTGCCATAGCTGTCTCCATGGTAACCTCCAAAAGCGGCCTTCAAAAGCCCATCCAAACAAATGTTCTCCCTCCATGCAGCCCCATTCAGAGCAATCGATTCTCCCCATCTCTTCCACCTGTTGCCAGACTCCTTGGTCCCGTTTTGACAGTATTCTGCACACGTGGACCACCCTGGGGGGAGGCGTGGGGGATGAGAACTGCATGGCCAGTCAGCTGGACACACCAATGTGTTCTGCTCCCCACCTGCCAAAAGCATGGCTCAGCATCTAAAACCGCGGAGAGCCAGTACCCTCCTTCAATTTTCCTTCCACGGAAACAAAGCACAGGAGCGTACTGATCACGGCTTTAAAAGCATAAAGGCAATCGGTTTATCTAAAGGGAAATCGACTGTTTAGGACTCATCTACCTTTACTGGATGAAATGTTCCCCTGGCTACAGGACGAGCTGACATCTAAGACACACAGAAACCTCTGGGGTTTACAAAGAAGCCAGATTAAAATGATGCCCTGCAGCTGAGGAAGCAGGAGTCCCTGTGACCTCAATGCAAGGCTGCTGAGAATCCCTGATAGCACATGCCCGTGGAGAAGATGGAAAATTCCACTGACTTCCTTGCCACCCAACCTGGGCACCACCATTAATTCTAAGTGCGACCCATCATCTGCCTTGGAGAAGGACTGTTTGCAAACAGCTTTATGATCAAGGATGTTTGAATCGAGTTCAATCTAACAACCATCTGGCATTGGGGTTTCTAACCTGGGGTCCATGTATGGATTTCAGAGTCTGTACATTTGGATGGGGAAAAAAAAAATACATCATTCCTTTGATATAATCGGTTTCCTTTACCTTCCTTCGTGTTTTGTGTGATACACTTAAAAACATTAATCTGTGATGGGGACCATTGGTTTCTCCAGACTATCAGAGGTTCTGGAGACCCCAAAAGGCTAAACCCTCCTGATGGAGAGGAGGTATGGATCTGAATCCTGCTTCTGTTCCTTAACCCCCTGGGTGGCCCTAGGGAAAGTCATGACTTCTTTGCGTCTCACTTCCATTAACTATGAGGATGACCTCCCAATTGCTTTCTGACCATGACCCTTTGGTGGCTATGAGGTGACATAGTGGCTAGAGTTCTGGGTCTGGAGTCAGGAAGACCTGAGTTCAAATCCAGCCTCAAGCACTTACTACATGACTGTGGGCAAGTCACTTACACTATTTGCCTCAGTTTCCTCATCTGTAAAATGGGTCATCCCAGGGTCATGGCAAGGATCAAACTACATAATATTTCTTAGAATAGTGCCTGACACACAGTAAGTTCTTAATAAATGTTTGTTCCCTTCCTTTCTGGAATTTATTCTCATCTGTTTTTAAAAAATATTTTATTGACTTACTGGCTTCCCCAGTAAATTTTATTAATATCTTTCATTTCTATCTAAGTCTCCCCTTGTGTCCCTCCTTTTTCCCCTCCAGAGCCATCCCATATAGCAAAGGTTCTGACTTATATCTTTATTTTCCAATCAATTTTTACAGATCTTTTGTTTCTAAATCATCTGGGTCTCCTCCTGAATTCCTCTCCCAGAGAGTCACCGCATGCAGTCAAGATTTTATTTGACTTCATGGGTGAGAAAACGGAGGCATGAGGAAGTTAAGTCATCGGGGCCAGGTGTGGGCATGTGGCCCCCACAGGGCGAGCAGCTCCTGCCCTCCTCCCCCTAAGGTGAACCGCAGCCAGTGCAGCACCCACAAGCAGAAGCAGGCAGCAGAGGCAGCACTGGGCACTGGAGAGAATGCCGTGTTTGTGGCATGGAGTGAGACAAGCCTCTCCCACTGGGAGGGCAGGACGCAGACCCTTACAGAATGCTTCTCACACAGCAAGCTTCTCTGTGGGGCTCCAAAGTGCTTTCAGGGGGTCCACGAGGTCAAAGTCATCCTCATAATAACAGTAAGATATTTAAATTTCTAATATGGTAAATATATATAACTCATGAAAGTCTAGCTTCAAGGCACAGTGGATAGAGCACTGGGCTTGGCATCAGGAAGACTCATCTCCCTGAGTCCAAGTCTAGCCTCAGACACTTACTAGCTGTGTGACCCTGGGCAAGTCACTTCACCCTGCTTGCCTCAGTTTCCTCATCTGTAAAATGAGCTGGAGAAGGAAATGGCAAACACTCCGGGATCTCTGCCAAGAAAACCCCAAACGGGGTCAGGAGGGGTCAGACGTGACAGAAAGGACTGAATAACAACACCACCCCACTTAAAACAAAAGCTCACTGAAAGGAGTCCTCGATGATTTTTAAGAGTGTAAAGGTGTCCTGAGATAAAAAAAAAAAAGTTTGAGGATCCCAGATCTCAGACTTAAAAGACACGTTGAAAGTCAGCTGGTTCAGTCTAAACCTTGACGAGAACACCCCTCTCCAATGTCTCCAACAAATGGTCACCCGGCAGGTTCACCCTATAGGGCAGGTTTCCTTCTTTGTAAAATAAACTGGGGCCTTAAAGGTTGCTGACAGCTCTAGACTGATGCCCCGAGGAAATGGGTGATCATCCACAAATCATAAAGAGGCAGCTAGATGCTAGAGTAGACAGAGCTCTGGACCTGGAATCAGGAAGATCTGAGTTCAAATCCAGCCTCAGGTATCTACCAGCTGTGGAACCCTGGGCAAGTAAGCCACTGAATGTCTGTCAGCTTCAATGTTCCCATCTTTCAATAGGGATGATAACATCAGCACTCACCTTCCAGGGCTGATGTGATCAGATGAGCCAATGTGGACAAAGTGCTTTGAAAACCTTAAACCTCTACACAAATATTAGCCACTGGTCTATCAGTGCAGACCCCAAATATAATCCCTTACCCATCCCTTCTCCCTTTCTTCCACTCCCAGGGTTGAAAAGGGAGTCCTGAAAATGCAGCTGGACCATTGAAAACCTTGATTGAAGGTCTAACGACCAGCTCAGAAACTCACGCTAACAGTCATGCAGTATTTGTTTTACTTTAGGTCACCTACTGGTTCAACCCCAGGGGCCCCAAGTTTCTCCTGAATATCCCTAGAAAGGATCTTTAATAGACATTCCCCTCCCCCCCCCCTGGGGTGCCAAAGGGACTGCCATGAGGGCCATTTCCTATTATGTCTCAACCACCAAACATTTGATTGTTTACAGCCTAAAATAAAAGAACAGATTCTCCTCAAACACAAGGCTCTTGGAACACCCACAGCACCCTGATCCAGGCTCCTCAGTGACTCCAAGGCTGGCTCAGAGATTTGTCAACAGGATATGCCCAGAACAAGCCTGGCTTCTGGGCAGAGCTAAGCAGATGCCCCCAACCCAGACTCCCCTCCTTGGCACAGGGGCCAGGGCCAGCCAGCTGGTACCCTGCATTAATCAAGGGCTCTTAAATATTCTTTTTCTTCCTTTTTTCTTAAGAAACATGATTTGTTTCATGGGATGACTTTCTGGGAGTAGGAAGAATAGAAATGTTAGTGATATAAAAGGCTTCTGATAGCAACACAAATATTTTAAAAGAAGTTTTAATAGGATGCTAGATCTATCGCCAGTTGCTTTGGTTAATTTTCCACTGTCACTGGTCAGGCACCAGAAAGGGGAAAGAATTTCTCCTCTAAAGACCCAAGGCTAGTGGGCCTTTTTGGACTCAACTCTGGGAGTCATTCTACCCTCACTAAGGACACAGCAGGACAGGATGCTCAGAGGTCAGTCCACATGCAACCCTATGTTTTTCATTTCAACAAAAAGTAAGCCCCTGCTGTATGCAAGGCTCACCAATGAAAATACAACACCAGATCCTGTTCTCCAAAGACTCACAATCCAATGGGTGGTGAAAGACACAGATGGACAAATAACTAACATACGTGGGAGATTATGACCAGGGTAAAGGAAAAGCTCAAGAATTGTGCTTTGGGAGCACCAAAGAGGAGGAGTCAGATAGTTGATCGACAAGTGTTTATTAAGCACCTACTGTCTGCCAGTCACTGGAAATACAAAGAGTTGGAGAAGCTGAGAAGTAGAGATGAGCACAGAGTTCCTCCTGGGGATGGACCTGGCCAGGGCAAAGCAGGAGTGAAGGGACAGGTGAGAAGCACCAAGGAGGCCAGCGAGCCTCTCCAGCAGTTAGCTTTCGATGTCCTAAGATCAGAAAGGTATGGCGGGGCCAGGGGGTGAAAGGCTTTAAGGCTGAACAGAGGAGTCTCTATGTGATCCCAGAGGGAATGTAACAGGGAATTGTGGAGTCTATAGGGTAGAGGGGATGACATAGTAAAACCTACATTTCTGGGAAATGCCCTTGACAAGGGAGGCAGGGAGGCCAATGAAGATACCATTGCAATGGTCCAGGGGAGAGGAGAGAAGGGCTTGGACCAGGGGGGTATGGCTCAGTGTGTACAGAGGAGGGAAGGGAGTGCTTGGGGAAAGAAGCATGGAAGGCTGGAGTTCTGGATAGAGGAGGGGCTTGACAAGGCAGAGATGGAGGCGGAGGGTGGAAGAGGCCATTAGAGAATGGAAGGGAACTTACAAAGGTAGGGCAATTGGAGAGGGCTGGGTGGAAAGTCCAATATGGCTTCCCCCAGTTGGAGTGTAAGCTCCTGGAGGGCAGGAACAGCTGCTTTTACATCCCCAGAGCTTTTTCATTCACTCATTCATTCCTTTCCAAATCCAATGACACTCCTAGAGCTGATCCTGAGCCTGGGCTGCCCCCTGCAGTTTGTCTGGTAGGACAGGAGAGAGAGAGACATCACTATGGCCACTGAGGGGGGTCCATCCCCGTCCTTCATTAAACTAATTCTGCCTCCCTCCTCTCCCCCCCCGCCCCCCGTCTGTCCCCAGAGGGAGGAAGGGGCCTAACCTTGAGGCCCCATGTGCTGGATGTGCCATCAGAGAAAAGTAGTTCTGGGGCGATTCCTTTCTAATAGTGAAGCCCACCAGAAATCTGCTCAGTCCGGACCCATGGACACTATGATCTGAAACCCCTCTTTTATTGGGGAGACCCAACAGACTGTGACAGCATCAAATGACATATTTATCAAGTGCTTAGCAGTGTTTAGTACACAGCAGGCACTTAATAAATGCTTATTGATTGCTTCCTCATCTATATTGCAGGGCTGCTGTGATGATAAGATGTGATCGCCTTTGTAAGGTACTTTGTCAAACCTCAGAGTGCTATAGAAATCTTAGTTCTTGTTCATCTGTTATCATTGGACTCAGTAGCTGGGAGTGCATGGGACTGCCGTTCCACATAGCAGATATGAATGTGAAATGATCTCTTTGGTGAGAGGCAGCATGCCAAAATGCAGAGAGAGAAAAAGCTAGCTACAGGTCCTGCCTGGGACCCATACTAACTGAGGGACCCTGGGTGAGTCACTTGACTTCTTGGTGATGTTTCCGAAACGGTTCCAATCTGGACTACCAAAGGAACTTGCCACGCCTGCCGATAAAGTCCAAGGTCCAGTCCAGAAAAAAATCTAACCTTTGTGATGTTCTCCGGATTCAAACACAGATAGTGACCCAGTGATGTGCCAGCTCTGTTACAGAAACATAACTAATAATTCTGATCTGAAAAGCCAAGACTCAGCCAATTAAACCCCAGAAGCTCAGTATTGAAGACTTAGGAAGGGACCTCGGTGGCCACCCCACCCAGGCCAACCCATACACAAAAAGAATCCCCACCTTGACCTGCCCAACCTCCCCCGTGCATCCAAAAATCCCAGACAATAAATTTTTCCATCCAATAGAAAAACACAGAGACCAATTTTCCCTCTGATTTTTATGAAGTCTAGAATGTTGATGGTTTCAGAGGAAAATATAACATTTTGTAGATGACTTTGGCTATTAAATTGATGGAAGGGGAGGAGAACAAGGGATGTGCACTTGGCCTCAGACAATGGAAAACCACAATTTACAGTCCCGTGTTCCACATTATAACTGATATTGTAACTACTGTTATCAGGGGTCATCAGAAAAAACAAGCAACACCTGCCCTTTACCCTAAGCAGCAGGGGCTCTATTCATCCCGGAAATGTACCATTGAAGGGGACCCTGGGCTTCTTTGGAGCAGCCAGAGGGGGGACTTTTTAGTACCAGCCAATGAGACTAGTTGACCCAACAAAAGAGCATAAAAGGGAGAAGAATGGAATGTGCATTTATTAAGCACCTGCTATGTACCAAATACACAAAGTACTAAGCACTTTACAATATTATCTCATTACAAATACTATTGCCCACAAACACATGAGAGCAAATTAAATTAGAATCTTTCTCTGCCTGCTAATCTATCCTGATGTCATTGGTCCTCTACAAAAACAAAAGATAAATAACACAAAGAAGAGATTAAATTTCCCAGAACACAGTTTTGATCACACGCCACTACCCCTACTCAAGAATCTTCCATGGCTCACCATTGCTTTAGCAAATCAAGAGCCAACTTCTGTGCCTGCTTTGATAGACTTCCATGGGTCCCATTTTAGAGAGGAGGAAACTGAGGTTCTGAGAGATTGTGTCCTGAACAGCTAGTGAAAGTATGAAGCAGGACGGCAGGATCGTGGAACTAGAGCTGGAGAGGCCACAGAGGCCATCTGGCCAGACCCCCTCTTTTCACAGTTGAAGAAAATGAGGCCTAGGAAAGTGAGGAGATTGTCCAAGGCTGCCCAGCTGGGATGTGATGGAGGTGGGGTTTGACCCCCATTTCTCTGACCCCAGAGCCAAGGCTATCTCCAGAAGCCCCCTCCCTGCAAGCCTTAACGTACGTAAGCTGTTATAATGATGAATGTCACCTTGAGTTCCAATTGGTCATGAACCAAGGAGCCCCATAAGAAAGGATAAGAAGGATCATGAAAAAAATAATTTATTTTGCCCAAATCCAACATGCATCCTGGTACTAAATCCATCAAGGAAGTCTTCAGTTTTAGAAAAAAAACCAACTCTGTTCTCTGGATCCCTGAATTACATTTAACCAACTGCAAATAGTTTATTTAACAAATCCTGTTTGTATCACTAGAGTCATTGAGGGAATGATTCACTGGTGTGGTGAGTGAAATGCCAAGATGCCCTACTAGGATTCTCAGTGCCTTGAATGCCGTCACCCAGACACAAGGGCCACAGATATCCTCAATCCACATGGCAACAAGGCACAGGCCATAGCCTTGGGCTGGACTTGGTCCTGAGCTATCTTACTCTTAACCATATCCAGCTTCTCCACTTCCTACACCAAAAATTCCCGTCACCCAATGATAAAACAGAACTAACCTTTAGAGTCAGGAAGCCTGGATTCGTGGATATCCATTCACTTCATTTCTCTGAATCTCTGGTTTCTGATTTTCAAAATGGCGGCACAGGTACAGTCTTTGCCCTGACTACCTGACACAGTTAGTCTGAGGACCAAAGCAGGGCATGTATACAAAATTAACAAGCATCCATTGAGTGTCCATTGTATGAAAATGCTTTAAAGGAGTATATAGTCAAATATTCAAATGAAGCAGTGGCCTCACCATCTGGAAGTTGCCTCCAAGGATGCAGATCACAATCTCTGTCTATCCGTTGTGTCCCATGAATTCAGCACAAAAAAATCTACCCAGTGTGAAATAGGAGATTGCAACACAAAAATGGGGGTGTGATTATTTTATATGGAAATAACGGTTCATGCTAATGCATATAGGTAACATCACTTCAACGTAATAGACATCTACTGAGCACCTCATACTCTCTTCCATGATGTGAATAAAGGAGGTGAAGGTGTTGCTTTCATTGGGACCTCAAAAGCAACAAGAAACGCCATTCACTGGGACTTCTACTCATCTGGACGCGTTGTGTTCATGACCAGCAAGGGGAGGACCTTTTTGGAGACAGAGGAACCATTTTGTTTTTTTTCTCTCTATCCTCAGTGTCTGGCACATAATAGGTCCTTACAAACATCTGTTACAGGAGATTAAAAAAAATTCAAAAAGAAATTGGAGAAATCTCCAAAGAGATTTGGAATGGAATGCCAAAGCTGGGCATCACAGATTCAGAGGGCAACTGGTCCACCGCCATCTCATTTTGCAGATAAGGAAACAGGCCCAGGGAGGTTAAATGCTTTGCCCAAGATCACACAGATCTTCACACAGAATGGGACTTAAACCCAGGGACTTGGATTCCCAATTCAGCCCAGTCTCATACCAGCAATTTCCCCTCAGAAATACAGTGCCCCAACGGACATCCATAGAGAAACCCACAGAAGATGGACTTAAAGTGGAAAATGAGACATATTTTCTAAGGTGTATGATCAAAACTATGTTCTGAAGACTTAGGAAGGGACGTCAGTGGCCACCCCACCCATGCCAACCCAAACACACAAAAAATCTCCACCTTGACCTACCAAACCTACCCCATGCATCCAAAAATCCCAGCCAGGAATGTATCCTCAGAACAACCTTGGGAGGCAGATATTATTATCTGATATACTTTACAGTTGAGAAAACCAAGGCAAACAGAGGTCAAGGGACTTGCCCAGGGTCATACAGCCAGTGTCTGGGGCCTGATTTGAACTCAGGTCTTCCTGCCTGTGGGTCTAGCTCTCTAACCACCCCACCACCTAGCTGCTTAGATACTTCCATGGGTCTGTACACCCCCACATAAGGTTATTATTTCCTGTAGTGCAAATCCCAACACGGCCACATCTCCTCTTGGGTGATGATTTTTGTAAATTGTTGGCCCCAGATTAATTGGATAAATTGTGAAGGCCATGTGGGAATGGAGAGAGACCCCAAAGGCAGGAAGAATACCTGGGTGATTTTGGACAAAATTCATGAGATCCGAAGGCCATAGGCAGGGATGGCAGTGGCAATAGCACAGGCAATGTTGATTGGGAGTGGGAAGGAAGCCCAAGGCCACCAGGGTCCAACCCCTCCTTTTTAC
This sequence comes from Pseudochirops cupreus, assembly GCA_028627135.1. Taxonomy (NCBI): domain Eukaryota; kingdom Metazoa; phylum Chordata; class Mammalia; order Diprotodontia; family Pseudocheiridae; genus Pseudochirops; species Pseudochirops cupreus. The sequence goes on along the minus strand of CM053583.1, from coordinate 413,195,209 downwards.
TGACGAGCACATCCATAGAGGCTTTGGAGTGCCCAGGATCCCACACATTTAGGGTCAGAGTTAGGGTTAGGACTACACAGGGACAGGATTTGCACTCAGGCCCTATGGCTCCATAGTTAGTCATCAGTCTGTCCATTAGGCCACAATGGATTCCTCAAAGCAAAAACTGCCAGGATACGGCTGATGGAAAGACTGGGGCAACAGGAAGGGAGCAGCCAAAGGGCCCCAGCCTGGGAAAGGGCGGCAGGAGCCACAGAAAGTTGTATCAGAAGGAGAAGCTGGCCTGGGGAGTAGGGTTGTCAAACTTTGGAGGAGGTGACTTGGAGGGGTTGGTGGAGATGCTGAAGATATATCCCCAAGTATGTTGGAAAAGCTGGACCAGAACAAGAAAGAGGTCTGGGCTGGAAGAAGATTGGGAACCATCCCCAGAAAGGTGAGTGTAGACATCACACATCATGAGAGAGGGGAAATGGCCTTTGGGGAAGAGAGGGATGGGACGAAGAAGAGACACAAAGGAGGGCAAGAAATGACCAGGAGAGACCCCATCCTGGAAACGGAGGAGGGGAGAGTCTTGAGGAAGGAGCGTTCTGTGTTAAGAGGTGGGAAAAGGGAGCCCAGGAGTTCACTGGAGGCCCTGAAGAATTCACTTTGAATCCCGTGGCTGGGCTGGATGCTGGAGTGCTTCACCACTCCATCCTGAGACCCCTGGGGCTGGGTCTTTCCATCTTCTTGTAGCTGAAATCTCCTGCACATGTCCCCCTGTGTCCTCCCCCTCCCATGAGAATGAGAGCCCCTTGAGAGAAGAGGCCCACTGATTTCCTTCCTGTCCATATACCTACTGCTTAGCACACACTAAGTGTATTTCTTCATTCAGAAGACTAATGGTGAAGCATGTCTCTTGGTAGGGAGGTGGTGGACTACAGGCAAGGACTGTGGCATACTTTCCAACCATGACCAGTTAACATATTGATTTGTTGGGCTTGATGGCGTCTGTTACAAAGAAAGGTTTTGTTGTTGAGGAAATGGGTGAATCAATCAGAAGTGATAGATGGGGATGGGGAAGAGCATCAATAAGTTAAAGGAAGGGTGTGGGGGGTGGGGAGAGAAAGAGAGAGAAGGAGAGGGAGAAAGAGAAAAAGACAGAGAAAGGGAAGAAATAGGTCTTTTAAGGAGGGAGAGGGAAAGAAATTTAGCCATGAAAAGAAGGTGATCAGGACTTGGACCACAACTTGAGAGTAGCTCCAGGTTGAAAGAAGAGTTGGGGGGAGAGGGGGAGACCTGAGAGAGATTATAGGAGGAAGGGAGGAGGTCAATGAAGAGGCCAAGAATGAAGAACAGGGGGTAAAGGGAGCAAGGTCCTCAAGGGGGCACGAGGGGATGGGGTCAAGGGTGCAGGGAGAGGGGATTAGATAAGAACATTTCCATGGGAAATCCACCACCTCAGTCGAGTTCCCCAAGATTCCAACCTGGGAACAAACACTCAGGGAGCCCGAGCTCTGGTTACTGTTACAGACGCCTCCGTGCCCATCACAGCAGGCCAGGGAGGCCGGTGCTGACTGGGGGGAAGGCTGTGTTTCCAGGTTATGTTGATTTAGGGATTTCTTATTTGTTATCGTTGCTGCTGCTGCTGTTTTTTGGCAATATCACGCACTTTGATTCTAAGCATCTTTGGAAGCAGGGGCCTGTTTCCTGGGGGCCCTTTCTCCCTATGCCAAGCACATGCTCCCCTTTATTCAGCTTGGATGGAGTAGTGGAGGGGCATTTCCACTTGAAGATGGCCTCTGACTTTGGGTAAATCACTTTAACCTTTGCTTCAGTCTCATCATCTGTAAACCTATGTCAAATGATACTTCACCTAGTTCCCTCTCAAGAAAGTTGTAAGGATCAATGGAAAATCATGATATAGACAAGAGGTCCTAGAAATAATTAAGGCGCTCACAGGATAACATGATCTTCCATCTAGAGCTACAAAGAATATCGGGGGCCAGCTAGCCCCCTCATTTTAACCATGTGGAGAATGGTAAGGGGATTTGCCCAAGGTAAACCATGAAATAAGTCACCTGGTCCTCAGATTCCAAATGGCAGATATTCTCCGAGGGACAGTTTGTGGTTGGCCTCCAGGTGGAGGACCATGTTGGGTTTTCTAGTTAGAAACATCTAAGAAGCCAAACTATACTATTTCCTCCCCCTTATCCCTCTTAAATTTTTTCTGAAGACTCAGAAGGAAATCTTCAAAGAGAGAGAACATGCCCGGATCAAGTTGGAAAAATGAAGCCTAAAGTGAGGACAGAGAGCCCCCTGCTGTCCAGAGCCATGTCATTCCAGATGGTCAGCAAAGCCCATCTGTAAACTCCCCAACGCCTTTGTCTTCTCTCTTTCTCCTTTTGGTTCATCTTGACCACAGAAAAAAGGGTTCCCTTTCCAAAGGGAAGGCAAAAGCGTGGCAAGGGGTCTGTAGGAAGGTACGTAGCAACCACCCAATTCCATTCCACAATAATTAAGCACCTCGGGGCTGGCACCATTAAACAGCTATTTATGATTTCCTCATGGCAACCTTATGAACTAGATTTTACAGATGAGGAAACTGAGGCATGAGTGTAGTGACCAGCTTAGGCACAGAGGGATCCCAGTGGCCAAGCTAGGCCAGGAGTCTACGTCTCTTGACAATCCATTGATCCCAGCCCCTTGGAGATTCCTCAAACTTAGCCTATTTTTCCGACAATTCACCAATCAAGTAATTTACAATGTAAATTACAATCATGTAACTGTAATAAAGCATTTATTAAATGCCTAGTATGTGCCAGGCACTACGGTAAGTGCTGGGAATACCATTAAATGACCTCAGATCTCTTCAAAGAGAATGGAATTCACAAAAGAATCTCTGGACATTATAGAAAAATTAGCGAGCAGTTCCATCCCCTACCTGTTCCAACACCCAAGAAGAGGCAGGGAGGAAGGGAAGAAGGGAAAAAGGGAAGAAGGGCTTCTGCAGCACCTACTCTGTGCCCAGCTAAGGGTCTTACGAATGCTGTCACATTTGGTCCTCATGATAACCCTGGGAGGTAGGTGCTGTTATAGAAACCAAGGCAGACAGAGTTAAGAGACTTGCTTGGGGTCACCAGCTAACAACTATGACCATCTTCACATTGTCTGAAGTACCATCACCACCCGAAGAGGAAATAAGATCCAATTTATATGGATCCAGTCATACAAAAGCTCAGGGGGTTGGGGGAGCCAGCTCTTGTTAAATTTTCAGTGTGAGCATTTCCACCCCAGGAATCAGCAAACACTACCAATCAGAGCTTGAGTCATTGTTTTATGGTTTGTCTAGACTTATGAAAATGATGAAGACAACGTTAATGATGCAGAAAAGTGTGTCACACGCTTTTTTTCTGAAGGGCCAACAGTTAAACATTTCTCATAACATCACACCCCTGGGTTCTACTATATGGAAGTGACACGGAGGCAGCCCTAAGAAATGGAGCTCTCTGACAATGGAACAAGAGGCCTCAGGAGGCATTTCGGTCCAGGTTCTTGAGTGGTCTCAGAAGAAACAGATGTCCATCTGTTAAGCATGCAGAAGAAGAGATTCATGGAGGATGAGTGGCCTCAGAATCACCAAATCTTGGTGACGCAAAAAACTTCACGTCTAAAAAACATCACATCCAACCTTCTCCTTTTATAGATAAGGAAACCAAGACCCAGAAAGCTTATGGGATTTGTCCAAGGCCATAGCCCAGGAAGGACTATGTGGAGGCAGCTGGTGGAGCAGTGGAGAGAGCCCTGAGCCTGGAGACAGGAAGACCTGAGTTCAAATCCAGCCTCAGACACTTACTAGCTGTGTGACCCTAGATAAGTCACCTGACCTGTTTGCCTCAGTTTCCTCAACTGTAAAATGGGAGTAATAAGCAGTCCTGGCTCTCACAGCTGTTGTGAGGATCAAATGAGATGTTTGTAAAGTGCTCAGCACACAGTAGGTGCTGTACAGACACTAACTTTTGCCAACATCATCATCATCATCACTATTATAGGGGGGAAGGGGCAAAACTAGATTTTGAACTCAGTTCCTCTGGCTCTAAATTCAGTGTTCTGTTTACTCTGCCATGTCTCTTCACTGACTGATAGGATCCTAAATAACATAAAAGACACAAGTAAAATTCTTTATTTAATTTCAATTTCATGTCCCAAGAAGTCCTCTATTTTTTCCTTTTTTGTTGTTTTTGAGGCAATCAGGGTTAAGTGACTTGCTCTGGGTCACACACCTATTAAGTGTCTGAGGTCAGATTTGAACTCAGATCCTCCTGACTCCAGGGCAGGTGCTCTATCCACTGTGCCCTCCAGCTGCCCCTACCTCTATATCATTTTCAAGGGGCATTTCAAGACTTCCTAAAAATTCTCCCCAAAAGAATCCGTCTTATATCATGTTACTTATAAATAGTTTTTGCTCTCTCTCAAGGGAGAGAATGGAGTTGCCCACATGTTGCCCGTGAGGACATAACACTTCAAAACCTGCCGGGGTTCTCTAGACACCTGAAGGTCTGTACAACTCTTTAATGGAGCAGAAGAAATACTGCGTGAGAAGAAAATGGATAACCTGAGTGTCCAATGCTTCCTGGGTGACTGTAGTCCAGGAGGCCTCAGTTTCCCAATCTGTAAAATGAGTGTGTTTTCCTCAATGGCCTCTAAGGTCCCTTCCAGCTCCAAATCTATACACTATTTATTCAACAGGTGGAATGACAGTAGGCATGTCCTTCCAGGGCTTTCCACTAGGGGGAAGCAGTGAAAGAGATTTTTAACTGAGAATCTGGTTGGTGGTAGGAAATTGGAAGTCTGTAAAACAGAAAGAAAAACAGGACAGAAAAGTTTGAGTTGGATGTGACTGCAATTCGATATCCTTAAGTGGAGCCTGTGTGAGCTGGGCAATGTAAGTAATAGTACGTGGGGCCAACATGGGTAGAGTGGGTGCCCGCCTATGCTTAAGGAGCAATCCCCTAAAATCTCGCAGAATCAGAGCTTTTTAGGTCTTAGAAAGTGAGTGAAGGCATTAACAAGCCCAGGTGAAAATGCAGATAAGTTGGGTGGCAGAGCCAAGAGGAGGAAGCCATGGTCCTCACTAGCAAACAACGGAACGCATCCTTCAGGTTAGGGAGCACGAAAGGGCTAAGGGGTTCTGCTGAAGGCAGGGTGCTAGCTCCAGGGTAAGAGGAGGTGCTGCCTGGAAAGCACAGAGGGATAGACAGACAAGACACACCACTGGCCTCTCAAACTCAATGTCCTCATTTATAACAGGACGATGTTGGGAAGAGAAGCCGTGGGGAACTATCCACGTAAAACAGAGAGGGAATGGCCCGATGACACAAGAATTTGGTCCCTTGTGGGAAAGGAAGGAAGGAGAGAGGAAGGTCCAGGTCCTAGTCCCTAGCTGGCAATTCCAGCCCAAAGAGGTCAAGGCGTGAGCCAGGAGAGGCTGTCCAGAAGGGAGAAGGAGGAGGAACTTCACCATTCTGCTTGGGGCAGCCTTGACAATAATAACAAAAGGGGAAGCTGGAGGCCTTGGCAGTTCCTCCAGACAGGCCTCGGCAGGAGCTCCAGGCACACAAACAGGCCCCCACAGGCACCGAGGGGAGGGGAATCTGAGGGGGGCTGTTTAGACAACACTGGGAGCCAAAGTCTAGCTTTGAGTAGAAGGCGGGGGAGGATCTAGTGAGGTCTGTGTTCACACAACAGGCTCGCACCTGTAGAAGCTTAAATCTAGAGACCTAGATTATCTGTAAGCATAGATGAATTAAGATTAAGACAGTGGGAAGTGATCCTAGAGAGAAAGCCTTGGCTCTGAGGCCTGGGTTCAAACCCCACCCAGGTCACTTATTAGCTGGATGGCCTTAGGCAAGTGAATCATCTCCCGGGGGTCTCCAGTTTTGTCCTTTGGAGTTGGATGCTGGCATTGGCTTCTAAGGTCCCCCAGCTCAGTATCCAGGATCCTATAACCTATGACCTCCTGGCCACAGTTTCTTCATAGGTAAAATGAAGAGTATGACCTCTAAGGTCCCTTCCAGCTCTCAATCTGTGATTCTATGCAGAATTAACACTGTAAACACTTCATGATTCTGCATGGCCTTGGAAACATCCCTCAGGGTCACACATTCCATGGCCAATGTCAAGATTTCTTGGGAATACTGAAATTTCAGGGAAGGGGAGGGGGATTTTTAAAACCTTTGTGCCAATCTTTTAAAAATACACATATTATGAGGTGACCTTGGACCAGTCACTTCATCCTCTGGTCCTCAGTTTCTCCAATAAGCCTCCTTCCCTTTTGTCTCCTCTCCTCCCCTCTTCTCCCCTCCCCTCCATCAATTCTCAGAGATTAACATTGAATCACAGGTCTCACCTCCCACCCGTGCAGGACTCTGCTACACAACATCCCTGTCAGGGGGTTCACACGCACATGCACACCCGGCACATGCTTGAACACTTCCAATGACACAGACCTCACCATCTCACAAGCCAGCAGACAGACCTGGGCCAACAAGCTAGGCAAGCCCCTCCCTCCCTGGATGACTCACAAAACTTCTAACTGGGGGCCTTAAAAAAAGGATCACAGTTTACTACTGCCCTTCAGCGTCAACATAATGCAGACAGCTTGGGCTTTCTGGGTCGACTTTAAAACACACGTTAATCTAAATTTTTTGCAGGGGAGGGGGAATAAATGGAACACTTTTTTTGTTTTAGATTAAACATCTCTAAAACAAAAATCTCAGAAACTTGAGTCAGCTGCAGAGGCGGAGTCGGATGGCTGGAGGATCCATTTCTCCGTCCATAAATATTCCCGGTTTAAGCCCGGCTCACGACGGGCTTTGTTCTGGGAAGCGGCAGAAACAGTTGATCAGTTTCCCCGGCCTCCCAGGCGGCTTTGTGAGCTGGCTCCCGGGAGCTGACGCATCCCCGTCTCCATGGCAACGCCGAGTGTGTGCGGTTTGTTTGCTCTCTGAGCTCATTCATCGGCCGGCTCTCGGCTGTCCCGGTCAGGGCCAAGGCAGCAGACACGCCAGGCTTTCCGCCCGCTGGGCCGGCTCTCACTTCCTTCCTTCCATTCGCTGCGAGAGAGATCTGGGGTGTCTTTGCAGCGAGCTGCACCCAGTCACCGCTGGAGTAAAGTACAGCTGTTCACTCCCTGCCCCTGCGGATCCATTCCTTTTAGGGTCTGGGAGCGGGGGAACACGGTCATAGGCCTGGAGCTCAAAAGTCTCATCATATCCCGGAGGAGGGCATTCGAGGCAGGATTTGAACCCAGGATCTCTGACTGTACAGCCTTCCGGTGTTCCTTACACTTCACCATACTGCCTCCCAAAACAACTATTATTACTGGTGTTGCTGTGATTATTACATTAAAATCAGCAGTTACCCTTTTGAAAGTGCTTTAAAGCATGAGTGTTAATGACAATAATCATATTATTGTAATAAAATATTACATATTGCTATATTTGACATTATAATATTGCTAACAATCGCCACTAACCTTCAGAAAATGCTTTAAGGCATGTCAGTATTATTGATTACAACAACCATGTTGTTATAAGATATAACACTGTGTTATAATTAATATAAACATATTTTTATTATTTCATAATTAACAATTAAAATGGCTAATTATAACATAACATTGTGTTGTTATAATAACAGCATTTACCTTTTAGAAGACTTTAAGGAATATGATTATTTACCATAACAACGTCATATAAAATGTATCAGAGTTTCTATTATCAGGAAATGCTTTAAGGCATATAATTGTTAATTACCATAATCATGTTATTACGATAAAATATATTCTATTAAAATTCAAATTATTAGCTTAATAACAATAGCAGTTAACCTTCAGAAAATGCTTTATGGTTTGCAAAGCATTGTAATATATGTTATACATACGTACATGTATGATCATGTATGTAATATATGATACATATACACTACATGTGTAATGTACGCCTGTGTAGGTAATGTATAATATATATGCATACATAGAAAATCTCATTTGAGCAGTCTCATTTAATCCTCTGTGAGGTAGGCATTATCACCTTCCTTTTCCAAATGAGGAAGTTGAAGTTGAGATTAAATGACTTGCCCGAGGTCACTCACCAAGTAATCCGAACTCAGGTTTTCCTGATTCCGAGTCCAAGGCTGATACTGCAGCACACCTTTGATAACCTTTTCCCCTTTGAGCCCCACAGCAGCCCTTTGTGATAGGCACCGGAGATATGATTATAGCTGTTTTACAAATGAGGAAACTGAGGTAAAATAGCTTGGTAAGCATCACACAATTAATGAATGTTTGTGGTGGGATTTGAATGCAGGACCTTCCAGACACCAAGGCTAGTCCTCTTGCCATTGAGCCATACAGAGACTGCAGAAAGATCCGGGATATATTTGATCATCAGGTGCTTTGGGCACAGGAGATGAGGAAGGGCTTTGTAATGTGTGCCAATCCTGGCACTCCCACCTCATTCATCCAGATGCTATTGCACCATCTAAATGTTGAAAGGTCCTTGGGGGTCACCCAGTGCAATCTTCTCCTTTTCAGAAGGGAGAATTGAGGCTGTCTTGTCCATGGTCACTTCCCAAATGTCTCCACAGGGCCCATCATCTCTTCCTCTTCATCAGAAAACTGGACTTCCCCCCTGGAAGCAACCTGAGCTGAGGCAGGGCAGCCGTGGCCTCCCCTTACCCAGTTTTAGGCCTCCTCAGGTCTTGGTGGACCATTCCAACCAGGCCTCCTGTGTCCCCTCTCACTGGGATGGAAGCTTCCTGAGGGCAGGAAGGGTCTGCCCGGCTCTTGCTTGTGGCACAAAGTGAGTACTTAATAAATGCTTCTTTATCTAAGTATCAAGATGTGAACTCAAAATCTTTCCACTCCAAACCCAAGGCTCTTTTTCCTTATATGTTTTTACCTAACTTGGGCAGGGCTGAGGTTGAAACCCACCTGTCCGCTGTCTTTGTTAATACAGTTAACTGTGCAGAGCAGAGCTCTGGCAGGTATGTGAAATGACCTAAGGAAGATGTATGCTAATTACAAAGCTACCCCTTAAAGCTACTCCCTCCCTCAAACAACAACAACCCAGACTTGGCCACACTTTGCCTGATTCCAATGACCATAGCAGGGAAAACCAAATCTGCATGCCTGTATTAGCTATTTTTAAAGCACCTTAAAAAGTACTGCTGGCCTTCTCCCAAATCCATCCAAACTAGCCCTGGGCTCCTGTAAACACCACCCCTCCTCTGGAGAGGGCATGACTCTATGGCAAACCCTCTCTATGCAAATGACCCAGAAGGATGGCTTCTGGGAGATACCCAAATGGTCATCTCTAACCACAGAGAACAAGGATTCTGGGAGAATCAATTTACCTTACCAACACAAGAGTTCCATTACATAGTATTAAGAGTGTTGACCTGATAAAAATCTTAGCAACAGGTGTCCTCATGGGAAATCCTGCTGATCAGCTGTTGGGCAGACATCAGATACAGAGTTGGAGCTTCTATCTAATATTGGGCTAAGAAAGCTCAGACACAATTTTATTTCGGTTTCCTGATTCCACAATTTATCCTATTTAAGATTCACTGTAGTTAATTTGGAATCTAATTGGCAAGAACAATGGGAATGGTAACCCTATATTAGCCACACCCAGGGCAAGCGCATTCCCCAGATGCTGCCCTGCCTTCCCTCTGTGATCATTTCCTGTTCATCCTGTTTGTATAAAGTTATTCATATGTTGTCTTTCCCATTAGATTGTGAGTTTGCCTTTCTTTGAGTCACCAAGTTCTTATCACAATGCTTTGCAAACAGTAGGCGCTTAATGACCAACTGACTCTGAACAATGTGCCTTTGCGGTAATGTCCGTAAATGTTGGCATGAAATCTTTGGGATGACCGCCACAGAGAGCAATCAGATCGGTCTGTGCTTGAGTCTCAGAGGCATTAGTCAGCTGGATGGGACAGTGATAGAACACCGGGCTTTGAGTCACGAAGACCTGGAGTCTGAATTCTCCCTCAGCCACCAGTCAGCTGTGTGACTCTGGGCAGGTCAGTAGAACTGCCTTGTGCCTCAGTTTCTCCATCTGTAAAGTAAGGGGGTGGACTCAACGGTATCTGAGGTCTTTTATTATTCTATCATCACCAACTTTGTTTCTACCTATAATATTCACACTTACGTGTGTTTTCTGCATTATATATTTCTACAGTATATGTTATAGTTATATCTTATTTATACAATATATAATTTATATGCATATACGTTGTGTTGAATATTATCATATATTCACACGTTAAATATGCTCACATAAAACATAAATAGTAAACATTTACATTATTTATACTTAAAATATCAGTCGATAGTATTATTGGCATTAACGATAATGGCAGCTGCTGGCATTGAGGTGGCCCCTTAAGGCTTGCAAACATTTTCCCTATGTCTCGTTCGCTCCGTGATCCTGCCTTTCCGTCTCTCCGAGTCTTGGTGGGGAGGCTCCCTGGGGGCTTCTCCAGCCCTGTGACAAAAACCTTTGGCCAACATCCACATCTGCTGTATAGCTCACCTGATGTCACCATCAGAGTGAGGAAGAACACAGTTGTCTCCGTCGGGTTATCCTTCAAGGACTCATGAATGGTTTTGACCTGTGGATAAACTGGAAGAGCACCTTCGGCACTGCTTTGCTCTAGGGAATCATGTTTATTTCATAGCCAACAAATAATAAATAAAACGTGACCTTGTATTCCCTACATCCCTCAGTCCATTTTATGACGGTAAAGATGTGGTTTGCTTTGGAATGGCCCTTGGAAAAACCTTCCTGGTCCCAGCGAATAAGGCTCTCATCCAGGATGCCTTCAGTGTAAATGAAGATGACTCTCAAGAGACCTGCTAGCCACAGGACCAAACAGACAGGTTTCCCCCATCCTTCTTCATGGAGCTACTCAAACGAGCTCCACCTCCTAAAACGGTGCTGCCCGTGGCTGCCATGCCTTTCTGCTTGGGAAGGAGAGCACATTTCTAGGGGCTGAGGACCCTTCTGGCTTCTTGCAGCTGCTTCTGCAGGAAGGCAATGCCTTCTCCTTCTTTCTGTATTCCATTTTCCAGAATCGCCATCCATTTTGGATTTTCTTGACAAAAATACTAGAATAGTTTGCCATTTCCTCCTTCAGCTCCACCTGAGGTGAACAGGGCTAAGTGATTTGCCCAGGATCACACAGCGAGTAAGTGTCTGAGGCTGGTTTTGAATTCATGGGGCCAAGGGGAGTTGGACATGACTGAAAGCGAACAACCCCTCTTACAAATTCCTTGGTCTAAGGGAGCCCAGATGAGATGCCCAGAGTTCATACTTAGGAAACAACTTTGAATTGAATTTGCCCAATACAAGGGCCTTTGCTTCCAAAGGGGTCAACTCACAATATTGGCACCAGTCCCATTTAAGCCCAACATGGAATTCTGAAAAGGCCACTTTCCACATGACAAATGGAACTGTTTTCTTTCCCTAACATTTCTTGTAAGTTCAGATGTTCAGACCACCCATAGCCCATGGCAGGGGAATGGTATTACCTTTTGTGTTAATATCAAACCCAAAGGTCTACAAAAGTGCCTGTGCTTTCATGCCAACCTGCAAATGGTGGCTACCAAAATCCAAAGAGATCACCGCTATACACACCACTTGTCAACCAGCTGAGAAGCTGATGAATTCTGCTTATGATGCACAGCCTGAACATTTCCTGCCTGGTGGCTTGGTAAGAAGTCACAAGAACCTACAACGGGTTAAATGTTTCTTTTGGTGGCTTCTATTTCTAAGTACAAATCAGTCAGTAGCCCACTGAGGCCCCCAGCTGTCTTTCCACTGCTCCTAGGGCTCACTAGCATCACAGGCAAGAAGCCAGAAGGGACCTCAGTGGCCTCTAGTCCAACTACTCAACATACAGATGAGGAGACTGAGATTAAGAAGATTCTGGGATCACAGAGAGCCAGAGGGGGCCTTAGGGGCATTTAATCAACCCATTCATTTTACAGGTGATAAAATGAGGCCTAAGAGAAATGAAGAGTCATCCAAGATTAGTGTTAGGTAGCAGAGATGGTTTTCCTTTCATTCCAGCTTCAAACAGAGAAAAAGCCTAAAGACTGAAAATCAGAGAGATATAGAACGAGACTCCCAAAGTGGGTTCTGACCCATAAATCCAACTCCAGGCCTGATAATCACCACCTGCAAACAAGACTTCATGGAACTTTCTATTACAAGGAAGAAGCCAGTATGTGGTCAAGTCACAATTTAGAGAACAATCCCCATTATCTTCTCTGAATATGAAAATTGAGTTTTTAAAATTATTTTCTAGTTAATGATTTGAAAATATTTTAAGATTAATTTTTTTTTCAAAAAAAGAGTGTAGAGAACTTGTCACCAACTATTGCTTCCCGATTAAACATGGTGGAGATAGACACAGAGCAAGTGGATGAAATCTGTTTGCAGAGGCAGAAATAGAATTCCCATTACTGAGACAACAGGAGGCAAAACTAGGAGCCAGAGGCCTGGGTTCAGGACAGAGATGCTCCAGGTAATTAAGGCGTGGGAGCTTAGGCAAGACGCTTTACCAACACAAGCCTCAGTTTCTCCAAAATGCCCCACAAGTAACAACGATAATAGTCACTTACACAGCACTTTGCAAAGTGCTTTATTACATGTCTTCTCACTAAAGAATCACATTTTGGCACCACGTACATGCTGCTCCTACTTGTGAAGATGAGGAAACGGAGACTGGAGAGAAGGGCCCATGCCATGAGGATGGTGGCACAATATTTGTGATGGGCTGATCCACAGAATGGAAGGGTTTGTAACTAGCACACAGCTGATTTAGTATTAGATTTGCTCCATGTCACAGATAGGACTCGAACCTGGGTCTTGCTGGCTTTGAAGCCAGCTCTCTATCTACTAGGTCAAGCTGCTTCTCTAACTGTAATAATAATTTAAAACAAAAACAATCAATGGTGAGAACCCAACCCTGGCACTGAAGTTAAATGGGGACCATCTCGCCAGAGCTGAGAGTCGAGTCAGCACTTTTCGTGCCCCACCCACGCCTTTGGTCACCGAGTCCCGTAAAGAAAGAATATATATGGAAAGCCTGGAAGCAGCATTAAAGGAATGGGAGATTAAATCTTTGAGAACCCAGGCTAGGAAAACACCTGCCGCGATGCCAGGGCCACGCCTCCATCCCAGCCGCCCGGGCCGTCCCGTGCCCCTTCCAAGGGGCCAGAAGGCTTCTCGACACTGTTAAACACACTTTAAATGTGCTCACAGAAACACAAACACTAACATAACATATTATACCACTCACACTTAGAAGATGTTATCATGGGTATTAAGGCTTGCAAACATTTTACTTTCGTTATCTTGTTCGCTCTGTGATCCTGCCTTTCCATCCATCCACAGCAGACAGTGTTGTCTTGGTGGGGAGGCTCCCTGGGGGCGTCTCCAGCCCTGTGACAAACACCTTTGGCCGATATCTACACCTGCTATGTAGCTCACCTGATGTCACCATCAGAGCGAGGAAGAACAAGGCTATCTCTGTTGGGTTATCTTTCAAGGACTCATGAATGGTTTTGACCTATGGATAAATTGGAAGAGCACCTTCGCCAGCGCTTTGCTATGGTGGATCAGATGTTTATTTTATAGCCAACAAACAATAAATAAAATGTGACCTTGCTGCCCCTCTGGCCCATAGCTAGGGCAAGGCCCAGGCCTCTGAGCTGACCCAGCAGCCTCCTGATCCCAGCACCGGTCACTGGGGGCCCAACTCCCATCTGCACACAGTACAAATCCCAGAGCATTGACAGCATGCAAGAAGCAAGCTCAGGGTCTTCTGGTCTGACCCCCAATTGTGAAAGGGAAGGAAGGGTCTAACGAGATCACAGTCATTGCCAGGTTCTTTCTTGGCTCTGGCCAGTCTGCTGGAAAGAGCACCAGATGAAAAGTCAGAGGACCTGGGGTCAATCTCTCCTCTGCCACCGACTCTCCGCCATCCAGGTGAAGTCACTGAACATCGCTGAGACAGCTTCCTCATCAAGGTCCCAATTCTAGGATCCCGTGAACCCTGGGCAACCTATGAGCCTCAGTTTCCTCATCTGTAAAAGCAGACTACTACTACTTATGGAAGCTACCTCACAGGCTTATCATTGTCAGGATCAAGATGAGATGTCTGTATAAAGATCTAGATAAATATCTATAATTATTAGGCAGCAAGGTGGCACAGTGGGTAGATGCTGGAAAGGAAGTCAAGAAGACAAGAGTTCAAATCTGGCATACTAGCTGTGTGACCCTGGGCAAGTCACTTAATCTGTGTGCCCAGTTTCTTCATCTGTAAAATGGAGATAATAGCCCCTACCTCGTAGGGATCAGGAGGTAATACATGGAAAGGGCTCTGGAAATATTCAAACCCCGTAAAAATGCTGGTGATTATCAGCATAAGCACAGGCCTTGGCTGACCCCCCACCTGACCCTTAGAAGCAAGGCTGCCCTCCCTGCCTGCCGTCACACTGCGAGGATCCCTCCTTCCCGCCCAGCGCCCAGCCCTGGCACGCAGCTCAAGAGCTTGGTCATTGCAATGCTTGCTGCGATCCAAACTGACTCACTTTCATCTCAAGTTTATTTTGGCTCCTCGGATCGTCAATAGGTTCATAAATCAACAAGAGAAAGATTTATTTCCCTCCTGAAGAGCTTGAAAAACCAGTAGTTCCTGACACCAGAGCATGGGACATGTTATCACAGTAGTTACAGAACCCTTCCAACGGTTCTGATCAAACTGTGTCTACACAAGAAACACATCCTGTGTGTAGATATGTGCGCGTGTGTGCATCTGCATGTGTACACCCATGTGTCCTGGTGATCTTGAGGCATCCCCCCCCCAGGTCTGTTTATTTCAAAATCCTGGTTGGAAAGGAACAAGTTTCACAATGAAAAAGATGAGTTTTCTATAAAGCCAAGGTATTTTTTTTGGTGGGGGTGGGGGGGGCTAGAGGAGGGATTCCTTCCCTTTTATTACCATCCCCATCCATGGTGCTTCAGAAACAGAGGCAGTTGGAGCTGGAGTCTCCCCAGGTTAACCTTCCTGCTTCTGTGGGAGGCCCTCCATGAGTGAGCAGCCCCTTCACTGGGCACCTACAGCACTCTCCCTCCCCAGACCAGCTGTGTGTTACTGCGGCTGCATCAGGTCCCTGGCTTTTAGTGTTTCTGGCTATCGCCACTGAAAGGCTCCTATCCCACCTCCATAAAGGAAAAGGAAAGAAGGAGAGAAAGAAAAAAACAGGAAGGGAGGTAGGAAAGGAGAGAGGGAGGGAGAGGGAAGAAAGAAAGGAAAAGGGAGGGGAGGGGAGAGGAGAGGAAAAAATTAAGGAAGAAGGAAAGAGAGAACAAGCAAGCACACCTCTCTCCATCCAGGAGCCTGTGAGGCCCCTATGACACTGGGAAGCGAGTCTCCTCATCTCTCTGCCCTTGGCTAACCACAACCAGTCCTTGACCTCAGACCAAGGGCTCCTTCTTAAGCCCTCACAGGCAGTGAGTGGGGTCTGGCCTGGCTCCAGGTGACTCGACTGCTCCCCATCAATGGTGCCAAGGCAGAGCAGGGTGACGTCCCCCACCCTGGGCCTTGGTCCTGGGCCCTCATGCCCTGGGTTTTCTTAGGAGGGAGAAGGGGCAGCTGCGGCCAGCAGCTTTCCCAGTGGCCAGCCACCACAGGGATTTTCCTGGCTAGTTCTCCTCGGAAGTTTGCCAAAGTGAGCTGAACAATGTGGATTCTTCAGCCTGGGTGTGGTGGAAAAACCCTCGACTTGCTTCCAAGTCAGATCTGGGGTTTTTGGCCTCTGCTCTGTTGCTGACTCCCTGGATGACCCTGGGGAGGCTGATCTCCATGCCTGAGACCCTGGCCTCCTTCTCCTGGCCCCAATAGTCCTCAGTGGCCTCAGCATGGCAGGAGCACTGGAGTTATGTCCCCACACAATTAGGTTTGGGAGACAGAGCATTGTGGTAAAATCTGTATCTGGAGCCTGTGGCACATACCCCCATGTCTAAAGTCAGATGCTCTCCCTCCCTTGCTTCCTGGAAGGCTCAGCTCAAAGGACACTGTAGCATCCCATGTCTGGAGTCATGAAGCCCCGAGTTCAAATCAGACACTTAACAACTCTGTGACCAGGGACATGTCACTGAACCTTTCTGTGCCTCAGTTTCTGCCACTGTAAAGTGAGGATAAGAGCACCTACCTCCCAGGGCTGTCGACAGCTTCCCCCCCACCCCCCCGCCCGTGCTTTGCAAACCTGCACGTGTCCTAGAACACTGGCTCTAGGTCAATCACAGAATGTAAGTCCATGTGTTCTATGACTAGTAAAGTCTCCTAGGGAGCCATCATGCAAGCTACCAAGCCCAACTAGCCAAGATGAAGCTGGGCCCTGGACAACCCAGCACTTTCTACTGCTCACAACTCTCGGTCTCCACCAGGTCCTTCCCTGACTCTCCCCATCCAGGCCACTCTGTGCAGTTAGAAGAACCCCTAGAGCTGGTCCAAACATACACAAATCTTCAACAGATTATCATTTAAAAAAATAATCAGCAAGTATTTAAAATACATTAAATGATTATTATTCCTAGAATGTAAGGTCCTTGAGGGCAGGGACCATTCTGTTTGCTTGTACGTGTATCCCCAACACTCAACTCAATGCCTAGGACATAATTAACACTTTATTGAACGTCATCCATCCACTATCTATCATCATCACTGGCATTTACACATCCCTTTAAGGGCTTAAAACACTTTCCATGTATTATCTCATTTGGTTTGATTCTCACAACCTTCCTGTGAGGGTTTTACAAATGAGTAATCCCAGGCTGACACCGGGGAAGTGATTTGCTCAGAGTAACATAGTTAATAAGTGTCTGAGGCAGGATTTGAATTCACGTCTTCCTGACTCAAATTCCAGCACACTGTCCACTTCATCAGTCCCTCGCTGCCTCTAGGTACTCAGTCAAGGCTCATTCCAAGGGTAAGGAGCAGGGTACGATGGGCATGACAATTATTAATTAAATGCCTACTAGATGCTCAACCACTGTCCCAGGCACCATGAGACAGGGTATGGCTCATCAGAAACAAAGAGTGACCTGAGGAAGGTACATGAAGGATGCCAATCAAGAGATGTAAGTGAGTGAAAAGAAGGGAAAGGCAAAGGGACCTGGAGAGAGGGAGAAAGGGAAAGACTTAGCAATGCGTGGCCATGCCCTCCATTAGTGTCTGCACCGTGCCTCCCAGCCGCCATTTAGGAGGACGTGGACAGCAGTGGCCTGGGCTGCTCTCTCCAACCCTGACCCTCTCAACCAGACATACTGACACTGAAGGCCCCCAGGAGCTTGTACCTTCTGGTCTCTGAAGGAGAACTCCTAACACCTCTGGTATGCCTAGAGCAACAGGAGACAGGATAAGGCGGGTGAGAGGCCCAGGGTCTGGGAGATTGGATTTGAAAACTGCTTTCCCTGCCTCAGTTCAGCCCCTTCTCCTATTTGTCATTCTCCCATGGCTCACTGGGTCAGCTCAGGCCATATGGAAGCATGAGCACGTAACGTTCTCTCTCTGGGCAGGGCTTGTTTTGGAGAAAAATCACCAGCATCTGCATTTCATTTTTCGTCTGGATGGGGCTAGCCCAGGGAAAACCCCATACCAATCCCTAAGAAGGCAGGAAAATCAGTTGTGCTCTAGTGGGGATTTCCTCTTTTTTTCCGAAACCTACAACCCAGAAGATTCTTCCTTAAGGACAAGTGAGAGGCAGCTTCACTCATCGATACCTCAAAGAGCCTCCTATCCCTCCCCATGAACATTCCCTGCAGATTCAAATCGAAGCAAAGGCAAACACTAACACAGATCTGTCTGTATCTTCCTGGACCCCTAGAAACGCACCTCATACGCCAGCCAGTGTGTGCAAGGCAAGAATTCTCACCATCGGCTAGGAAGCCTAGCTTCTCTCTCATTTTCTGAAGTATACAGAGAAACCTCAAATGTACTCCTAGAGACATAAGTGCATACACACACACACACACACACACACACACACACCCCTTTTGCATCCTCAGTGCTAAGCACAACGCCCAGCACATAGTAGGCATTTAATAAATGATGGTGGACTTGACAGACAAGCTGAAAAACTAAAATTGATCTATCATCTCATCCCTTCCCACATTGTTTTCAAAGATACAGAATATGCCTGCCCAGCCTTTGACACTCCTATCCCACATTGTCCTAAAAGTTCACTAAAAGAGGATGTCAGCTGATGCCATGTGTCCCAAGTACCAGAGGATCAATCTGACTGGCCATTTGCGTCCTTGGCTCTTTCCACGTGACCAGCCCAAATTCTTTCTGAAATAAGATCTCTCAATGGATGGTGCCACTTCTCTTTACAATTTCTAACTGGTTATAAGCTGTAAATTGTCCCTGCTCCCATTGCCCTCTGCAGAGTGCCTAACTTTGATCTTAGAAGCAGTGGTGTTCCAAGTCTCATGACCATAGAGCCACTTTTTCAAAAAAGTGGGCTAAAGGGAAGAGAGCTTCACAACCTCCTGAAAGCAAAGCTAGATGGCTTCTCCTACTGTGATTCAACTCTGACCTCCGCTGTTTCTCCATCTACACTGTCCCACATTCACACACTGTTCGTTGAGCAAGCTCAGCAGAAAACCCATCCAAACGCATGCTGAAATCTGGGCAATAAGATATCTTCCACCCACGTGGTCTTCTCTGTATGGACAGAGTGGCCACACTCATGTTGTGACTATATGTGAGTGATATGTCCTATATATACATGCACGTGGAAATACATGGGTGTCCATGCCCGATTTATTTTAATTTCAAGATAGATACAGACAGAGACAGAGGGGAAAGTTGCATGACAAAATGAAATGCCTATGACATCACTGGTTTCCAAGGAGGGAATCAATCAGTGCATAAGTATTCACCAAGTCCTTCCTCTGTGCCAGGCATTGTGGTAGAGGGTGGAGACCCCAAGGGTAGAGCCCCCATTTTGGCTTATGTTTTAATATTCTGCATACTCCCTATGGCCATTATTTATTTTATTTAAAGCAAGAGCTCCAACACTGAACTTTGCCAATTATTTTGCATCATGTATAATGGACAGAGAGCCAGCTTGCATTCAGGAAAACCTGAGTTCAAATCCTGTTTTGTGTGTGAGTCTGGGTAAATTACAACCTCTCAGGGGCCCAGGCAGCTCTTTAAAATTCTAAAAGAGTAGGCAGGTGCTGACCTTGCATGGTAGGGGCAGGTGTTTCCTCAGTCACTAGTTCCCTGTATCATAATGAAGGTAGTCACTCCAATGGTATAGATCACAGCCCATCTCTGCCTACCCATCCTGTGTGTCTTTATTGTCCATGACTTTCATAAATCTGCCATATATTTTCTACCCAGTAGGCTGCAAAACTTCCTGGAATTCTATCGACAGATGGACAAAGAACAGAGCCTATATAGAATACTAATGGAGCCCAATGGGCTGTCCAACCATCGTTCCTCACTCTCACCATCTGACAGCCCGTCTCTACTTTCTGTCCTTTACACGGTTCCTCCCTCATATTTCCTCATCTGGAATGTACCGAAGCCTCCTCTTGCCCACCATGTACCTTCCCAATGCCCTCCAGATAGATGGTCATCAACTTCCCTTCTTTGGAAAAGACTGTATTAGATTGTAAGCTCCTTGAGGACAGAGACTCTTTTCCTTCTTTTTGTATCCCCAGCACCGAACACAATGCTTAGCACACAGTAGGTGTTTAATAAATGTTTGCTGATTGACTATTCTTCCAAAATCTGCAGCTATGCATTGCTATGAGAATGCTGGTGCTAAAATGGTGGTCCTTTGCTTTGGGGACAAGCTTGGGGCCACAAGAAGCTCTGTCCAGTTTTCCAAAGGCAGTCTAGCTCTCTTTCCTCCTCTCAGTCTTCATGAACAATGATGCCGTACGGGTTTAATGTAATGTTAGGGTAGGCAGGTGAGCCTGCATCTATAAAAGCAAGTCCCACGCGGAAGTGGTATTCCTTGGTAGACTCAGGGCAGGGACCCAGAACAAACGCATTCCTGGTTTGTTTGTTCACTTGCCTCGTTCTGACCTGTTAAATGCTAAAGTTCTTGGGTTAAGATTGTATTCCTTATCTTGTACTTTTATTTGACTACCCAGCTACCTGAAGGGCTAGATTATAATGCCTTGGCAATTCAGAACAGTGGGTGATCAACCTCTTTAGACCGGGGGGAGGGGGGGGTCAGAAAAAGCTTCAGGAAGGGAAGGGACCTTTGGTTGACCGTTGAAAGATAGGCCTGAATTAGATACTCAAAAGGAAGAAATGAAGGTATTTTTTTTAATTCTGCCTTTTTGGAGGGAGGAAGGCAAGGCAATTGGGGTTAAGTGACTTGCCCAAAGGTCACATTGCTAGTAAGTGTGTCAAGTGTCTGAGGCCAGATTTGAACTTGGGTCCTCCGCACTCCAGGGCTGGTTCTCTATTCACTGCACCACCTAGCTGCCCTAAATGAGGGCATTATTGTATGCAGGAGGCATTTATCCTTTACACTCAATACACTAAAAAAAAAAGAATTGGGAGATTTCATTATATTAAAAAAGAATAAAATGTAGAAATTCAAGAAAAGAAGTTACATGAAGTCTAAAACAGGCCTACACAATCTCCAGCCACCAACAGTGACTGTTCATGACGGTTTTGCTAATTCACCTTTTTCTTTTTTCTAGGATGCTGTCATAGAAAGAGCACTGGGTATATAGCCGGGACCTGGGTTCAAATCCCACCTCTACTGCTTACTACACTGTATGGCCTCAGACAAATCATTTAACCTCCCTGGGCCTCAGTTTCCTCATCTGTAAAATGAGCAGATAATCCCTAGGAGTCTCTTCTTACTCTAAATCTACGACCTAACTCAAGCACTGATTGACACCGCTTCCCCCACCCCTCTAACTGGAGGGTGCCATACCAAACTCCTTCCAATGCCTTCCTTTATAGAGGGCAGAAACTGAACCCTCAGCTTGCTCCACTCAGCATTTGCTGCCCTGTCTGGTTCTGCTCCATGGAACAAGAGTTCTGCCCATCCCCTATTTCTGCCTCCTTTTGTGTGTAGTCTCCTCCTTTAGACTGTAAGCTCCCTGAAGGCAGGACTGTCTTTTTATTAATTGTATCTCTGGCACATACTAAGTGCTTAATCAGTGGTTATTGGATTGGAGCCCAGAAGTCATCTAGACTAACCCCCAAGTTAAGGAGGGTGCAAGAGACTAAGTGATTCACCCAAGGTCACACAGCACCAGGATTCAAACTCAGGCCCTGTGACCCAGGTTCAAGTACTGGCATTCATCCTCAAGTAAAGACTTCCTAATGGGGATTAGAATAGAATCTTGGAGTCCATGACCTCAATCAACAAGCATTTAATAAATGCTTCTCAAGGGTCAGGCACTGGGAATGCAAACACACCCCTCATGCAACCCCCTCCATTTTACGGATGATGAGACTAAGGCACCAAGGACAAGTGAGAAGCCCAAGGCTAGAGTCACTGACACTTTCTCACTAGCGACCCTAAATGCTTCATTCTTTCCCCAACTCTACCCTCATTTTTCTAAGGAGAAACCACCTCAGGTAGGGAAAGACAAAGGCCTTGACCACACCCCGATCTGTCCTTGAGACCCTAATAAGCAGCGTGAGCAGGGGGGGCCTGGGAGAGTAGCTCTCTGAACTCCCTTCTCCAGGCAGCCAAACCAAACAGACCAAAACAGCTGCCCCTAAAAATATAGCTCATGTGGTCATATAGAATGCATGTGCAGCTGGGCTGGGCTGGGGTGTGGGCCCAGCAGGTGGAGCTGCCCCATAAAGGCTCCAGCTTCCAAGAGGAAGCCTATCTGTGTGGAAGGATAAGGAAGAAGGGAGGCTGGGAATGAGCCTTGTAAGCTCTAGAACTCTCTAGTTGTAAAGGAGCCTCTATTCTTTAAAGGCTGAAATGAGATATTATCGTTAGACTTTCATTAATATCACTAATGTGGCATTACAGCAATAATTAGATGGACTGACATTCATGGAACTCTTTAAAGCTCAAGGCTTTCTAAGACTTTTGGGTCTCCTTGCTGATATGACAGCAACATCTACCAAATATAGTCACTCAGCTCGTTTGTCCTTAAAAGGTACTGAACCTGTCCTCAAGACTTAATGGGCTCAGGGGACTAAGGATCCCCTGATGCGGCTTCCTGGGGGCCCAAGTACAAAAACTCCAGAGCTGCCTCTCTTCTTTTTTTTAAAATCTTCTTTTTTTGTTGTTTATTTAGTATTTTATTTTTTCCCCAGTTACATGTAAAAACAATTTTTAACATTTATTTTTAAAACTTTAAGAGTTCCAAATTCTCTCTTCCACCCCCGCTGAGATATAGGTTATCCATGTGTAGTCATGCCTAATAGTCATGCTGTGAAAGAAAACATAGACAAAAAACAAAACTCGAGAAAAATACAGTAAAAAAAAAGTCTGCTTCAATCTGTACTCGGACACCACTTTCTCTGGGGATGGGGAGCATTTTTCATCCTAAGTCCTTCAGAGTTGCCTGGGACTGTCGCGCGGCTGAGAACAGCTGTGTCATTCCCAGCCGATCATCTCACAATACTGCTGTTACAATGTACTACATACAAAGTCACAGTACTATTGTAAAATGATCAGCTCCTCTCTGACTTCTGATCATTGGACCAGCCTGGCCAACTTGGAGGGCCAGAATCAAGTGCAGCAGAATCAACACTGGATCCCATTTGGCCCTCCTTGGGCTGCCATGACTAAGTCAACCTCCATCTGTTAGGCAGCGACCAGTGGTCTCCCATCTCATTCCAGTTCTGAACCTGAACCATCAGAGTATCTGTGGCTTACAAGCACAGACGCTATCTCACCTGAGCCTTACCAATCACTAGAGGTATCGCTTCTCTCTTTGCACTTCATTTTTTTGATCCAAATGTTGTTATTCCATTGATACAGGGAATCCTTTTGCAGAAAGCTCTGTGCCAACGTGGAGCTAGTCAACAACTCAATGTTGTTTGGGGACTGACTCAAAGGCCACCCCTCTGTTTGCTACACTAGCTGTCTCTATCCATATAACTTCATAGAGAAGATACATGATCTGCCCATGGTCACACGCCTCCCACTACTGCTACCACACAGTTATTGCCAATCTCTAATAACTCAATGTCTAGAAAGCTCTTTTTGTACCCATAAAGAGCTAACATACTATAAACAGCTTTATAGATGGGAACTGACATTGTAACTGCTTGGAGCAAAGAATCAAAAGTTGTAGCAAATGAGATAAGGGACATGAGCCACTTTGCAACCTTACAGTGAGTGCTCCGTAAACACAAGCAATTTGGTTTTCTCATTTTATATTTGATGGTGTTTGGATGGAAACAACCCTGAGACAAGTCTTTATCCCATCAATGTTATTTTACCTTTGATGTCCAAACGATTACTAGGCAGGCCTTACGGAACAAATATGTGGAATTGGAAACTCACCTCCTGCAGCACACAGGATAGTGGGTTCCCATGTGGGTTTGACTTTCTTCTGCTGGGTCTCTGTGCTTTTTATTCTACATAATCTGGAGCTCCTGAGTATTCAGTGAGGTGGCATCTATTCAAATGCTCTCAAATTTCTATGGGTCAATGTTATGTCCAAGCATCTGTGGCCAGCAATTTTGTCTGAGATAATGCTCTGGTCACGGCATGGGTAATTACTTGAATTCTAAAGAATATTTAGGGGTTAAGCTGGGTGGCACAATGGATAGAGGACCAGGACTGGAGTCAGGAAGACTCATCTTCCTGAGCTCAAAACTGGGCTCAGACACTTATTAGATATATGACCCTGGACAAGTCACTTAGCTCTGTTTGCCTCAGTTTCCTCATCTGTAAAATAAGTTGGAGAAGGAGATGTCAATCCACTCCACTATCTGTGCCAAGAAAACTCTACAAGGCATCACAAAAAGCTGTACACAACTGAAATGCCTGAACAACAAATCCATAGCACAAGGATTTCTTGAAATTAATTCATGAAGAAGAGGGAGCTTCTGAGGCATATTTCTGGCCACTCCTTGTTCAATAGAAGCTACATTTGTTTACAGGTATCACATGTGCAGTGATACAATGCACATTTTTCTACCCTGCCCTTATAAATCACCCTTCCCTTCCAAGTACAGTATCTGCATTGCCCAGTAAGCATTCAGGTTTTTAAAGGATGACCCTTCTGGAATTTCTGGTGGTAATAAACTAGTCTTATGTTGCTATAAATCTGTTTCTGTAAATAAAATCCATATCCTTCTGATCCTTCTAACTGGACTTACTGTTAGTTGAACTCATGGGGCCGTCGCTCGCAGAGGGCCTTTTTGATTCCAGTCCAGAATCTTAGCTGTTTGACAGATTCAATCCAGATGCAATTTCTAAGTCTAAGGATGGGTACCTCTTTTCAGTCTTTTACAATTGTTTTCTGTGGCAATTTCTGTTCCTGGTATGTTTCTGCCAAGTTTTAACTTTTTTGTCATCTCAGAATACCTATCAATTCCCTTTCTCCTTTTTGAGGAAGGGGTTAACTGTACTGTCAATGTCTTGGGGACATGGACCCTGGGCTTTGGTTACCATGGACAGATTTTTGTTTTAGTGCTTACTGATCTATTTAGGCAAAAAATAGAAGGGCACTTGTCAAACCAAATACACCCAGGGGCCATGTTTCCAGCAAACATTCTCCTTCCTTTATTTCTTCCCTCTAGCACTACTTTCCCCGAGTCTGGCTCATCTATCAGTTGTCCCTTCTGAGCTAGGGAAAGGCAGGAGTAAGTCTATATAAAGAACAAGCCAACAATTTTGATAAGCAGGTGTTGGGAAAATGATAATGACCTCCTGCTACTCAGCTGGGGGGAGGACAAAGGGGATCTTGTGTCACAGTCTAGCTGTGTGACTTCAGAACTTTTTTCCCCTAAGATAGACAGCCCAAAAGACAGACAAACTGAGACATGAGAAAGATCCTAAAAGGGAAAAGGCAGAGTTAAAGTGAAGACAACTTTAACTCCTTCAAAACTTTAGGGCCATGTGGAGTTGGCTCATAAATCTCTTCCCAGTAATTACAGCAGATAAAGATAGCCTGACCAAAGCCTTAAATAATGAATCCCTCTCCTTTTCCTCTCCTCTTCTCTCTCTCCTTCTCTCCTCTCCTCTTCTCTCTCTCTGTGTCTCTGTTTCTCTCTGTCAAACTGCATTTGAAGGAGTTAGGCAACACTAATGGATCCCTCTCCCTTTCCTCTTCTCTCTCTCCCCACTCCTCTCTCTCTCATTCTCCGTCAAACTGCATTTGAAGGAGCTGGGCAGTACTCCCCCCCCCCCCCCCAGTTAATGAATTCCCTTCTACCAGCCCTTGGAAGGAATCCAGCCCTCATCCTGGAAAGAAAAACATCAGCTGACTCCCTTTTGTAGTAAAATATGGGTAAACTGCTACTACTCTTCCTTGCCCAAGAGGCCAACTGAGACCAAAGAGGAACACTCTCCAAATTTAAAGCAATGGAAAACACCCAATCAGCTCCTTCTGGCACCTTGAATCTCTTGTTCCCAAACCGGATTCCCTCTCTGACTGGAGGGACCCAATGCTCATGAATAGAAATCCTACCCTGAACTTACAGTGATATCAAAAGTTGAAATGACAAGGTTTCAGTATCTTATCGAAGTTAGTTCTCTTCTTCAGCTCTGGGTTCATGCCTGCTCTGAGTCAGCAATAAAAGTACCCCATTGTCCAAGGCATTCAATACCCTGCACACCAGGGACAATGTCCTATTCATGAGCCTCTCTGGAGGCTGAACTCCCTTGAGACTGGCCCTGGACAGTTAGCTAAGGATGCAAACAAACGGTCTAGCCCTAAACAGCCTCTATGACTTCCAGGAAGATGGGAGTGAGATCGGGCAAGGGAACATCCCAACATTCCCTTGAGAAAATAGCAAAAGAAATGCCAACCAACCCTTTTCCCAACTACCAGAAGCCCCCAAGAGAAATTTGGTTTTAGAAAGAAAAGATAAGATGAAGAAATAAATGAAAAATGTTTAAAAGTACAAACATAAAGAAAAGACATGAGGCATTAAAGGTAACTAGAACAAAAACACCAAGAGCAAAGCTGGAATTTTCTCAAGGTACAAATAAAATGGATAATAAAGGAAGAAATGAAAATAATAGTGAAGTATCAGGAGATGAAAGAAAAGAAAGGTGTGTTAATAAGAAATCTCAGGACAGGAGGAAAACGAAATCCAGCCTTTTAGCACAGTCCCCGACAAACAGTAGGTACTTAATGAATGCCTGTTGTTTTGACTTAACACATTTAGAAAAGTCTATTTTAAAAAACATTTAATAGGTCAAATGAAAAGCAGAATTATTTGAGTAAAGGAGAAGACAGTAAAAACAACAGAAGGGACAGAAGAACGAGCCCACGAAATTATTCTAATAGAAAAAGATTTGAATTGTATGCAGCCAAATGTGACAGGTCTGGAGATGGAAGAAAATTTCAGAACTGTTGGGCTTCCCAGGACCTATGACAAAGAATCTGACCATCCTATTTCAGGAAAACCTGCAAGAGAATTTCCCAGGAATGCTGAAAAAGAGAATTCAATAACCAAACAAGAGAATTAACTATTGACAGATTTTTCTCAATGATTTGGGTAAAGTGTTGGCCATGGGCATGCTGATTCAAATCTGCAGATGGCACGGAGTGAGGGGGGGGATAGTTGACAACAGAGGCTTGGGATTTAAGGAAAACACACACAGGCTGGAAGACTGGGCTAAATAAAGTAACATAAAAGCATACAGATATAAATCAAAAGTTTATATTTGGGATTAAAAAAAGTCAGTCTCATCAGCCAGGGAATACCATTGTGAAAAGGTTCAAGAGACACGGTTTCTGGGTAATTTAATCATTTTATTAATAAGGCCAGAATGTCATGAATAAAAGGATGGTGATAAAGCCATCTCTCGTAAGCCAAAGACAATCATGTTGACAGGCTCCGGGCTTATGTGTTCTTTTGGAAGAGGAGTGGCAATCAACTCTGACTGGTTAACACAATGGGAGATGAGTTATATTAAAATGAGGGACTGAGAGTGACAGCCCGTCACCCTTGCAGAGGGTCTTATCTCCACTCCCAGGCAGCCCTCAGCTTGGGGCAATCTAATCAAAGAATTTATCCCCACCCAAACCAGAGTACAGCACCATGGGTTTCCCCAACTTTGATTAAATTCCTTATAAAGCTGGGTGGGGTCTGACCAAGAACAAGGAGATTACCATGGCTTTGAAGAGACTGAACTTTTTACTTTTTAAAGACAGGACTTTAGAGGAAGGGGAGAATGCTAGATCTCCCCAAATTATTGGTTATCAATAATCATTTCTCTCCCGTACTTCCCAACAAGGAGAGGATAAGGGAGCCATGGCTAGACAAGTTGATTTGGAAAAGCAGTGAGGGTCTTAGTGTATTGCAAGTTCAATGACCTAAAGCAACTCTTTGGGACCCCATTCAGGGTTTTCTTGGCAGAGAGGCTGGAGTGGTTTGCCATTTCCTTCTCCATTTCATTTTACAGATGAGGAAAACAGGGTGAAGTGATTTGTCCAGAGTCACACACGTGGGAAGTGTCTGTGGCCAGATTTGAACTCACAAAGAGAATTTCTCCAGACTCCAGGCCCAGCATTCTAGGCACCATTGCACCACCCAGCTACCTTCAAGACGCATCTCAAACCCCTCCTTCAGCCAGAAGCCTTTCCAGTGCTACACCCCTTGTGCATTGGATTCTTCTTGCATAAGTGAGTATGGATTTTTAATCCTGACCCTGCTACAACTAGAAAAATGACTCCTGGTGAGTGAATGGATGGATGGAAAGGCATTTACTGAGCACTCACCTGGCACCAAGCAGAGTTCAATAACTGTTAGGAATACAAAAAGAAAAGACAAGTCCAGGCTTTCTAGGAGCTCCTGTCCTGAGTTGGGGTGGTTGGGTGGGGAAAACAACACCTGCAGGAGGGGTCAGTGATGAGGTCCTAGGATGCAGCAGCGGGGTGGAGGGCAAGGCCAGGCTGACACCACAGCTTGTGCCCTGCAAAGAGGGGAATGTGAGGGGCCCAGCCTACCATCACTGGGAAGGAGGTTGGAGAGGGTTCCCTCTGGAAGGTGTGGCCCTGGGGAGATGGATCTATGTCCAGTAAGGAAGGGGGCAAAGGGGCCTGGCCGGGGTGGGGTCTGGGCAGCTGGCTAATATCCCATTAGTACATTTGATCACATGGCTAACATTAGCAACCAGTCCCTTGCGGTTCTGCTCAAAGGAGAAAGGGGGCTTGTCTTAAAATAGGCATGTAGAAGCTCAGGGAAAAAGCTGTTAAGTCTCCCAAGGGCTAAATGCGTAACCTGAAACCAGAGACTGAATCTGCATATGCAGTTCACATCTACAGGACGCTCCAGCTTTAGGGCTAAAACTTTTCTTAGTGGATTTAGGAAAATGGGAAGTGGAATAACAAACATTCATGAAGTGCCTACTCTGGGCCAGGCCCTGCACAGACCCTGCCTTCAAGGGGCTGCCACTCACCTCCGCTCGAGGGCAGGCACCACCTGGCCAAGATCCGGAAGAGACACAATATTTCTCACTCCCAATTCCTAAGCTTAGAAAACAGGGCCCAGACTGGAAACACCCTGAAGGCAGGGCCCTGGCTTTCTACTTCTGTAGGACATCCTACAGGCTTGCAATAAATGCTCAGCAGCTCTAAATACTCCTTCACCAAGAAGAGGAGGGTCATTCGATGCGAGATCTTCCTCCGGGTTAATGTGCTCCTTCCTTCACACTGGGAGTCACGCTCCTCAGGACCTCTCCCCACACACCTCACCCCCACCTCCACACAGGGGCACCCAAACATTTACTGATGGTGTGAGGGTCTATTCTTGGCTGTCACCACAAAGGTGATCAACCTCATTAGTTACCAGACTCACAGCCACAGGCTTTCATCAGCCATCAAGCTTTATTCCATCAGATTCAGCAAAGGCCCAGCCAAGGCAGCTCAGCTCCGAGAGCCTCAAGGGGTGACCCAACACCAGGAAAGTGGCCCGCTGCTCCCTGGCAGAGGCCTGCTCTCCACATTCCCCAGGAGGGAGATTTCCTTGAGTCAGATCATCTCCACCCAGAAAGAGAAGTGTTGGATCAGTCTGACACACACCCGATCCGCCTGCCCACCATTCAGAGAAGGGGGGGCGTCCTCTGTCCTACAGCATTCTGGGAGCAGAGACAGAGAGGCCTTTCCCTGGTGAAGCCTGCTGCCTGCACATCACTCTGGGCACAAGCTGTTTCTCCAAAAGATCCAGACCACTGAAGTATGCTTTGCCAGGGTCACGTATCCTGCTCTCTTTGACAAGCCTGAGCTCCCTGGCTGACCCCACGTACCCTCACCCCAAAGCTCCAAGACACACAACACACACAGCAGGAGTATCCTCTGCTTTGGAAGCTCTATATGTCCAGCTCCATGGGGTAATGGGAAACCAAGCTATCCCAGATACCAGCCAAGTCACTGCCAAGTTCTTGTATGAGCCTTCCTGGTCCCATCCTCCTATTCTGTCTGGCCTTCTACACCCCACTCTATACATTCATCTAGTCCTCTGCTAAGGCAGAAAACAAAGCAGTAGAAGCTGAGGAGCAAGAGAACCACCCAGAAGGCTGCGGATTCCCCAAGGAAGGTTCAGTAAGATAGCAGCCCTTGAATCATCATCTCAAACCTCCCTCCCCCCATCTGTGCCACGTTTAGGGAGGTGAGCTTCAGGACACGACCAGAGACCACTTTCTGGCCACCACTGCCAAACCAGGCCATCAAGGCTGTTACACCCCCCACACTGGAATGTAAACTCCCTGAGGGCAGGCACCTGCCTCCTGGACTTTGTATCCAAGGCACCTGGCACATACAGGCATTCAAACACTGCATCTCTATTTTTTTGCCTTTCAAAAGAAGTATGACCTTGGTGTTAAACCTCCTTGAGGGAGCCAGTGTGTAACTAGGGACGAGATAGGAAGGGATGGATTCTGATCACTCCCACCAAGAAAACCCTCTCCCTCTCCCCAAAGGTAAGAGGGCCAGGAGGCGAGTCAGGATAGGTCTGGGCTGGTCAGAGACCGATCCAGAACAGGAGGCCTGGTGTTCCTGACTGCGCGGCATTCCCTTCAATCACCAGATCTACAATAGGCACAGTATGAGGTAGAGGGAAAACAGGAAGACCCTGACCAGAGTGCCTACTCTCAGGGGGCTTAGGTTTTCATTTGATTGGTTTGGGTTCTCTTTTTTACCTGTCCTTCTTTTCTTCCATTCCCCTGCAGACATACTGGCTCATCATTGTGGAGTTGTCCATTATGGGGCTCCTAACATGTGTCTTCCTCCTTAAAAATAAAAAAAAATACATCAATTATTTAATATTTATTAAGTGCCACTATGCTAAATGCATATAGAGACATACACACACACACACACACACACACACACACACACACACACGCACACGTTAAAAACTTAGAGGCGGGCAGCCAGGTGACGTGGTGAATAGAGCACCAGCCCTGGAGTCAGGAGCACCTGAGTTCAAACCCGGCCTCAGACACTTAACACTTACTAGCCGTGTGACCTTGGGCAAGTCACTTAACCCCAATTGCCGTGCCTTCCCCCTCCAAAAAAAAAAGAAATTTAGAGTTGGGGGGTACAGGGACCCCAAAAATCCCCTACCCAAATTTTACAAAACTCAGAGGTATCTCAAGGTAAGGACAGGAAGCATTTATTCAGTTCTCATGAAAAAAGGGCATCACCTCCACTAAGTCGGACTAGTGGAAAGTGGCGGGTTACAGAAGAGAAAGCAAGGTTATATACCCTAGCACTAACAAGCTCCCTCCCACCACTGTCCCTCACCCCCATTGGCTGGGAGGCGGGCTTACAATCTAGGTGAAAAAATCCTCTCCATAGACGAAGAACAAGGAAACAGGGTATAGCCCATCCAAATGTACATGTCCTTATGTGGCAGACTTCAGGCTGAGGTGGGAAAAGGGTCCTAAAGGACTTAATGCTGATGTGGCAGTAAAGGAGGGGGAAGGATGAAACCAAAACTCAGGCCTGTCTGGTCTGATAGTCTCTCTCCCACCACCCTGGGTAGGCTTCACAGAGGGTATATCCCACTCAGAGGTATTTAAGATGCAAAACTGAACTAATCCCCCCTCCCTGGCCCCCAACATTCCCTTCTTCTAGCTTCTTTACAGGTACTACCATCCTCCCAGGATTGCAACCTAGGAGGCATCCTAGATTCCTCACTATCTCTCATCCCCCAGATCCAATATGGTAGTACTTACTGATTTCAGCTCTGCAGCTTCTCTCAATGCACCCCCTCCTCTCCTCTGACACCACCCTCACTCTGGGGCAGACCCTCATTACATCATGCCTGGACCATGGCAATGAAGAGGTATAGGGTTAGGGGTGCTCAAGACTCCAAAATACCAACATACCAGGTCCTGCCAAATGAATTCAACTCAAGTCTTCTCTCAGCCAAAGAAAACTAAAGTTTATTAAAAGTTTGCTTGTACTGGACACAGAGCAAGTCTGTGCTAGAAAATTCTATGGTGCTCTCACACACATGGGGGCAAGATGGGATCTTATATACAGAGAGGTTGTGGGAGGAATCTAGGGGTGGTCTAGGGGAAGAGTTTGGGGAGGGTCTTTAGGAGGAGTTAATGAGGTCAGATAATTTATTTGGGTATAGATATTTTGACAGGCTCATGGGTGGGAAGTAGATGGACAAGGGAGGGCCAACCTAGTGACAAAGGTTTGGGCAGAGCCACAGTGAAAGGCCTACAGCCTCATGAAATGCCTCATCATATGGGAAGACTCAATAAGAGTTCAAGCGGGTTCTCAGAGCCTGCACCTCATCAGCAATAGCTGCTACTGGGTCTGCCTGCCTCAAGTCTCTCTCCCCTCCAGTCCATTCTCCACTCAGCCACCAAAGTGACCATCTCCCTAAAGCCCAGGTCTAACCATATCATCTTCATATGCGAAAAGCTCCAGTGGCTCCCTATCACCTCCAGGATCAGATAGAACATGTTCTGCTGGCAGTTCAAAGTCCTTTATAACTTCTGCACCCCCACCCTCATTCCCACCTTTTTACCCCTCCCCTTCCCCCCACTGCTCTCCCGGCTGTTCCATCTCTAGATTTCCCCAAGCCTGGAATGCTCTCCCTCCTGTGCTCTGACCACTGACCTCACTGGCTTCGTTTAACTCCCAACTAAAATCCCACCTTCTATGGGAAGCCTTCCCCAGTCCCTCTTAATTCCAGTACCTTCCCTCTGCTGATTTATTCCAAATCACCCAGGACATGAAATATCTGGGCGTAAATGTTTGCCGGTCACCTCCGTTAGAGTGGGAGCTCCCCGAGGGCAGGAGCTGTATTCTACATTTCTTTGTATCCCCTGCCCTTTGAGGACAGTACTTAGCACACAGTAAGCGCTTAATAAATGTTGACTGACAGACTGAACAATAAGCAGAGGGCTGTCTTACACAACAAAGGGGATTCCAGATAGTATCCAGATCACTTAACAGTTTAGTCACTAAATATGGGGGCGTCCATCAGATGTAGTGCTCTCCACCAGGCACTTGGGATCGGAAGAATTTATCCAAGACACCTTGGAGAAAAATCCCCCACAACTCCTGTAGATTAGGAGAAAACAGGACCAGAGAGATGGAACAATCCTCTCAACTCTGTATGGCATCTAAGCCTAGGAATGAATGCAGACTTTCTTTGGCTCTTCCACAGACCCCTTTCACCTAGGCAGAATGAGCTGCTGGAAGCAGAGAAAGGGTAATCTTTTGTGAATAAATGAATTAAATTTCATTTATTAAATGCTGTGTGGAGCTCAGTGCTAATCACTTTATTATAAAAGCCAAGACATCCCCTGCCCTCAGGAAGCTTACCCTCTAACAAGGGAAACCATTCAGATAGGGAAGTGGAGAGCAGAGACAGGCACTTTAATGTGGAAAGGTTACAAGAACAAAAGAGAAATAAAGTAGACGGACACGCTCCAACCCAGAACCAGAGCAGCATTAATCTGATCACGGCTCTGGGTTCCGGTTTGCGACCTGGATAGGGTAGAGAGGAGAGGGAGCAGGGTCAAGCATGACTGCAAGTGTTCTGGAAGGCCCGGTCACTAATCAGGAAAAGTGGGGCCCCAGGTCAGGAGGGACAGAAAACAAAATGTATCAATAAAAGCTTATTTTTTAAAATTTTATTTTAAAATAATTAAAAATTTAAAATAAATTTTAAAAATGTCAGTGGGGGGAAAGAAGAGGGGAGGAACCAAGTCAGGCAGAGAAAGAGAAGAGGTATTCTCACATCATGGACTAGCATGAACAAAGCCAGGGAAGCAGGCATCAGTCTGGAGGGGAGATAAGCAGGTTTGTCTGGCTGTGGAATATAAACAGTTTGTTCGAGGAAGGTCAGGAAAAGGAGAGGGTAGAGAACCGAGTGGTACAAAGTAGTACAAAGCGTTGGAAGCCCAGGACCAAGAATTCAAGGGGGATTAAAAATTCATTGGCCAGACATCTCTGGTCTGGGGAAGACTGAGATGATTAAAGTGGTACTACTGGGGCAGTTAGGCAGTGCAGTGGAGCGAGGGGATAGAGCGTGGGACCTGGAGCCCAGAAGTCTGAGTTCGAATCCTGCCTCACACACTTACTAGCTGTGGGACTCTGGACAAGCCAGCCTCAGTTTCCTCCTCTATAAAATGGGTGTAAATAGAAAACTCAGGGCTGTTGTGAGGTTCAAGTGAGATAACATGTACACCTCTTAGCAAAGCTTAACAAGCTTTATAAATGCTTTGCATTGTTGCTGTCATTCAGTCATTTTTTTAGTCACGTCTGACTCTTGGTGACCCCATATGGGATTTTCTTGGCAAAGATACTGCAGTGATTTGCCATTTCCTTCTTAAGCTCATTTTACAGAGGGAGAAACTGAGGCAAGCAGGGTTAAGTGACTTGCCCAGAGTCACACAGCTAGGAAGTGTCTGAGGCTGGATTTGAATTCCCTAGTTCAGGCACCACCTCGCTGCTCCTATTATTTATATGTTCAATACTACTGACATGCTATATATACTATGCTATCATTTATTTAATGGAGTTTCCCCAGGCCACAAATAGCCCAGGACCCAACAGTCTCAAACTGTGTATCCACCACAAAGGTGACATGTGGCACTGTTGACTACCTCTCCTCTGGGATACTCTCTCCTCCCTCCCTTCATAGGTTTTTGTGACTCTGCTCCCCCTTGGCTCTCTTTCCATCTGACCACTCCTCCATCATCCATTCCATGCCCCCTAACCGCGAGTCTCCCCAGAGTTCTGCCCTTGGCACCATTCTCATGGTCACCTCATTGGCTCCCAGAGGTTTAACTGTGACCTCTGGGCTGATGACTCCCACCTCCCCTATCAGCAGGTGTAGTGGACATTTCAGCCTGGACATCCTGGAGACATCTTCATCTTAACATAAAGCCAAACCCATCTTTCCCTCTTCTAAACGTCCTTATTTCTGGTGAAGGCATTACTGCCTTTTTCTCCATCTCCCAGGTTCATAACCTCAGCATTACCTTTGACTTTTCACTCCACGTGTCCAATCAGTTGCCAAATTATACCTTCATAAGAGAAGGGGAAGGAATAA
This sequence comes from Pseudochirops cupreus, assembly GCA_028627135.1. NCBI lineage: Eukaryota > Metazoa > Chordata > Mammalia > Diprotodontia > Pseudocheiridae > Pseudochirops > Pseudochirops cupreus. The sequence goes on along the minus strand of CM053583.1, from coordinate 413,160,427 downwards.
GCGTGTGTCTGGTGCCTCCTATGTGCCGGCACTGTGTTCTTACAAGTATCATCTCATCTGACCCTCACAACAAGCCTGGGACGTAAGGGCTATTATTATTCCCATTTCACAGTTGAGGAAACTAAGGCAGACAGCAGTGAAGTGAGTTGCCCAGGGTCACGTGGGTAATAAGTATAAGAGGCCGGATTTGAACTTAGATCTTCCTGACTCCAGGTGCAGTGTTGGCTGGCTCTACTGTGCCACCCATGCATCCTATTGTGTTAAATTAAATGTTAACAGTACTCTAAGTACTGCAGCACCGGCTTCCTCACAACATCTGGAGAATCCAGCCCCTTGTCTCACAATTAGTGGCTAAGTTCAGGCTGCCATCATCTCACACTGATTATTGAAAAGGCCTCCTCATTGGCCTCCCTGCCTCCAGTCTCTCTCCCCTCCTTGTCCATCCTACACTCAGCTACCCGAGTGATTTTCCTTAAGCACAGTTCTGACCATCTCACTCAACCAATTCCAGGGGTTCCCAAATATAAACATTTTTCAAGCCTTTCACAACCTGGCAATGATGTGTTAAGCACTGGGGAAACAAAAACAAATTTAAAAAACAGCCCCTGCCCTCAAGGAACTTACAATCCAATGGGGAAAAACAACACACAAAAAATGGGGTGCAGGGAAAGGAGGGAGAGGGAAGAAGGCACCCAGCAGAAGTCCAAAAGCAGTGCCCCGGTGGGAAACAGGGAGAAGATTGTGCTGGGCCCACTCCCGCTGTTTGGGAGCCTCCAACATTTACTTTCTGTAGGATCCAGAAGGAGAGGAGCTTAGAGTGGATGGCCTTTGGGGTCCCTTCTGGCTCCAAATCTATGGTTCTGTATATTTTCCAATTCCCTAAGCAGGCTGGGAATGAAAGTCAAGGTCACCTTCACAACTCCCCTAGCCCAGGACTCTGCCCAGGCTGCCATGCTGCCCGAGCACCTCCAGATCCAGATTCTATCAGGATAGCCCCCATCTATTCAGTTTCCCTGGGTGGGGGAAGGAAGGAAAGTCTCGGGGAGGCTGGTGATGGTTTGCTAGTGCGGGAGGTGATAGCACGGTAACCGGACCAAAAGGATTTCACCCTCTCCTCTGCCCCAGGGGAGTCAGGGGTGAAAGAATGCACTTGACCTACATGCCGGGCCTCCTGTAGACTTTATGGAAACCCGACCAACAAGGTCTGGTTGGGCCCTTTGCCAAATCACCAAATGGGCTTTGTTAACAGGGCCCTTGTTTGGAACAGCCAAAGCTGAACATGGAATTTTACCTGCAGAGCGAAAATGATGTTATCAGTAAGGCAGCGTGCTTTCTGTTAGAATGCCCTTTCCCCTCCCTAGAAACACATCTGGCTGGTTAGGGGTGAAATCGGAGACAGGGGAACAGAAGGTCTGTACCTGAAGTGAACCCAGATCAAATTCACCACCTTGCCTCATTCACACTACACTTCAATATGTGGCTATCTTCTATCAATCGATCACCCAGCACTGATGAACTACCTCCTGTGTGCCAGAGCCCCAGGAGATACAGCCTTACCATCCATTTAACCGCTGCCTGCCTTGGTTTCCTCAAGGAAACTGTAAAAAGGAGACAATAACAGCCCCTCCCCCGGGGTTATTGTGAGGATCAAATGAGATAAGATCCATAAAACATTTCTCACTGCGGCTACCTAGATCTTCTTGTTGCCATAATGTGACAAGAACATAGCATTCTTATATGTGACAAAGGATATAATCACAGACAGTGTAGATGCATATACAGATACGTGCAGAATACGGCCCTCCCTCACTCAAATCAAAGGCAGTCATCACTTCCCTGATGCTACGGTCCTCTTTAAAAACGAAGGACCAACACAACACACAGAGTACAGATCGAGTGGTAAAATACAAAATAGCTTGGGAGGGAGCACAACAGCTATTTGGGGAAGGGGCGGAAGCCAGGAATGGCTTCTGTGGAAGGAGGTGCTAGAGAGAAGTCTTGAAAAAAGAAGGGGAAGGAGGACAAAGCAGGAGCTGGAGATGGAGAAAGAAGCCTTCTAGGCATGGGGGACGGTCAGTCTATCACTATCATGTCTAAGCTTCCCTTTTCTTGTTTTTTCAAAGCCATTTGTAATCAGAACTCACTCTAGCCACCCAACTTTATTCCCCACTACTCCCCAACTCAAACCTTCTATTACAGTTGGTGTGGTCTCCTCTCCATCCATGCACACTGCTCTCCTTTCTCTCTCCATGCCCTCCCTCACTTCATCACACTCTTAAAAGATGGTACTTAAAAAGCCCATGGTCTCCCGCCGCATCGGGGGCCATCTCCAGTTGTCCTGATCTCTGTCTTGTCACTGGACCCAGATGGCTCTGGAGAAGAAAGTGAGGCTGGTGACTTTACACAGCCCTGCCTCAACTAAACCCAATTCACTTGCAAGCCAAGGCATCCCCTTCCTGATATCATGCTCCTCTTCAAGAAAAAAGGAAAAACAACAACCCTCTCAAACAGAACACAAAACTGGAATAATGGAGGACTGACTGTACCTCTCTCAAACCTAGACAAATCTAACCAAAATGATAAAAAAGGAATAGAACCTTAGAAAATTTAGAGATGATAGATCTCCAGTGATTAAAGAATGGGGATACGAAGAAATTTATGTGGTTCTCAGTCTTAAATGGCATCTTTACAAAAACTGACCATGTAGAGAAGCATAAATATTAAATATCACTTACTAACCACAATACAATAAAAATTATATTCAATAAAGGCTTTTGAGGAAGGAATTAAAAGTAATTGGGGTATAAATAAAATTATTTTAAAGAACCACTTGGTCAAAAACTAAATTGTAGAGGGGCGGCTCCATGGTGCAGTGAACAGAGCCCTGGCCCTGGAGTCAGGAGGACCTGAGTTCAAATCCGACCTCAGACACTTCACACTTATTAGCTATGTGACCTTGGGCAAGTCGCTTAACCCCAATTGCCCTCTAAAAAGCAAAAAAAAAAAAAAATTTGAAAAAATTGTAGAAATAACAGAAAATTTCATCAAAGAAAATTATAAGAAAGAAAGACAACATACCAAAACTTAGGGGATGCACCTACAGCAGTTCTTAGGGAAAATTTTATATCTCTAAACAAGTAATAAAAAAAGAGAGAGAAAAAAACAAATGCATGAATTGAATAGTCAAGTAAAAAAAAAACTTTGAATCAAATCAATAACAAATCCAAACCCCTCAACTAAGCAACAGAGTAGAAATTGTAAACTTTAAAGAAATTAACAAAATTGAAAAGGAAAAAGGAAATTGATAAAAGTAGGAGCTTTTTTTAGACAAATTAAAAATAGGTAAGCAACTCATCCAATTGAAAAGCAGGAGAAGATGAAATTGTTAGTATCAAAAATGAAAAAAAAAGTTGAGAAAATTAAAGAGGAAGTAAAGGAAAGTATCAGAAATTGTTTTACCCAATTACATGCTAATGAATTGATAACTTTGAGGAAATAGATGAATATGTAGAAAAATATTAAATATACAGGTTAACAAAAGGGTATTTAAAATGACTCAATATCAGAAAAAGAAATTTACACAAGACACAAATCAATTCCCAAATTAAAAAAAAAAAACTCCAGGATCAGATAGATTTTTGAGTAAATTCTATCAAACATTCCAAGATTTGTTAATTCTAATAGTATACAAACTATTTGCAATAATAGGCAAAGAGGTTATTCTTTCTATGATACAAATATGGAGTTGACAGCTAAATAAAGAGAAACAAAGCAGGTAGAACTATGGATTGATATCCTTAACTAACACTGATATAAAAAAATTTAAATAAAATATTAGCAAGTAGACTACAACAACATATTAGAAAGGCTATATACTATGACCAGGTTGGATTTGCATCAGGAATAAAAGATTAGTTCAAGAAAAGGAAGACTATAAATATAATAAACTGTGTTAAAAACATAAACAAATAAAAACTGAATAATTATGTTAATAGATGCTGAAAATGATTTTGGCATAATCTAACACGCATTTCTGTTTAAAAATAAAAACTCCAGAAAGTAAAGGAATAAATAGGAATTAATGTCTATAAAAATAAACCATTTCTTAATATAGCAAATGATGTCTGTCTAAAACCAAGAGCAGACATCATATATAACAAAGTCAGAGGGCTTTTCAATGATATTAGGGACAAAGCAATGGTGCCCATTATCACCACTACTATTTAACACAGTCCCTAGGAAGACTAACCATAGCAATAAAACATGAAAGAAAAATTGAGGCAATAAGCATAAGAAATGAGAAAATGAAACGATCACTTTTTTCTCATGATATGATGATTTACTTAGAAAGCCCTAAAGAGTCAAACAAAGGGGTGGCGAGGTGGTGCATTGAATAGGGCACCAGCCCTGGGATCAGGAGGACCTGAGTTCAAATCTGACCTCAGACGCTTAACACTTACTAGCTGTGTGACATTGGGCAAGTCACTTAACCCCAACTGCCTTGCCTTCCTCCCTCTGAGAGAGAGAAAGAAAGAGAGAGAGAGAGAGAGAGTTAAACAAAAAAAAATTTATGAAAGAACTGATGATTTCAGCAAAATTATATGCTACAAAATAAATCTGCATAAATCATTAGAATTCCTGTATCTTACCAACAAAACCCAGAAGGAAGAAGGCAGAAAAGAAAACACCATGAGAAACTACGTAAGTTATAAAATATATGGAATCAACCAACCAGGACACACCAAGGAACTATAAAAATCCAACCACAAAACCCTTTGAAGAAATAAAGACAGACCTAACCAACCGGAGAAATATGAGCAGGATGAACTCATGGCTAATGGAATGGCTGAGCCAATATAATAAAAGCCACAATGCTATTTAAATTAACTTACTTATTAGTCCATTCTATAGCAATCCAACTAGTAAAGTGGTATTCTAGCTTTATAAAAGCCAAAAAAAAAATTAAATTCATATGTAAGAACAAAAGGTCATGGATCTCAAAGGTAATGACGAAAAAAGAAGGAAAGAAGGAGGCCTAGCAGTACCAGATCTCAAATCACACGATAAAACAATAATCATTAAAATGAAATGGTAATGGGTAAAAAAAACAGGTAAATCAATCAGTGGACTAGATTAGGCATACGATATGCTGTCGTTGTTTGTCCTTCGTTCTCATAGAAAACCATGACATCAGGGAAATGATGCCATGTCACGCAAGCGAATTGGATTTAAGTGAGGCAAGGCTGTGCAAAGTCACCAGCCTCACTGTCTCCTCCGGAGCCATCTGGATCCGGAGGTCAGATATTGATCAGGATGACTGGAGCTAGCCCTGGATGCCATGGCGTCCAGAAGATACAGAAGCAATGGAGACAGTAACAGCACTATGTTCAGTAAGTCCAAATATCCCGGTTACTGAGGCTAAACTATTTGACAAAAACTGTCTGGAAACTAGAAAGCAGCTTGGCAGAAATTAGGGCTAAGCTAATGTCTCACATTATATAACAAGACGAATTTCATGAAAGCATGACTTAGAAATAAATGGTGACATCATAAGCAAATTCAAACAGTGAGGAAACTACCTTTTAGCTCTATCTATGGATAGAGGAAGAGTTCATGATCAAACAAGCTATAGAGACAAGATAAAAGATAAATTTAGAAAGATACAATGGAAAATTTTGATTATGTAAAGTTTTTACACAAATCTAAAGCAGTTAAAATTAGAAGTAAAACAAGTAATTGGGGAAGAAATATTTGGAGTAAGTTTCTGTAAGTCTCACAAACAAGATATATATAAATTATATATATATAAATGATTCAAATTTAGAAGACCAAGAGCCATTCCCCAAAAGATAAGTGGCCAAAGGATATGAATAGGCAATTTTCAAAAGAAGAAATCTGAGCTATCAACAGTGCGAAAAATGTTCCAGCTCACTAATAGATAGAAAATTGATAACTAAAGGAAGCCTGAGATTCTACCTCATACCTGTCAGACTGGCAAAGAAGACAAAAAGGGAAAATGACCTATGTTGAAGGGACTGTAGAAAAATAGGTATATCACAGACTGTTAGTAGAGGTGTAAAAAGGCAATTTGCAACAGAAAGCTACAAAATGGTGTCTACCCTTTGACCCACTCTACCACTACTGGGCCTATACTACAAAGAGATTACAAAAAGACCTATATAGAGTGTCCCAAACACGTAAGTATACCTTTAAACTCTAATCACTTTAATATAAAGCTATTAAATATTTATCTTCTATTAAATTATATTGCATATAAACATTAAAAACACTTATATCAAATATTTTATTTACCATTTAAAGTATTAAAGCCTAAAACTGCACTATTTTGGAGTCACTCTATATATGCAAAAATATTTATAGCAGCTGTTTTGTAGTAGCCCCAAACTAGAAATGATGTGAGTACCCTCCAATTACAGAATGGTTAAGCAATTATGACATATGAATGGAATGGAATGTTACTGTGCCCTGAGAGATGACAAAAAGGATGGCTTGAGAGAACACCGGCCTCTATGAAGTAATACAAAGAGAAGTGAGCAGCACTGAGAGAAGAGTTTATACAAGGATAACAACATCGGAGATAAAAGTAACCAGGAGAGACTCTAGACCTCTGATCAGCCTAATGAAGGTGAGTCTAGACAGAGGACTTTAGATAAAACACGCTGCACTGCCAGAGACACAACGGACCTAAAACATGGAATGAGACATATTTTGGATGCAGCCAATGCGGAATTTGTTTTGCATATTTGTTATGAGGGCTTTATTTTGTCATTGTTTTAATGTATATTTAAATGTTTTCAGTTGTTCAATGGGGACAGTGAGAAGAGATATTCATATTTGCAAAAACGAATTACTTTTAGAAAGAAAGTAGTGAAGGGGCAGCTAGTTGGCACAGTGAATAGAGCACTAGCCCTGAAATCAGGAGGACCTGAGTTCAAATCCAGCCTCAGACACTTAACACTTATTAGCTGTGTGACCCTGGGCAAGTCACTTAACCCCAACTGCCTTGTCTTTCCCCCTCAAAAAGTTATTTAAAAACAAATGAACAAAAAGAAAGTGGGGGGTGTTTGGGGCAGTTTTAAAGGAAATTCATCTGGAAGTTTGTCATGGATGCATGACTTCATAGACTAAACTTGAATGAAAAAGAATCTTTTTTCAAGTCAAAAACAGCCTTCTTAAGCCTCTTGAAATGCAGGGCCTCCCATATCTCTGCCTCATTTCCCACCGCCTGTCCTCCTCACCTTTGGGCCATCCTACATATCAGTGTGGGAGTTTGGAGCTGACATAGGCATCACCTGCATGCTGTTCAAGTGTTTTCAGTCATGTCTGATTCTTCATGATCCCACTTCGGGTTTTCTTAGCAAAGATACCAGAGTGGTTTGCCATTCCCTTCTCCAGATCATTTTAAAGATAAGGAAAGTGAGACAAATAGGGTAAAGTGACTTGTCCAAGGTCATACAGATGGGATCCATTCCATTTTGGAATGGATCTAGTTTAATTCCATTCTGCCCTTGCCCCCCCCCCTTTTTTTTTTACAGTTGAGGAAACTGAGACCCAAAGCTTAAATTACTCACTCAAAGTCAAACAGGTGGCAAAGGCAGAATTAGAATCCAGGTCCTCTGATTCCAAACTCACCACATGGATACAGTAACCCAGCATTTATCATACTCCTCAAATGTAAGAGAGAAGACAATATGACCTACAGATTAGTAACACATAAGGAATGAATTGTAGGTCAGAACCTTTCCCCATTATGACTCCATGAGCAGTCTGTAGCACGCCCACTACCATGGTGACATTCTTGGCAGCTCTGGGTGTATTGACTAGAATTCACATTGCAGTGGGGGTCAGGGGAGGAGGAAGGGAGGATGCTTCTCCTCCCTGAGAGTCGGCAAAAAATCAAGGTCACTGTGATGACCACCCAGATGCCTGGGCCCCCCCTTGGCTGCCTCTTGGCCAACAGCACACCTCTGTGGACCCGAGGGAGGCAGATCTGATATGGATATGGTGATAAGACCAGGAGCACCAACCCTCAGGCCTGTTACTATAGAGCATCAGCTGCAAAGTAATGAGCTGCTTGGTCTGATTGTCACTTAATGGAAGTTAGTGTGTCCTGTCTGTAGACTCTCCCTGCCCAGCTTCCACGCCAGGCCTCTCTGGGTCCAGACACAAAGATCAGACAATTTACAACCACAGAACTTGGATTCCATTTGCTGGCCCTCCCTCATCTCTGGGATGATGTCTTGGAGGGTGGAGAGGGCGTCCTGAGGCCAGCACATCCCAGAATTCTGGAATCGGAGGAGACCTCGTCCCCTTCTAGTCCAAAGTGTACCTGAAAATGGCTTCACTGCATACAAAGGGATCATCCAGGCTTTGCTTTAAGGCTTCCAGTGAGCCCTGGAAGTAGCTCCTTCTCCTCTAATTCTCAAAAAACCTTTTCTTTAACCAAACTTACATTTGCAACCACCTCCTAATTGGTTTTCCTGCCCTGGGCCTCTGCCTTTTCAGTCTAATCTACACGGAGTTGCCAAAGGAATATCCACAGTGTACAGTTCTTACATTACTCCCCTGCTCATGGACCTTCATTGGCTCCCTCTTGCCAGTAAAATCAAATAAAATTCATCTGTTTGGTCTCTTCTATAACCTGGCTTCAATCTATGTCTCTAGGCTGCTTGACATTCATTCCTCTCCCTAATGCAAGCTATAGTGTAACCAAAATGGCATCTGACCATGGAAGACATTTACTGCCTTTGCCCAGGCAACTCCTCTTCACCTCCACCTGTTGGAATTCCTTGCTCAGCTCAGATCGCCAAAGCTGTTCATGATCCCCACCCCCACCCCCCATCACCTTGAGAGCTGGTTGGTACTTGGTATCCATTCTCCTCACCTGATTCCTGACTCCCTTACAGAATATAAGCTCTCTGAGGCCAAGAGCAGTTTCATCTTTGTCTTTGTATCAAAGGCAGAGGGCCAGGGCCTCAAAGAATCAACCAGAGCAAAAGCTCACCTGCTGTCCTGTTGCTGGCATTGATTCAAGAATCAATCAGTCCATCATCCCGGTACCAGAGCAGAAGACATAGTCAACGAGCCAGCACTTCTCAAACAGCTAATGCGGGCCAAGGATGGTGCTAGGGGCTGGGGACACACATCCAAAGAGTGAAACACCCCTATTTCCAAGGGGCTTCCCCCCATTCTAATGCATGTGACGGCAAGGGCTCGTGTAAGAAGGCGAAGAATAAAAATAAAGAAACCAAGTACAAATAAATCGAATCAATATAGATAAATCCAATCGATCGGTAAGCATGTATCAAGTGCCTGTTATGTTCCAGGCTCAGGACTAGAGCACAGAGGATACAGAAAGAGGCCAACGACAGTCCCTGCCTTCAAGGAGCTTACAATCTAATGGGAGGGGGGGCAACTGCAAACAAACAGGAAATGATCAACAGAAGGGGGTCCTGGAATTAGGAGGGCCTGGGGAAGGCTTCAGGTAGGAGGTGGGATCTTAGCAGGGGCTTTAAAGAAGCCGGGGAGGTCAGAAATCCAGGGAGAGGGCTCCGGGATCAGAGAAAATTCGAGTGGAGAGATGGAGGGTCTGGTTTCTGGACAACCAGGAAGCCGGGCTCACTGGGTGGAAGAGTAGGCTTCAGGGAGTAAGAGGTTAAGAAGCCTGGAAAGGCAGGAGGGGGGAGTTGGGAAGGGCTTTGAAGGCCAACCAGAGCATTCTGTATGCAATCCCGTAGGATCAGATAGAAGCAGGTAAAGATGAGGTGGGGAGAGGGAGGGCAGCTGTGGAACAGGACACGTATAAGCTACAGGAGCTCTATTCACCTGAGGAGGCAGAGGAGAGGAGAGAGTCCCTGCCAGGCCTGGAAGTCATCAACACAAAGGCAGAGATGGGAGGAGAGTGTGGAGGGCAAAGAGAAGCCGGATATGGGTGTGAGAGCATGGGAGTGTGGGAGGGGAGATGGACTGGCACCAGACTGGGAAGGGTTAAAAATATTAACAAGAGGAATTTGATTTGATCCCAGAGGGAATCAAAGCCACTGAAGGTGATTGAGCAGGGAAGCCATGAGGTCAGATCTGCACCAGGTGAAAGGAGGTTTAAGGTGATTAAGAGCCTGAATGAAGGCAGGCAGTGGGTGTGGAGACAAGGCCAGGTGTGATGGCCTGGATCCATGGGGTGAAGAGAACCAGGGTCATTACAGGATGGTCCTATCCCCACTTAACAGATGAAGAAACTAAGTCTTGGAGAGAGAGGTCAAGTAACTTCCCTGTGGCTACACAGACTGATAGTGTCAAAGAGAGATTAGAACTCAGGTCTCCTAGTTCCTAGGCCACTGTTATTTCCACCCTTTCTCACAGCAAAAACAGAAAGAGACAAGTGTGGTTCAATCAGTCAGTCAATCAATCAGCAGCATTCATTAAGTGCCTATGGGTATTGGAGCCACAAAAGTGAGAAGCTGCCTGCCCTTAAGGCGCTTAAGGACATGCTTGGAGGAAGGTGAGAGACTTTCAGTGACCTCAAGTATGTTGGCCCAGAGAGAGGGAGACTGGGGTAGGGGATGGGGAAGGAGCGGATCCATCAAAGGGATCCCTTGCTCCTGGAAATTCCCAACCACAAAGAGCAGTTAGCTCCAATTCTAAGAGAAAAATCTCCTAGGTCCTGAGGCCATGATGTTAAGAAAGGGCTCACCCAGAGGTGCCTAAGTTGGAGGACCTCTTTCTCAGAAGGTGCAGAGAAATTCTAGCTCAGCTAAAGGGGCCAGATCAGCTTCAGGGTCAGCTGCCCCTGGCCTGGGTCTGAGATGACCTCAGGCATGTGAAATGAGCCCAGAAAAATCCCTCATCCCCACTGACCTAACTGGAATGAAATTCTAGCTAACCTACCCAAGAGGCTGAGCAGAGAAAGGTATTCTGGTTTTCATCTTCCACCAAATAGAAAACCACTATTCCATAAATGAGAAATACAATTTTATAAAATAAAATAAATAAAAGGTGCCATAAAAAAAAGAACTCAGGCAGGTGGGCTCTGGGCAGGAAACAAGCTAAGGAAGCTCAAGCATGGCCCTGACCATCCCAGAGGGCAGGAATCCTTCCTCATTTTGGTCTCCCACTGCCCAGCAGAATGCCTGGCATTTAATGAACACTGGTTAGATTGAGTATGGTTTAGGGGAGCTGGGTGGTGCAGTGCAGAGTGCTGGACAGGAAGCCTGGATTTTCACATCTGGCCTCAGCCAATTACTAGCTGCATGACCCTGGGTAAGTCACTCAAGCTCCTTTTTGTATCTTTGTTTTTTCAAGGGTTGTTGTGACAGTCTAATGAGATAATATAAATGATATAGATTATCAAAGGAGGGACTATGTGCAACAAGTATCAAATGAGACGATGCTTGTGATACACATTATCAAATGAGATGATGCGTGCGATATGTATTATCAAATGAGATGATGTGTGTGATACGTATTATCAAATGAGACAAAGTCTATAAACCTTAGGTGCTACATAAATGCTACCTATTATTATTCCCATCACCACCACCATTATAATCACCAAGTTCACTGGAAGAGGTGACCTCTGGCAGTGGGCCCACTCACAGGGACTCCAGTAATGGGGAAATGGGAACAGGGGGGAGATAGCCATTCAGCTGTTGAGCATACTGGTTGTTCAGAAGTCAGATGGCTCACACTGAGCTCTCCTCTGATTGTGTTACAGACATAGATACATGGTACAGGTTTTTACAGGCAAATCCGGAAACAGGGCCCTTCCAGATGTGCCAAGGCAAATACCACTCTGCCCCAGGAACATCCTGTGGACTGGATGCCAAGAACTGCCCACCCAGGTTTGAAGGGCAGCCCACCTTTCACACAGTCCCCGTGAGCACCAGGGAAGGGACAGGCAGCTCATCCAACCCAGTGCCAGCCCAGGAGCCCCAGAGTTCTCCTGAGTGTTCCTCTGTGGCTAAGCCCAGGCCAGACCTCCCAAGTCACCTGAGGACCTGCCCGAAGCCATCAAGAGATCATCCTTTAACTTGTTTTTCACAGCCTGCCCACAGTGAGTGGGCACCTGGGCTCTGTCCGGGCAAATCCAGGAAAGATTCCGCCTCCTTTCTGGATATGGCCACAACACAGAAAGGAGCCTAAGAACTGCCACTGCTTAATTAGCACCTGCCAGAGCCACAGCCCCACCAGAGAGGGCATGGCTGGCAGCCTGGGCACGGAACGAGCCAGCTCAGCAGTTAGAGCAGCCCCGGGGACAGGAGGTGGAAGGCTCCATGAGCTCCTGACACCTTGAAGTGGCACTTACCTAACCCTGCCAACCTGCTGAGCGCAGGCTTTGGCTCTACAGATGGCAGAGGGACCAGATGTGGGTCCTGGCTTGCAGCACCTCGGGGCACCAAGGGAGGAGCTGGAACAAGGTGTCAACCCATCCCTGGCCTGGGCTAACCCCATGGATTCTTCTCAAACCTCAGCCTCCTTGACCTCCATCCCAGTTCTGACCCTAGGGGATCTCTCCGTTCCCTCCCAAACACCCACCCTCCTTTCTGGGTTCAAGGCCAGGCTCTCCTCCCACATCACCAGCCCTCTCAGTCCCCTTTGCTTGGTCATCTTCAGCGCCCTGCCCACTGAACCTGGACCCTCTTCTCTCTGCTTCATCTCACCAACCACAGCAGGTCCAACCATTCCACCATTTAGACACTTCTGGACATCTCCCAAAAGACAGCCTGGCAACATCTTAGGCCTTGTACTCTGAGCCTCCACCAAGCCTCTGGCCGGGGCACCCCATCCTTCCAAGCACCAGAATCCTCTTCCCTCCCCCCCCCTCCCCGCCAAGTGTTCTGGATTCTAATTCCACAGGTCATCTTGCAGATCTCTCCCCCTCCCTTTGGCTTCCCCCATTAGAGTATAAACTCTCAGAGGGCCAAGCTGGTTTTTGCCTGCATTTGTATCCCCAGAGCTTGGCGCTTAATAAATGCTTGGCCTTGCAAACATCTTTTCTCTTGTCACATGGCCACTCACTCACCAATATTATTAGAGCCCCTGCTTTGGTCTCCCTGCCAGTGATGGGGTACAGGCTCTGGGAAACCCCTAGAACTCTGATTGAATCTTCCCACTTGATGAGGCATTTGCCTGAGGCCATAAGCCTTTCATTTCATTACTGCTAGGCCCAAATCTGTTACTTGTAACCTAGCCTAGACCGCCATTGTCCAGTTACTTCTACCCTTGATCCTATCAAAATATCTCTACCCAAACCTGTTACCATTAAATTAGCCTAGCCCTCCATTGTCTGTCATTTCCAGGTAGCCTTCAGCTACATTCCACCCTTAATGCCATTTCTGGAGTCTGACCTCAGTTCCTCAAGAACCTCCTCAAGACCCTCCCCAAAGCCCTCCTCTAGACCACCTCTAGATCTGAATATAAGCTCCATCTTGCCTCCAGGAAGGAGCTGAGAATTATCTAGCACAGACACTCTCTCTGTGTCAGATTGTTCTGGTCCGCTTGTCCAATACAAGCATCACAAATACTCCCTAAGAGTCTACCCATTATGGCAAATCGTTAACAAACTTTGCTTTTCTTTGGCTGAGAAGGCTTGAGTCGAATTCACTGGGCAGGACCCAGCGTGTCCGTATTTTAGGGTCTCGCGCACTCCTAACCTTGAACCTCAACATTCCCTACCTCAACACCTGCACTCTCCTTGAAGGCGGGGACTCTCCTCTCCTTCCGCCTCCCCATTCTTTGCATCTTCAGTGCTTAGCCCAGAGCCTGGTATACAATAGGCGCTTAATAAATGCTCTTTGACTGAACATCTCCAATCCACAGCTGCCAAAATAGCCCTTCTACCACACAGGTCTGAACATCATCAAAAACAACCACTGGAAAGCGCCTACTGTGAGCAGGGAATTAGGGAGGAAGGGAGGGAAGAGGGAAGAGGGAGGAAGATTTATTAAGAGCTTCCCCAGTGCTAAGCAATGGGGCTACAAAGACAAATGAAAGTCGCCCCTGCCTTCAAAGAGTTTATGGTGGGGGGGAAGGAGGAGCCATTCTGAAGCCCCTCCTGCTCCAAATCCCTCCTATTTTCTCTCAGAGCAAATGGGGCCCTTTCACAGGCCTCCCCTTCACAGGCTCTATACTGGGTTACTTCACTTCCTCCACCCTTATTCTGCCTTTTGGAATCCCCTCCTTCCTTCCTGGTCCACTGAGGCACCATCTTTTCCTTCTAGCTCTCTCTGCTTCCAAGGCCCTGGGAATATAGAGACAAAAACAGAAACAGTGCCTGGCCTCAAGGTGTTTCCATTCTCCCAGGGTCCTCTGCCCTTCCTCAAATTCTCCTGGAGACTTTGGTCCACATCTCTCCTTTACTCCCATCTGAGCAAACGCGTTTCACACTTATCTAAGTATGTGTCAGGGTTCACCCCCAAAAACAGGACCTCCTGGAGAACAAGAGTCCTGTTTTTGCCTTGTACACAGTACGCACCTAATAAATGTTTAGCAATGTTGTGTGAAGAGTAGGAAACTAAATGGACAGCTTGTGGTAGGGACTGGAGTTCTGGCCTGGGAGTCAGAAAGACCTGACATCAAATCCCACCTCAGACCTTTCCTGGCTGTGGGACCCATCCTGGACAAGTGACTTCACCTGTCTGCCTCAGCTTCCTCATCTGTAGAATGAGGGGCCGGACTAGGCCCTCCCTCCCTTCCAGCCCTGGGGTCCTATGAGCCTAAACGTCTAAAATCAATTCTTTACCAGCAGATTTTGTGTCTCCAGACAATTATGTTCCATGACCAGCCCACCCAGACTAGAATGTAAAGCACATCAGAAGAGCGCTTTTCCCAACATCCATCTGAATGGAATGTCATTAGGACTGACTGCTTAAAATGAAGCCACCCCCTTTGTTTATGCCCCTCCAAACACTGGCCCCCTGCTTGCTGTTACACACACACACACACACACACACACACACACACACACGCACACACATGCACACACACACACACACACACACACACACACACACACACTCTCACTCTCATTCCCATCTCCCAGCCTTTGCACAGGCTGTCCCTCTGCCTCCTCCCCCCACCTCTGAGAAGCCCTCACTCATGTCCACGCTCCCCTTCAGCCTGTCTCAATCCCCACAGCTGCTAGGGCCTCCTCTCCTTTGAATCCTCAGTGCCTGCAGCACACATACTAAGCACTTAATAAACGCCGGCTGACTAGACTCTATAACTTTCATCTGTCCAGTGATCTTCATGTTATCTACCCCCTGACTTCCCCAAAGACAGGAACTGGTTTTTTGTTTTCCTTTCTACTTGTCCACAGTGCCTGGAAAACAGTTGGTGCTTAATAAATGCTCATTAGTTAACGACTGAAAAACAAAACGTTTTAGAGAGGAGAATCATGGAACAAAAAGAATGGGGAGGGGGAGGAACGAGGCGAAGACCCTGGGCAGTTTTATTATGATGACATTTAACATCCTGCCCCCACCTTTTTTTAAACACATAGCACATGACAGCCATTCAGAGTTTCACAGACAATTGTCTCTCTTGTTTTTCTTTGGTGTTTGGCTGTCGCTTGAGTCTGTAATTTTTAAAAAGCGTAAGGAAAGGCCGTGAGAAGCGGGGGTGGGGGGAGGGGGTTTCAAGGCAGGGTCAGGCTACCCACCATTGACATGTTGGTGGGGAGCTGTCACAAGTGTCGGTTCTCATGGGCAGTTCCTAAAAATGTCCTGTTTAGGACTGAACTTTCTAAATGAGTAGAGAATGTGAAACAAAGGGACCCACTTCCCTACTAAGCTGCTGGGCTGAAGATTCAGCACAGATCTGTCTGCTGAGCAGGGCGAGCCAGTGGTTAGGGCGTGTCCTCCCTTAGGGACACAAGGCTGGCTTTCACTCCATCACCAAAAGCCAAGGCCAGAGAAGGAAGATCCAGGTTCCCAGAGCATCCTGTGTGCCAATGCTGGGAGGCTTCCTGCGTGGAAGGCTCAGTCTAACCATCCCAGGCCATTGGGCTGGTGGGTTTAACTCACCCAACATTTAGTGAGCATTTGATACATAAGGTGTGGCTCACAGCTCTTTCAGGGACTCAAAAATGAATAGTACTGTAGGATGAGAAATACGGAGATGGACCCTTCCATCAAACCCCAACATTTTACAGGTGGGGAAACCGAGGCCCGGAGGAGTGAAGTGGCCTGCCAGAGGATATATGGTTCATAGATGACATATGTATGTGCCGGGTACTGTGCTGAGTGCTTTACAATCATAATTATCATCAGATCTTAGCAACAACCCTGGGAGGTAGCTGCAATTATTAACCCCACTTTACAGATGAGGAAACTGAGGCAAACAGAGGCCCAACAGAGGGAGCTAGAAAGGATCTGTGGCTGAATTTGAACTCCAGGCAACTGATCTACCTAGCTTGCCAGGGCTGGAACCCAGGTCTTTTGCTTCCAAATCTAGCCTTTCTTCTCTAATGCCACATCCGGGTATGAGCTATATAGCCCTCAGGAGAATGTAAACTCCCTGAGAGAAAGGGTTATTTCATGTTTGCCTAACAAAATGCCCCACACATAGGAAGGAAGCACTTTTAAAACATCTGGTTAGTCGAATTTAATATGTACCCCAGACGATGAGGACGGCCCCTCAAAGAGAAGCAACATAAAATGAGACCGGCCAGCTGTCGAAATAACAACTTTTCCTCTGGAAAAAAACCAAAGCAAACAAACAAAAAATCCACAGCGTGTTAAATGGTTGTTAAACAAGACGGAGGAGACTCCCAGGATGCCCTTGGGGAAAGCCGTGACTTCTTGGACTGTATCATAACTCAAGGTCCCCAGCACCTTTGGGGTGAGCACTCGGGTCTGCCCAGCTCATCAATACTGGACAGCAGCGCGAGCAAGAGGAAACCCAGGATCTCTGAAACCCTCGGCTGGAATGTAACCTCCATTCTACTCCCTGAGTCCAAGAGAATGTCACCAGAGAAGGGCAGAGGCCACCAGAGAACAGAATTTGTCCATGTTTACTCTGCACCATCCAAGGGGAAGAGATCTTAATCTGATGGGCAGAAATGGTGCTTTAGTCCTGTGAAACTAAAACACATGCCTCCCATTTCCCAGCTGTAAAACAGGCATCACAGATTTAGAGAGAGAACGAACCCCGGTCCAACCATCTCATTTCACAATAGAGGAAAATGAGGCCACAGGCCTGCAAAGGCACACGAGAGCAAGTGTCGGGGATGGGTGAGAAAATGGAAGTGATTTGTCTAAAGCACAGAACGCCAGAAACGGAGCTGGGAAACAGACTGGTAATCAAAGCAGGAGCCAGGCGATGTTGGCTGGTCTTCAGTGCCAGGGAAGGCGTTTACACTTCATCCAGCAGGGAGTGGGAGCCATTGAAGGTTTTAGAGCCAAGGAATGACCTGACCAGAGGGTTACGTACTATGATATTACACTTGGGTTCTTGCCTTGCCTTCTCCAGTCAAACTGACTGGATATTTGAGTAGATACAGCGGGTCCCAAAAGGCCGGGGGCAGTTTCATCACCAAGACCCTTGGGACACCCTGCATTTGTCTCTGAATCCCTACTAATTACAAATTTCTGGAGAGCCAGGCAGTAAGTACTTCGTACTTTTCTGTAACCCTCTTTAAGGCCTAACAGAGTGCCTTGCACACGGTAGGTTCTCAATGGCAATCTCAGTTGTATTAAAGTCACATGGATTTTATAAGGCAACTGGGTGGCACAATGGATAAAGTGCTATACCTGGAGTCTGGAAGACTCATCCTTCTGAGTTCGAATCTGATTCCAGACACTTCCTAGCTGTGTGACCCTGGGCAAGTCACTTCACCCTGTTTCCTCATCTGTAAAATGAGCTGGAGAAGGAAATGGCAAACCACTCCTGCATCTTTGCCAAAAAAAACCCCAGATGGCATCACGCAGTCAGACAAGACTGAAACAACTGAAAAACAACAACATAAGGTTCTTGGAAAACTCCTTGACTCTTTTTAGTGTTTACCAGTTTTGTTGATTTTTTTTCTGTTCCATTTTTCTTTTATAAAAAATCCTTTGTTATAAGAAAGGGCTCTCTGAGAGGAGGAAGGGAGAGAGATTACATAGAGAAACCTAGATCTGGGATGTAAAAGTCAAAGCTGTCAATAAAAAAATTTTTTTTTAAAAAATAAACTGTCCTAACCTAGCCCTCCCTTTCCCGGCCAGAGCTGGCCCTTTTTGCTCCCCTTTCCCCTCCAATTCCCTCTGGACTCAACAGTTTCTAGGTTCCCTCTCCAGGCCCAAGTCTTAATTTGTTTCTGTGTTCTCCTAGGGGCAAGGATGGGCCCCACTGGGTGACCTGGGCCCCAAAACAAACCATCTCCAACACCAGCCCTGCCCTGAGTGGGCCCCACCTGCCCACTGGGTTGGTCTCTTGGGAGACCTGACTAGGATCAGAAAAGCGGTCAGGGTTTATGGTTCACAGAGGGCCGCTACCTGCACACAAGCTTTGGTCACTTGCTGGAAAACCAGGAAAACTGAAGGCAAATATGGGTCATCTTTAGGGAGGCCTAGTTTGTCTCTTCTGGGTTTTTCCCACTATTCTTAGTAAAAGCAGGAAAGGTCAATGAAGGATTTCTCTCTGGATTACAGTCCCAGTAATGGGTCTGTGTTGGGCCCTTATGCTTTTCTAGCCTGAAAAAAATGTCCCCTTGAACAGCACATAGAGAAAGCTCTCCTGAACGTAGCTATAAAAATGAAAGACCCTCACCCCCCAGTAAAGAACCAATTCAAAATTCACCATCACTGGACTACAGCAGCAAGAAAGCCCCCACCCACTCCATGGATCAGCCAATCCATTAAGAAGAGCGTCACCTGGTACTCTCTAAGACCCCACAAATTACTGCCCCCTGTCAGCTAAACCAGCCAAGTCAGAGGCAACCTCTTCTGTGTCATGGGCCCCTTTGGGCCATCTGGACATGCCTCTGGGCCACTTCAGAGTGACGTGTCGAAATACATAAAGGATAACATACGGGACTGCAGAGGAAACCAATTACATTAAAATGTAATTATCAAAATAGTTTAAAAAATAACAGACGCCCCCATTAAAGAACCCCTACGCATAGAGAGCTCCCTCCCTGCATAAAGCCCCAGCAACCCACTGGACTGATCACTGGTCACTCAATGGGCTAAGGTCTCCACAAGGAAAGCGGGGCAACCTCCACGGCCCTCCCCCGCTCAGCCCCAGAGACCTAGAAAACTACTTCTGAAATAAAGGAGCCCCTTCGGAAATGTTTGCCCAGGGCTCAAAACAAGAGGCCAGCGTATCATCAATTACCCCGTTGTCTCTTTTCTCCGAACAGCCGCAAACCATTCACCCAAACTCAGGGGAAACAAGGGGCCCTCACAGAGCACTCATTCCCAGCTTCTCAGGGATTCAAACGGTCAGCAATAATGCCAAGGCAGCTGTGACGAAAGAGCAAGGAAGCAGAAACCTAGACACAACAAGAACTGTTTTATTTAAAATAAAGTTCCAAAATAGACGAATGTTTTCTATATCTATATATCTATATATATCTATATACACATATTTATGTGTTTGTATATAAGTGTGTGTACATATCCACACATATACCATATATCTATACCTAGACAGATGGATGGATGGACAGATGGATAGACAGACAGACAGACGGATGGATGGATGGATGGATGGACGGATGGTTGGACAGATGGATGGACAGACAGACAGACGGATGGATGGATGGATAGACGGATGGATAGATAGACAGATAGATAGACAGATAGATAGACGGATAGACGGATGGACGGATGGATGGATAGATAGACGGATAGATAGGCAGACAGACAGATGATAGATGGATGGATGGATGGACGGATGGATGGATGGACAGATGGATGGACAGACAGACAGACGGATGGATGGATGGATAGACGGATGGATAGATAGGTGGATAGATAGGTGGATAGATAGACAGATAGACGGATAGACGGATGGACGGATGGATGGATAGATAGACGGATAGATAGACAGACAGACAAATAGATAGATAGATAGATGGATGATGGGTGGATGGATATCTGGATGAGTACCAAGCACTATCATTTTTGTCTTTGTCTAGCTCCAGCAAAATATTCAGTAAGACAATGCTTTCTGTGCTCATCCAGCCTGCTACTTAATTTTACAGATGAGGTGACTGAGACCCAAAGAGGTTAAGTGGACATCTCTGCTCAAGAAAAGATCTGATTTCATTCTGAAAAGCCAGGGTGGGACAGAGGAAGTGGGGAGGGGAATAACACTATTAGCACCACCACCACTATTACTGCTGCTACTGTTACCACGAATACCAGCACCGTTACTATTAACATCACTATGATTACTACTACCACTATTATTTTTTTTGTCTTTTTTCTTTTCTGGAGGGCAGTTGGGGTTAAGTGACTTGCCCAAGGTCACACGGCTAGTTTTGTGTTAAGTTTCTGAGACCAAATTTGAACTCAGGTCCTCCTGACTGCAGGGCCAGTGCTCTATTCACTGCACCACCTAGCCGCCCCCGCTACTGCCACTATTATTACTACTATTACTAAAAGGAGTGATAAAGGCCCAAAGGAGGCAGGAATGCAAATGCAGAGAAGCTAGTAAATGGGACCAGTTCTGGGGGGTGATAACAGATAAGAGGTCAGAGAACTGAGAGAAAGAGGAGTGTCCAGGGGGCTGAAGGTGTCCAGTCTGGGTAACAGAGCAGGACGGAGTCAGTGTGTGTCAGAGATGGGGCCTCGAACCCAAGTTCTCTTGACCTCGGGCCGGTTCTCTGTCCACTACGCCAGACTGTTTCTCAATGTGCTCAATCCTGGTCAAAAGGCCTCAGACATTCCTAGCATATTCAACGAGCAGGGACAATGCAGTATGGATCAGCAGGCTCGTTCCAACTCAGAACTCATGCAACAGGAATGATTAGGAAAAGGGATGACGGGGGCTGGTCTGACAGGGCCCAGCAAGGACCACTCCCTGCCTCTCCCAGCTAGGGTCTGTCATCCCTTCCCTGAGGTAACTCAGGGTCAAGCCAGGCAGGCTCCTGTCTCCAAGACCCACTTCCTTATTCTGGGATTCTTACTCTTTGGTCTTTCCCTAACTTTCCACATAACAAAAATACCCCAGTGAGGGAAGGAAAACAAAACCACATTAAAAAACTCACCAGGAGCCCTCAGGAAAACCAGTAAGATGCCCATGTCACCCACGTCGCCCATGTCACCCACGTCACCCACGTCTCTTTGCCTCCTGAACAAACACAAGACTTCTCCCACTCACCAGGATAGCAGAACTTAGGGCAGGGGGTGCCAGGCCCCCCTCACTCCACAGACTGCAGAAGCCCAGTGCGAGAGCTGCCAGAGCCCTTAGAGCCTGTCTTTTGGGCCAACCCCCTCATTTTACAGCTAATGAAACTGAACACCAGGGAACCGAAGTGAATTTGAATTCGGGTCTCTAGACTCCACAGGCAGCTCTCTCTCCACTGACGGCAGCAGGAATTTTACGACTTCTTCTGTTTTGTTTTGTTTGGGGAAGCGAGGGAGAGGGGATGCCAACAAAATGTGACTTCGCTGGTGCAGTGAACACCCAGTGCTCAGCAGCCCTTCTGTACATCAAGGTCTTAGGGCAGGGGGTTCATAACCTGGCTATACAGACTTAGGATTTCAGGGGATCCCTAAGTTCAGATAATCACTAACATCTATGGAGGGCCTACTGTGTGCTAAGCACGTTAGCAATTCTTACCTTACATGATCTGCACAACAACCCTGGGCAGTGGGTGCTATTTTACAGATGGGGGAAACTGAGGCACGCAGTGGCTAAGTGACTTGCCCAGGGTCACCCAGGGCAGATTTGAACTCAGGTCTGTCTGATCCTAGGCCTGGCACTCTATCCACAGCGCCCTCTAGCTGGATGAGGAAAAGAGCTCTAACGGAAATTTTGCCTTTCCTTCCAATTTTGAATTTCTGAGAAGGGTTAAGAAGGTGCAGGGAAGCCACTGAGAGGTTAATTCACCTTCCTCAACTGTCAAATGGGGACCTTAAGTACATGCTGTAAGAATAACTCCAAATTGTTCAGCATGGTGCCTGGCACCCAGAAGGTACTTAAGAAATGCGTGTCTCATCAGCCCACTGATCCATTGTCAAGTACTTATTGAGCACCTGCTGTATACCAGGCTCTGAGCTAGGCCCCAGGGATACAAGCTCAGACAACCTCATCACAATTCCTCGTCACAAGGAGTTCACATCCTCACAGGGAAGACAAGCACATGTGAAAACATACACAGCACAGGTATAAAGCTGATAAACAGATACACACATAGATTTCAAATACAAGCTGTCCCAAAAGTCTTAGTGTAGTGTGAAGCTTTAAGAGCTTAATGTTAAATGGGCTAGCCCTAAGACTTTCGGGACACTCTGGACAAGGTTCTGTGGGTCACACAGGACTAGCCATGGGGAGAATGGATCCTTTGTGTCCGAGCCCAGCTATTCCTGGCTCACTAACCACTATACCACACTCTCTCTCTTTCCTCCTCATATTTGGAAAGGAGGGGAAGGTATTCTGTGGAACTCTACAGGGAGCTGGAGGAGGGAGCCTGGGTTTCTCTGGCCACACCTTCCCCCCAAGGCCTGTTCACTGTTACAAATGTGAAATCACAGGGAGAAGTTGAAGGATCTGTTCAAGGTCCGTGAGCTGTGGTGGGAGCAACCTCCTCCCCGGGTCACAGTGACTCCTTTGGCAAAAGTCACTTTATATCGGGATGGAGGCATTCAGCAATTCTAGGAGACATCTGGGGAAGTCACAAGAGTATAAAAAAGGCATCATAAACCTTTTATCTTTTTTCCCAAATAAAGCCGATGAGGCCAAGTCTAACAATAACTAGATGATGCTTTAAATAAAAAGTCTGGAGTCAGGAAGACCCAAGTTCAAATCTCACCTCAGTCATTGACTAGTTGTGTGACCCTGGACAAATACAGGCTGTCCCAAGACACTTAACCCTGTTTGCCAAGTAACAAGTCACTTAATCCTGGTTTGCCTCAGTTTCCCCATCTGCAAAACAGGGGGAATGATGACACTTCCCTTCCACTCAATGAGATAATATGTGTAGAGCGCCTCACAAACCGTAAAGAAGTGCTATGAGTACGTGCTTGAAAGAAATCACTTTGCATTTTTTTAAACAAACAGAATTTCTGCATCTGAACAAATGCTGCCCTTCAAGTGAGCGTCTGCCCTGGAAAGCTCCACACACGTTCCAAGCCCGATCATGCTCAGAACATACGTGCAGTTATCTCTTCCATAGGAACCACTTGTGGTTCAATTCAACAGGGATTCATCCTTATACTAGGTGCTAGGGATAGAAGACCAACCGAGGCCCTGCCCTCTAGGACCTTACAAGCTAATAGGGACAGACAGACACATATACACACACACACACACACACACACAATATCTAAATAGACATGCATATGCCCCACACACATATCTATATACACTCACACATACATACCTATGTCCACATACATACATATATCCATATACACACATACACACTCATGCATATACACACATATCTACACACACATACACTCATACATATACACATGTCTATACTTATCTATACTCACATATATATCTATACACATACACATACCCATAAACACACACATATCTACACACACACACACACACACATACACACACACAGAGTCATGGTCAAAGAAAGAAATTCGTCTCATTCCTTGGGTGATGGGGTCATGTCTGACTGACTCTTGACAATCTCCCTTACTCTAAAGACACAATGCAGAATAACTTTTCACAATTTCCAAATATGAGTTCACCCTGAGTAAAGCCTGGCTACCACTGGGCATATTCCAAGAACCCACTGGACTAGACTCTGAGAAGCGGCTTCCCAGAGAGGGGAGGTCCTGGGAGGTCTGCAGAACAGAAATCAGCTGGATCACTTTAGAGTCAACTTTGTTTACATTCAAGACAAATAAAGGAGAATCCCACAGGAGCTAAGGTCTGGAGCTGGGAAGGGCTCTGGGGATCATCTGGCCCACAGCCCTCTCATCTGACAGGACAGGCACCTGAAGTCTCAGAAGGGGAAGGGACTCAGCCAAGATAACATAGGGAGGCAGGTCTTAAACCCAGGCCATGTGCCAGCAGCTTCGATGTCCCTCACTCACTACACCCTGGAGGAACACCAAACTTAGATCAGCTGTCTCAACCCATCTCAGCCTAGGGAGCAGATGATAAAACACCCCTCCCTTCTCTCGGCAGAGAGAGCTGACAGTTCCTATCAGAAGAGATGCAAGTTGTCAGAGGGGTTGCGGGGATCCCAAGCAGGGCCGACCAGGTACTGCCCGATCCTCTGTGAATAATTCACTGGCTCATGGCTAGTTGGCACATGAGGGAGCTCAGATGCGAGGATGGGGCCAGAACTTTGCTCAGCGATGCTGTTGGGAAAGGCTGGGGGGGTGGGCTCCAGAACCTCCCTCTTCACTGAGGAAACTTGTTGCAAAGTGAGTCCCTTCGTAGTCCTTCATTGAAACAATAATCTCAATGAACTTCCAGCTCTGTGCCTTTCCAGACTTGTTAGCTGGGGGAGGGGAGGAGGGAGGGGAAGCTTTTATGGCAAAATAGTGATTACCCCTTGTTTTGAAATTATCTGTGCCCCGGTTGAGATTCGATCATAAATAATGACATTTGAGTCTCAAAATCCTTGGCACTTCCACATGTGCAAGCCAACAAGGGCGGGGGGAGGGGGGGGGGAAAGTTAAATCAGAGGGACTCTTATAGGATCAAGGAGCAGATAGATAATGTCCAACATCTCGTATTCATTCCCTCATGTCCATTGCTACAGAGGCTAACCCAGCTGGATCCTCACTCCCAACTGGTCTACAGCCTCAGGGAAACTCCCTTTATCCGTTCTGGCTAGTTCACTTTCTACATTAGAAAACAGCCCTTTACAAACTGTATCTCCTTTGATCCTCACAACCCTGACAAGTAGAAGCTATGATTATCCTAATTTTACAAATAGGGAAACTGAGGCAAACAGGGTCACACAGCTAATGTCTGAGACTGAATTTGAACTCATATCTTCCTGATTCCAAGCCCAGGGCTCCAGTGTGTCACCAAACTGCCTGTTAAAGTAGGAGTAGCAGGAAGAGTAGAGGAGGAGGAGGAGGAGGAGGAGTGGTAGTAGTGGTAGTAGTGGTGGTAGTAGTAGTAGTAGCAGAAGTAGTAGTAGTGGTAGTGGTAATGGTGATAGTAGTGGTAGTAGTAGTGGTGGTGGTAGGAGTAGTAGAAGTAGTAGTAGTAGTGATTAGTGATGTAGTAGTTGTAGTAGTGATGGAGGGGTGGTTAAAATAGTAGTAGTGGTGACAGTAATAGTAGTAGCAGTGATAATAATACATTAATTTTAATATAATTACATAATTAATAATAATTTTACTATCTCTATTATATGCACAGGTCAGCCTGTGCTTTAAAAGAGCACAAAGTGGCCTCAGGCATTTTGAGGAAGTAGATATTCATGGAGGAACCAGGGAAGACTTCATGAAGCAGATCTGAGCTGGCCCTTGAAAGGTCAGATTAACCAGGGGACCTAAGGAAAGGGATGGGCATTCCAGATAGAGGGCACAGCATAAGCAAAGACTAGGAAGCCAGAAAATGCAAGGAGAGAGCCAGGTTCCTGTATACTTGGCCTATATAACAACGATACTCTGATGGGCCTGAAAAGGCACAGGACTCTCACTACCTCTCAGAATCTCTTAGGGATTCCCTACTTTATTCCAAAGAAATGGTTGAAAATTCATATGCAAATCAATTCTTCATGAATCAGTCATTCCAAGTGCATTTGGGGGGCTCATTACTTAAAGGAGTCATCCCTGCCTCCTTTTGCAGAGTAAAAAATTCTTCCTGAACTACCCAAATCCTTCTCCTCCTCCCATCCTTCCTTACTTTATCCCTGGCAAGTGTGCTCTGGAATCCCTATAGAACGCCAATGAGCTCCCAGCCCAGAACACAGAGCCTTGATTGAGCTAGGACATCAGGGTAAACAATCCTTCTTTCATTCAGATCTCTCCCCTTAAAAAGCAGGTCTGCCCTGGGAAGGGGGAGCCCAGGCAGGCAGGCTAAAGGATCCCACTGCTGCCACCAAGCTGCTCCTGTCAGTATAGGAGGCATCAACAGGTGCGCCTGGGTCCAGGCAGCTCAGATGGACCATGGGGGGACCCCCACTGACAATCGACAGTCACCAACACCCACCTGCGGGGATGTCAATGGTGGTCTGCCCTTTCAGGGGCTCCACAGCAAGTAGCAATGCAGTTTCATCCTGAAAGATGCTTGAGAGAACGATGGGACCCACATGTACTCCTGTGTCAGACTGCCCAGTATGTGGAGGTATATGACCCATTTGGGCTGGATGCCTAAATTCAAGATCTTCATGAATACATCTCTTTGAGAGACAGCTTCCCTAACACTGGCTCTGCTACCTTCCTCACTGCTCTTCTGTGAGGCTCAAACGAGAGCATGCAAACCAAAGGGTGCCATATAAAAAAACGCCAGTTATTATTACCGCTAACTTCCAGACTTAGCTCACATCTCACCTTCAGGGTGATGCCTTTCACATCACCCCTAATGTTGGTGCCTTCCCTCTCTGTCTTTCATTTGTCTATATCTTTTTTGTGTGTGTGTGTATGTGTGTACATGTGTGTGCGCAGCTCATTAGAATGTGAGCCCCTGGAGGACAGGGACCATTATTTTGCCCTGTATCCCAAAGCACTTTGCATAGGACTCCCATGAAGCAGGCAACCTAGTCAAACTCATACAGGCTAAACTTGAACCCAGCTTCTCTGATTCCAAAAGCAGTTAAACTAGTTGATTTCTATTAAGGAATCAATGAAAAAGCACACCATTTATTTGGGGGAGGGAATTCTTAGCAACCTTATCTTCATCAAAGGCATCCTGGAGGGGAATGACCGAGGAGTCTCTTGACAGACTTCTGCAAAGACATCATTTGTACCCTCACACCTTCTTGTACACACAGCCTTATAAAATATTTTGCAAGTGTATTCATGAACCAGAGACAAGGTTTGGGGGATTTTTACTTCAGTGGCATAAATCACAGATTTTCCCCTTTTCTAAAAAGACCCATTATCAAGATATAAATTAAATAACCTTAGCTAGTCTTCTTGTAATATATGTATATGTACACACACACACACACACATTTTCCCTGAGTACAATACATTTGGGACAAAGAGGAGCCCAAGGAAAGCTTTCTGCAATCTTAGGAGGCAAAGGTTCAAGACACCCCTATTTTGAAGCCCTTTGAGTTCACATCCATTTTGCAAAAATGGAAAACCCTAGGGAAGGTGATTTCAACGTCACATGATCATTCCTATTACTTAAGAAGTTAAATGAGTTTACCTATAAATAAATTGGGTTCCTTTCAACTCACCTACCATCCCCTACCTTCAACTACATCACCTTCTTTCTCCATATCTTATCCAGTACCGATTCTCTCTTTAATTTTGAAATGATGGTGCACTATCTAAGTGGGAGTGTGTGAATTTGGTGGTGTTTTTAAAAAACATAGATAAACAAAAAGAGAGAGAGACAGAGACAGAGAGAGAGAAACAGAGAGAGACAGAGAGAGACAGAGAGAATGAATTCTCTCAATGTAGTTGGGGGTCTTTGTCACAGAATGTATTTTATTTTATGAAGTTAAAAACATCCATCTGAGAAAGGCTTCATAGGTTTGTAAAGCATTTTACAGTAACTCATCGGATCCTCACAACAATCCTGTGAAGGTAGGGGCTGTTACTCTCTCCCATTTTACAGATGGG
Source organism: Pseudochirops cupreus (assembly GCA_028627135.1). Taxonomy (NCBI): domain Eukaryota; kingdom Metazoa; phylum Chordata; class Mammalia; order Diprotodontia; family Pseudocheiridae; genus Pseudochirops; species Pseudochirops cupreus. The sequence continues at coordinate 413,132,534 of CM053583.1, read as the reverse complement.
GAAACTGAGGCAAAAGGTGGTTAGTGTCTTGTCCAGGATCACCCCACTGTGGGAGGCAGAATTGAAACTCAGTTCTTCCCAGCTCCAATCCCAGCCCTCTAACCATGTCTCCACCTAACTACCATGACTGTAAAAAAGGATTAGAGATCAGAAGATTGGAGGTCTACCTTAGCTCTCCATTTTTGGTTCCATGAGCTGGATTCAAAGGAGCATACATTTAGATAGAAGATGATCTGGCCCAACCCCTCCCCCAACTTTCATGCATTTCACAAGCCTTAGTTAAGCAAGTTAAGTGCCTAATGTGTGCAGGTAGTTAGGTTGTCAAGAAGCATTTATGAAATGCCTGAGGTTTGCAAAGCCCCGGGACACAACAGGACCAAAGCGGTCTCTGTTCTCCAGAGCTCATGTGGTAAGGGGGAGACCACATACGAACAACTCTGTCTGTCCTGGACGCACACGGAGGAGGGCCAAGGGGGCCAGAGAGAGGGAAGGGTCTAGCAGCTGGGGGCCAGCCCGGGCACCCAGGAGGGCACAGCTCCTGCGCCCAAGGAGCGGAGATTACCTTCTCGTAGGGAGGCCCCAGAGGTGGGCGCAGGTGAGCGGGGCTGTCCAAGCAAACCCAAAGTCCTTGAGCACACGGGGCCCCAGGCCAGCCCGGGGCGTAGGAGGGGGCGTCCTGCCGACGACAGGTGGCCAGGGCAGCCCTGCGTCTGAGCAGTGTGACCTGGGAGGAGCCCCTGCCTCCCCGGGCCCAGCTGACTCCAGCTCCAGCTGCAGCTCCAGGCGGGGACCCTCGGGCTCCAAACACTGGGGAACTGCAACTTGGGAAGTTACTGGAGCTGCTTCGGGAGGGCTCTGGGACAACTACCGTGGGTGAGAGGGAGGGAGGATCGGAGCGGCCACGGGGGGCACAGGCACAGGGGGCTGGCCCTCCCACCTCCCTTCGTCCTCATCCACCGCCCAGGCTGGGGTCCCGGGTCTCGGGGACGCCCCACACGGAGCCGGAGCTCGAAACTCAGACTAACCAAGACTCCAAGGAGACGGTGGGCTCCCCGGGGCAAGGCACGGCCAACTGTGGGGAGGTGGGAGGCTGGGAAGGGAGCGGCTTTCGCAGCTCTCTACCACCCCCCACCCTGGGACGTGGGGAGGCCTCTGGGAAGGGGGTGCCCTGCCCACCCCCCACGCGCGCCCGCCTCCCCTCAGGGCCGGCACGCACAAAGCCGCGGGAGAGGTCTCCTTCAGGCGCTGCCCAACGAGCCCTCTGCCCCCCAAAGTTCCCCTGGCGCGCAGATTCGGGGTGGGGGTAGACGGTAGGGGCGGAGAGGGGCCCCTCCCCCACGCACTCACCTCGCGGGCCTGGGGCTCCCGGGCTGGGACTCGGGCTGGGAGGCTGAGAGCGGAGGGGCGGGGCTTGGGCGGGGCCCGCAAGGGGAGGGGCAGGCTCGTCCCTCCCACTGCCCTTACTCCCGAGGTGCGGGGGCGGGGCGGCGGGGAGCGGAGGCTGGGTGCCCTCCTTGATCCCCCCATGTCCTCCCCCGCACTCCCTCCTCCAGGGCGCAGACCCCTCCCCCAAAACTTCCCCAGGTCCCTACCCCACAACCTGGGCGCCCGGAGAAAGTTTGCGGGGGGCTGAGCCCGGCTTGGCCTTGACCTTGACCCTGACTCCAACTCCTCCCGGCAGCTCCCTCTTGGGGCTCTCACAGGCCTCTCCTCGAGTCTCACCTCCGTTACGTTCCTCTCCTCGGTGCCGACACCGCTCTCTCTGGTCCGCGAACGGCCCTTTCCTTTTCCTCCTTCCTCCTTCCTCCCGGGCCGGAGGTGCTTGAGTTGGAATCTGGGGGATGTCCTGCCACTGCCTGGGGTCCTCTCTGTGATCTAAGGGAGAGTCTCCAGGCGCCCTCTCTCTCGGAGGCCCAAGCGCCCTTTACAAAATATTCTCCTTTGATCTCACAATCACCTCGGGCCGTAGGGGCTGTTTATAGCCCCATTTGCCAGATGCAGAAATTGAAGCAGACACACAGGCCTACATGTCTTTCCCGGGTCACTCAGTTCCTAACGGTCTGAGGCAGGATTTGAGCCCAGGTCGCCCTGAACCTACAGTCCAGTCCTGTACACCCTGCTCCCCCAACGGAGCTGCCCCTAAGAGGACCTCAGATGACCTCTAAGTCCCCTTCCTTCTGGGAATCTACCACCATCCCCAAGCCCTTTGCCCACAGCCAATGGCTAGAAGGGCATTTTGCACTTCGGGGGTGAGGGCAGCATCAAAAATTTTCTCAGCCACCTACTTAGCTCCACCTGCCCTTAGATGCTGGTGCCTTTCCTGAGACATTCCCTCCCCAAATCCTGCCTGTATCTTGTTTGGAGGGGCTCCCCCATTAGAGTGTAAACCCCTTGAGGGCAGGGACTATTTTTGCCTTTCTTCCCAGACCAGTGCTTAGCACGTAGTAGGTGCTTAATAGGTGATTACTGTCCCACTGAAAGAAGCACCAAATCTGGCATCAAAAGACCTGGGTTCAAATCCTGCTGCTATCACCTAGTACCTGTGTGACCCTGGTAACCTCCCTGTACCTCAGGCTCCTCAAATCTCTAAATCTGTATCTCATTGATTCTGTGTCCCAAATAGAAATCATTGTAATTCTTCCAAACCTACTCGTCCTCCTGATTTCCCCGAGCCTTTGTGGACACCAATCACTCAGGTTTGTATCCTCTCTGCCTTTTCCTTCCTTTAAATGCAATCTCCCTGGCTTAGTATTTAAAGCCCTTTATAGTCTAGACTGATTACATGGGATTTTCCCTAATCAGACTATCATTCCATTTCCTACCTCCACATCTTTGCAAAGGCTGTCCCCTAAGCCTGGAATGTTCTTTGCCTCCTCTGCCTCTTGGAATCCCCTTCTCCCATCAAGATTCAGCAAAAAATGCCATGCCTGAAGCCTTTTCTGATATCCCCCTTTGTTAGTACTTTCTCCCCCTCAATTGTTTTTATACAAACTTGCCTGTGTATGAATTGTATTCACTTCCACCCCCCCACCCCCCCACCCCCAACAGAAAACAAGATCCTTGTGGGCAGGTTTCCATTTCTGCATCCCCAGTGCCTAGTACAGTGTCTGGCACAAAGCAAGTGTTTAATCATAATTATTAATAATTAAATTAAATGTTTCTTGAACTGAAATGAGCGCTCACAATGGCATTTACCAGGATACTTTAAGGGAAATCTGAAATGTTAGCTGCCATAAGCTTTTATCTGGACAAACAAGAGTAACAGTAACAGCATCCAGAAGATGAGTAAAAATGAATCAAATGTGACATACAATGAAAAATCTTGGCCAAAAGAAACATTTAGACTGGGATAAGTAAAGGGAGATCACTGGAGAGCATGGAGGCTGCTCCGTGAATACTCCAGAGTTCATGCAAAGGCTCAAGAAACTGGGTGCAATATATCCTGGCTCTGCCTGTCTGGTCCTGAGAGAAGACTGGGACTGGGGATGGGGAGGATTTTTGAGTGGGGAGAGTTCCTTCAGGGTGCCTAACTGAGCTAGCATGAACCCTACCTCTGAAAACATCTCATTCCCAAAAGTCAGGAGTAGGAAATCCCATACCACTTGTGAAAGGTACCAGACTTGGCAAGAGTCCAGAGGACTGGATGGAAAAGATGAACTCTGGGCAACAATCCAGGTGGGGATAAACCGCAAGGGGGTCCATGTAGACAGTTCGTATGACCTTCACTCCATTCGTCAATGCTGTACCCTCCAATTTACAGAAACTCTCATCTGGACCCAATCTTCCGTCCCCGAGATCACCCAGTCACTTCCTGGGTGGTCTGCTTCCTAGCCCTGACCCCCTCCCTCAAGCCAAAGACTGTCTGCTGTCTCGATCAAGCCATCTTTCAGCCAGCAAGGTCCTGTCCAGCCGGCTGTCCTGTCTCCTTTTTCAGTGCATCTGTGATGTATCTCCAAGGCTCCAAAGCCAGTAGCCTGGCTGGGCTCCAGGTAACAAAACGCTTCCCCTTCCGTAAGGGTTGCCTCTCAAGTCTGATTCCTATCAAGAGCCACTTGGTAGACATTAGCATTTCTCAATCTTAGAGAAACAAATTGCCTTCATTCAGCAAAAACAAACAAACACCAAAACATTTTATTTTACCAACCATGGACAAATACAATCCATACAGACAAAAATAAGAGAAAATATCTCCCTCAGGGTGCAAATAATCAAAAAATAGCTTGAAATTATTGCCATGTGACCAAATCTTTCTGTTGTTTGCTTTTGTTCTTTGGCTGTTAGAACGTCCAGTGAGCCCCACCTTCCTCAAGGAAAAGGATCACTCCATATTGATGAATAAACAGGGGTATTGCAAGAGTAACTTCCTCCATGGACTTCATATTCACCTGGAGAGCCTTATACAAACTGACACTAAGTGAGAAGAGCAGAACCAGGAGAAATTTGTACACAATCACAGATACATCGTATGTGTGACGACCAACCTTGATAACCTGGACTCTTCTCAGCAACGCACAGCTAAAGACAACTCTACAAGTCTCAGGATGGAAGGAGATGCCTACATTCAGAGAAAGATTTAGAAAGACCAGAGTTTAAATGGAGACTGAAGCAATCTACATGCTAGCGTTCTTTTCCATGGTTGGTTTTGTTTCTTCTTTCCCATTGTTCACTCCATCGGTTACAACCCTTCTATACAACCAGACCAATGTCCAATGGGAAAGGATTTGCAGATGCTATACTTGATTGCATGCCCCTGTGGGGGGCGGGAGGGAGGGGAGAAAATTTGAAACTCAAGGGACTGTGGAACTGACTCTTGTAAACCCAAAGTCAATAAACAAATCAATTAGTTAAAAAAAAGAGTAGCCACCTTACTCTAGGCTCCCTGAAGGCAGAATAGTTCTAATTTGTCTTTATATTCCCAGAGCCTTGCCCATAGTAGGCACTTTATAGATGGGAGGAGGGTCAGGGGAGTTCCCTGATTAAATCTGATGAGCTTCCAGAGAGAAAAGACTTGGTTTGGAACACTACCTACACATTCCTCCCTATGCATGCTGTGGATGGACATGCCCATGTGCTCTTGGAGACCCATTCATAATATGGGTCATTGAGTCTCATGTCTCAATTTCATGACAGCATGCTTGCCCAGGTTCTGGATGATGGACAATGCTCTTATGCTTTCCCAGTCACCAGTGGAGTGAAACAAAGCTGTGTGCTTGCTCCCATGCTTTTTTGCATGATGTTTTTTCAGCCGTGTCGTCAAATGCTTTCAATGAGGATGAGCATCAAGGTCAGCTCTCACACTGATTATAAATTCTTCAACTTGAAAAGGCCACAAGCCAAGACCAAACTAGAGGGAGTGTTGGTGCATGATTTTTCTGTTCACAGATGATTGTGCACTCAATACACCCCCTGAAGCTGAGACGCAACAAAGTATGGATCAATTCTCTGCTATTTATGCTAATTTTGGCCTAAAAATTAATACCAAGAAAACCTAGGTGTTCCCGCAGCCACCACCACACCATCCATATGTGGAACCATAAGTTACAGCAAATGGAGAAGTTTTGAACGCTGTGGATAAGTTCACTTACCTTGGTAGTGTGCTTTCCAGGGATGTACACATTGATAATGAGGTTGACACATGCATTGCCAGAGTCGGCTCCGTGTTTGGGAGGCTCTGAAAGAAAGTATGTGAGAGAAGAGGTATTAGATTATCTACCAGACTGAAGGTCTACAGACACGTGGTGCTGACTTCATGGTTGTATGCCTGTGAAATCTGGACAGTCTACCAATGCTATGCCAGGAAACTGAGTCACTGCCATTTGAATTATCTTAGGAAGATTCTGAAGGTCACCTGGCAGGTTAAGGTACCAGACACTGAGGTCCTTACTCAAACTAAATTGCCAAGCATTCAAACTCTGCTTCAGAGAGCACAATTCCAATGGGCTGGCCACGTTGTTCAAATGCAAAACATACACTTTCCAAAAAAGACTATTTTATAGAGAACTCACACAGGGCAAGTGTTCACATAGTGGTCAGAAGAAGCAAGGACATTCTGAAGAAGAGTCAAGGACACTCTTAGAAGAAGAGGTCAAGGACACTCTCAAGGTCTTTCTCAAGAACTCTAGGATTGATTGTGTGACAGGGGAGACACTGGCACAGGACCACTCAGCATGGTGTGCCCTCTTCAGAGAAGGTGCTGTGCTCTGTGAGCAAAGAGAATTGAAACAGCTCAAAGGAAACACAGGATGCACAAATTTGGAGAATCCACTCCAAATGTTCACACGGACTATTTTTGCCCAGTCTGTGGCAGAGCATTCTGGGCTCGTGCTGGTCTGATCAGCCACAATTGGACACACTGAAACTTGCCTCTAGCATAGTTTCAATTCTCTTTGAGAATGAAGGACAACAACCAACCAACCAACCGACCAGTTGACCATTGAGTCTCAGTGAAGTGGGACAAACTGGCTCAGACTGTTGTGGTTGGAACCACCCCTTTGAGAAGGACTGAACCAAAGCAGGCTTCCTTACAGACTTGGTCCTTTTCCTTTTTTCTGAGCACCGGCCATTTGCCTAGAGACATGAGTTGAGGGTGGAGGTTGGGAGGGGCAGCTTGTCCTTCCACTGGGCTCCTGAAAAGGCAGCCTCTCAGTGCTGAACCTTAGAGGGTCATAGATTTGGAGCTAGAGAAGACCTTATCCAGCAACCATCCAGTCAAATCAATCAACTGACAAACTTTAAAAAGAAATGCTTCATGGCTGTTATGGAAATAGGTTTTGTGTGATTTCACCTGTATAATGGGTTCTATATCTTGCCTTCACAATGGGTGGGGGAGGGGAAAGGAGGAAGAGAATTTAGAACTGAAAACTTTTTTTGGAGGGGGGAAGGCAGGGCAATTGGGGTTAAGTGACTTGCTCAAGGTCACATGGCTAGTAAGTGTGTCAAATGTCTGAGGCTGGATTTGAACTCAAGTCCTCCTGACTCCAGGGCCGGTGCTCTCATTGTGCCAACCTCGTTGCCCCAGAAATGAAAATTTTTAAAATGTTTATTGATACATTTTGATTTTAGATCACCTAAATTTCTCCATGCATCCCTCCCTTTCCTTCCAGAGAACCATCCCATATAATAGAATAGTTTTTAAGAGAAAGAAAAGAAAAATCAGAAAACCAATCAATGTATTTCCTTACCAAATCTAAAAATATATGCAACATTTCACACCTGTTGACTTTGGAACCCTACAAAGGAGTAGGAAGAGGGTTCTACTCACATTTCTTCTTCAGAGGCATCAACAAGTTTCTTAAGCACTCATTATGTATGTGCCAGGCACTGAATGAAACAATCCCTACTCTCAAGGACCTTACATTCTTTTTTTTTAATTAACTTTTGTCTATTTTTAGTTTACATCATTCATTTCCACGTTACAAATTTTCTCCCCGTCTTTCTCCTACCCACCACCCCAAAACACCGATGTTCCCACTGTATACCCCCTCCCCCAATCTGTTCTCTCCTATATCCTCCCCCATCACCCCTCTGACTTTCCCATAGGGTAAGATGGATCTCCCTACCCCAGTGCCTGTATATCTTATTACCCTGTTGCATGTAGATAATAATAATAATAGTAATAATATATACATATATATTTTTTTAACATTTGATTTTAGAACTTTAAGTTCTAGATTCTTTCCCTTCTTCCCTCATCACCCACCCCCACTGGAAAGATAAGCAGTTCAATACAGGCCATACATGTGTAGTTATGCAGAGCATCTCCACAATGGACATATTGTGAAAGACTGACTATATTTCCCTCCTTCCTATCCCGCCCCTGACTTGTTCTTTTCTCTACTTTGTCCCTGTCCCTTTACAGAAGTGTGTACTTCTAGCAACCCCCCCCAACCTGCCCTCCCCTCCATCATCCCCCCTCTCATCCCCTTCCCCCTACTCTCCTGTAGGGCAAGATACCCAATTTAGAGTGTATGTCATTCCTTCCCTAAGCCAAATTCAGTGAGAGTAAGGTTGACCCATTCCCTTTTGCCTTCCTGTTCTTCCCCTCCATTGTAACAGTTATCCTTTGCCTCTTCTATATGA
>CM053583.1:413084656-413123955 GCA_028627135.1 Pseudochirops cupreus | reverse complement strand
TGAAAGTATTTGCAGATCCTATACATGATTGCATGCCACCATGGGGGGGGGGGGAGGAGAAGGGAGGGGAGAAAATCTGAAACTCAAGGGATTGTGGAACTGAATCTTGTAAACTAAAAGTAAATAAACAAGTCATTGAAAAAGAAAAAAGAAGGGACAGCAGAGGATGAGATGGCTAGATAGTGTCATGGAAGCACCAAACATGAGCTTGGACAGACTTAAGGAGATAATGGAGAAGAGCCTGGGGTGCTGTGGTCCATGAGATCATGATATGACTGAGGACTGAACAAGTCCCCCTACTCTCCCTGGCTGTCCCCAACTTTCTTACTGTGCCCTTTCCAAAGCTCTTTGTGCTGTTAATCAAATTATCCAACTTGGATATATCTCTGTTTCTCTGTGTGTGTATGTCTGTCTGTCTGTCTCTCTCTCTCTCATCCTCTCCCTCACTTTGAATTTCCTGAAACCTGGACTTCTATTGTGCTCTTGCAGCCCTCTCTCCATAGCTTTCTCCATTCCTGCCTCCCTGATTCTTTCAGGGCAGGGTGGAATATTGTATTCCCCTCACTGCACCTCATCTTTGAAGTTAATGTATTTGACCAGACAATTCTTGTCTCATCCTTGATGCTGTTACCTACTGAGCTTTTGGGAAGATTCCTATCTTTCTCCAGGACTTGGCCACCTGTTCACAGTCTTCCTCAACACCTTTCCCTTTCTCACCTCCTCATACACTTCAAAGTCCCCATTGATGACTCTTTTCATATTTTATTTTTCCCCAATTACACATAAAAACAATTTTCACATTCATTTTTAAAAATTTTTGAGTTGCAAATTCTCTCTCCCTTCCCCTCCCCCCAAGGCAAGCAATTTGCAAAACATTTCCATGTTAGTCATGTTGTGAAAGAAAACAGACCAAAAAAAACCAAGAAAAATAAAGGAAAATTATGCTTCAACCCATATTCAGCTTCCATCAGTTCTTTCTCTGGAGATAGATAACATTTTTATCATCAAAAGTCCTTCAGAATTGCCTTGGATCACTATATTGCTGAGAATAGCTAGATCACTCAGTCGATGACCATACAATGTTGCTGTTACTGTGCACAATGTTCTCTTGGTTCTGTTCATTTCACTTTGTATCAATTCATGTAAGTCTTTCCAGGTTTTTTCTGAGAGCATCCTGCTTGTCATTTCTTATAGCAAAATAGTATTCCATCACCATGATATAAAACTTATTCAGCCCTTCCCCAGTGCTCTAAGAGAGTAAAAACAATAAGACACAAAGAATCCCAGGATCCCAAAATTAATTTTAAAAGTGGTTTTCTTGACTACTATTTGTACCATTCTAGGACAGCTAGGCAGCACAGTGCCACCACCTGGAATCAGGTAGAGCTGAGTTCAAATAGGAATTCAGACACTAACTTTGTGACCCTGGGCAAATCACTTAATCCTGTCTACCTCAGTTTCCTCATATGTAAAATGAGATGAAGGAAGAAATGGCAAACCACTCCATATCTTTACCAAGAAAACTGCAAATGGGGTCATGGAGAGTAGGACATGACTGAAATGGCCTCTCCCAGCTTCAGTTATCTGTAAAATGAGGGAATGCAGCTCAGTGACCTCATCCCTCTCCAACCTTTGATCCCTTGACTTCAGTGCTGTGGACTAGTCTAACCCATACCCACAAAGGAAACTCCACAACAATGTACCTGACAAGCTATATCACCTCCCCTTTGCTTGGAGACCTCCAATGGCAGATAGCCCAACTTCCCCAGAGGCAGCCTCAAAGAGAGAAAGCTAGACTGGCAGGATCTAATTCTAGTTTTGTTTCCCATTTCAGGGGGAGGCGAGAAAGGTGCAGGGAGGGGTCTGCAAAGCTCTCCACCCAAAGAAGAAACAGAAAGAGAAAGTTAATGGGCTTCCACAGGTCTGGGTGAGTGCAGTATTAGAAGAGAGGGAGGTGTCAGGTTTCTGTAAACCAGGCAAACTAATGCTACCAAGTCTGGAAGGAAAATGGTCTAGATACAGTCTTAGAAATTCTACACCTAAGGAAAGGACCCTGACACGTGTCTCAACTGCCAGTGTTCTCCCAACCACATCAGAGATATATCCTTCTATAGCTGCAACCATTCACATCAATACACTAAAGATCAATTATTTCAAATTCATTGATAATGGAGTAGATTGAGGCTCAGAGAGGTCAAGCCACTTACAATGGTTACAGCTCATAAATGTCAGAGACAGCACATAAACCCAGGTTCTTCTACACTAAGGTCAGACACCCAGGCCATATATCTATCCATATGTCTTAGAAGAGACACAGCTAGAGGTATGATGGAATGAGGATAGCTGGAAGGCAGGTGCTATATTATTATTGTCCCAATTCTATAGATGAGATCACTGAGGCAGAGTGAGCTGACTTGCCCAGGGTCACACAGCTATTAAGTCTGAAACACTTAAAACTCAGGTCTTCCAGACTCAGCAGCCAGAGTTCCAATCCATGTTATTTGTTCTCATGTAAGTCACAGTACAGACCCTCAGATCATGGATTTAGAGCTGGAAGGGGCTCCAGATCCCATCTAGTTCAACAGATGAGGAAACTGAGACTTACGGAAGTGAAGGGATTTGCTCAAGGACACCCAAGTAGTAAGGACCGCAAGTGAGATTTGAACTCAGGTCCCTGGACTCCAGAGTCAGTGCTGTTTTCACAGTCCTACACTGTCATCACTCTGAGAGAAGGGAGAGGATGGAAACCAAGAACTAAAGTAACATAACCAGGTGACCCAAGAAAATGCAGTGAAAATCAGGAATAAACAACAGGTCTGTGAGCTTCCATAACCAGTGTTTTGTTTGGCCAAACCTGACACAAATATTTAATCAATAATCGATAAACTTTTTTTTAATCAATAAGCATTTTTAAAGTACCTACTATGTGCAGGTGCAGATAAAACGCTAAGCACTTTCAGTTATCTGAAGCACAAAGTGGGGCCCTGTGTTCTATTAAAGTGCTTACTGGTCACTGAGCATGCACATGGGAGAGGCTGTGACAGGGGTGAGAAAGGTGCAGGTCAGAAAGATCTAGGTGCGAATGTCACCCCGACTCTTGTCAGCTGTGGGACCCTGGGGAAGTCACTTCACTGCTGTCTGCATCAGTTTCCTAAATTGTAAAATGGGAATAATAATTATTATTATATAAATTATATATTATATTATTATATATTATATTACATAAATAATAACAACCTCCCAGGGTTGTTGTGAGGATTAGATGAGATAATATTTGTAGAGCATCTAGCACAGTGCAGGCACATAATGAGGGTTAAATAATAACTACAATTAGCATCATCATCCATGATTATTGACCATGACTTACGTGTCACAAGATAGATCGCCATTGTTTGCTCTTAACTAGTGCCTGTGTTTCATCACTGCTTCTCTGAAGACTCTCTGAAGACAAATTCAAAGTTGTTATTGGTTGTATACATACATATCTTTTAATGTTTAGCTTTCAACATTCAGTTTCACAGGATTTTGGGTTCCAAATTTTCTCCCCTTCCCTCGCCTCCCTCCACCTCAAGATGGCGTGCAATCTGATACAGGGTCTACACATACATTCATATTAAACATACTTTCACATTAGACCTGTTGTAAAGAAGAATTAGAACCAATGGGAGGAACCAGGAGAAAGAAGAAATGACAGAAAGAGAAAGAGAGAGTAAATAGTCTGCTTCAATTTGCACTCAGACTCCGTAGTTCCTTCTCTGGATGTGGACGGCATTTTCCATCATGTGCCTTTTGGAATTGTCTTAGATCCTTGCATTGCTGAGAAGAGCTAAGTCTATTAAAGTTAGTCATTGCACAGTGTGGATGCAACTGTGTCCAATGGTCTCCTGGTTCTGCTCCCCTCACTCAGTATCAGTTCAATATACATGCTTAAATGTGTATATAACCAATATAGTGTGTGTGCGTGTGTGTGTGTGTGTATAGATGTGTGGTGTGTGTGTGTGTGTATGTGTGTATGGAGAGAGAAGAGGAGAGGGAGAGAGAAAAAGAAGGGGGGAATGAGAGGGGGGGAGAGAGAGGGGAGAAAAAGAGGAGGGGAAGGGGGAGAGAGAGAGAAAATAGAAGCTCCTTGAGGGCAGGTACTGCCTCAAATACTTTTTGCATTTGTAGCCTCAGCATCCAGCACATGCCTCATACACAGTTGGTACTTAGTAAGTGTATGTTGATTGACTGATTGGGTATAGGTCCCTTGGCAGAAGGGAACTTTGCCCAAGAAGCAGTGAGCCCTGAAGGTCAGAAAGTCATTGCTCCTCAGACCACTCTACAAAATCCCAAGTCACCAAGAGGTCAGCCCATCTTCCTCTGAGGCAGATAGGTCAGCTATGTTCAGAGGGCAGGGCACTGCTTAAGCAGAACCATGTTTAGGTGGTTTTTCACCTTTTCCCAGACAACATTCAGAAAGCATCATGTCCACAGGAAGAATTTCTTGAAACACCAGACAGCCAAAATATTAAAATGTAACTTTATTTGATGCAAACTTTCTAAGGTACAAAAAGTATATCTTACAAACATGAGTCACTGCCTATTGTCAAACAGACATAATTATGTACAAAAACAAATGAAAAAATTACTTTTTTTCAATGTAAAAATAGAACCTATTTCTCAGTCTGATCTCACTATTTTTCTTCCACAGAGAAGAGAAACCTCAGGATGAAAAACATCATTCATCCACAGGGTTCTTTTTTCCTCTAGAGTTTAACACAAACACACTTTTAACCTCTGAAAAATTCTGTTTTTACTAACATAAAGAAAATAGTGATTAGCTACTCTCTAAAATGCATATTAACATATTTGGTTTTTTTCTTTAACAAGAGTTCTTACTGCTTGCTGGTCTCAGAAGAAAATTCTAACGGAATTTGTGGAGGCCCAGAAAACTGCTGTATGTTGGGGAAGGAGAAACAATGGCTAGACCATGGTTCATCTGACAAAGACGGGGGAGGAGTTCTTAGTGGACCACAAGCTCAGCATCAGTCAACAGTGTGATGTGAAAAGTGATAATTTAGATGATATTGAGAGGAATGGATCTAAGCTAAGTCATAAACTTAATTAATGAGGAGTTGATAGTCTCTCTGTACTCTGCCCTGAACCAATGTGTCAGAAGTCAAGATTTCTGGATATAACAATTCTGCAAGAATATTGACAAGCCTCAGGTCATTCCAAGGAGAGTGACCCAGGCAGGTGAACTGCAATCACACCACAGGACCACCTGAAGGATGTTACCCTTTAGGGTAGAAGAGAAGACTCAGAAGGACCTGAGAAATGTTTTCAAGTACTTGAAAGGCATCAGAGTGGTTCTCCTTCGCCCCAGGAGTCAGAACGAGGACCAAAAGATGGAAATTGTATAGAGGAGGATGTTGGCTTGATGCCAGGAAAACCTTACAAAAAGCTGAGAGTATTTCAGAGTGGAAAGGGCTGCTTCTGGAGGTAGTGAGTTACCCTTCACTTGAGGTCTTCAATGCAAGGCAAGGCTGGATGGCTGACTGGGTATGCTGGCCACGGGGTTGTTCCCCAGTTAGGGATTGGTCTCGATGGCCACCAAGGAGCCTTCCAAGACTGAGATTCTGATTTCTTTCAGTATTTCTACCAGCATGCTCAGTATCAATCAGATATCTACTCAAGTAAGGCACTGGGTCCAATTTGGGATGTTGGACTTTGGGTAAAAAAGAAAATATCAGGAAGAGTGAAAAATCCTGAGGCATCAACACAGGTATTATGAATTCAAGTTGGCAGACTTATTTATCCCTGAAATAAGAAGGGCAGGACTCACTAGTGGTTCTCCCACAGGAGGAAAGGGCCCAGCTGCTGAGAGCAAAAGAAAGCCAGTTTCCATTTGTCTAAGGAGTCTATATGGGCAAAGAAGTTCCAGGCTAGAAGGATGGGTCAGAGAATAGCTTTGGTTATTGGAAACAGTTGGAGAATGTCTTCTGAAAATCTAGCTGAGGGTGCCAGTCTCACGTCTGAGAGAGTCCAGGTGCTATCCTTCCTGAAGTCAGGGCTAGACCACTCTCCTAAACTCACAATTCTGAGATCTGAATCAAAGTGATTTACTTATAGTAAGATGACTCCTTTTGTTTTCATCTGCTGGGAGAAGGAAGATAATACGGCATTAATAACCTAACACCTCATAATAATTTCCAATTTGGCTTACAAAGCTCGTTGAGAAAAGCTATTTTGCACATGGTATCAAAGGAAGCTTCTGTAAGATGTTTATATGGCATGATGAGAAATCGAGGGTTCTTTATCTGCATAAACAGAGGGGCACTCTGGGAGATAATCCAAAAGTTTATATTGGGCATTGGCACACATGTCTCATTAATCATGGTATGATAGGATGGTGTCACATACTCCCTGACCCAACCATTACCCATTAAGTCAATGAATTCCACAACATGGAAACATGCTGGGTGGTAGGGTCAAGTTGATTCATAATGAAAACTAGGTTGCAGTTTACTCACCCAGAAACATTGAGAATTAGGGATTGTAGCTGTCAGGGCTTTTATGAGGAGATGCAGTTCAGTTCCATGCCAGAATCAGCAGGGCATGATATGTTCACCATGTTGCAGTCATAAGGCTCACTCAACAGGCATCCTTTAGCACTCACCACTTGGGGAGCACCATCCTATCCCTGCCCTCAGGGAGCTTACTGTCTACAAAGGGGCAAATTCCATATATGAATGACTATACTACAAAGTAACACTACTGAAATGACTCCCTTACCAACAAATTGTTTGGATATTGTGAATGAAAAAGTATCTGAAGAAAGCCTTTGAACACTTTTCAATGACTCATCTAGGATCATTTCAAAAGCCTTGATAGAAGGGATTTATAGGAATGAAAATATCCACTGCAAATTAATACTAAACATCAATGTTCTATTTTACCAATTCTTCCTACTGGGCTAAATTTTTTGGAAAAAAATGTACTATTAACACCCTCTAGATATGGCACCCGAAGGCAAAGTCCTGGTTGTCCCACCTTAGTTATAGATCTAATCTTATTGAAATGAGTACTTAAGTGGCACAAATTGTAATCCACCCATAGCTGCCTATAAATCTTTTGGGGTTGAGGGGGAGGCACAAATATTATATACAGAGATGAATTAAGATCAACAACCTATAACCCTCTCTCTATATATAGGACTTCTATTTCCTAAGTGACTCCAGCATGTCCTCAAAACTTCCTTTTCCAAATTTCCCTCCTAAGTAACAAACTTGGGTGGGAACATGACCAGTTCAGGTCAGGACCTTATCCCATCAGCCATTTTGTGTTCATGTTGATTTAACCTCCTAGTGAACTCCTTTCAACAGTACTAACTTTCTCTTTGGGTGGGGAGAGGAAGAATAAATGTGAAATCTAGAGCCCACCAAGAATCTGACTCCTCAAAACCCATCACTCATCACTACTTGTCCTTGGGGGAGTGTTGACCCAAAGGCAGCTCTGGCTTTAAATCCGGGAGAGAAGACACTGCCCCATCCCCAGGAGGTCTTGGTGAAGATGAAGAATGAAAACAAAACAGCAAGATCGGGGAATTGGATAATTGGGTTTTGTTATTCAGCTCTACCTGAATTAGACTTCCATAATGAGGTTTTGTTATTTTGTACACGTTAAAGGAACACTGGCATAGTGGATAAAGGGCTGGGCTCCGAGTCAGAGGTTTCAGTCCTGCTGCTGAGACTAAGCTACTTAGCACCTCAGTTTTCCAGAAAACTCTCTGAGACAATTAAATTATAAAAAGGATGCCAATGTGGATTGGCATAAAGTTAAATTGCAGTCTGAACCAAACCAAAACAAATTGAATTCCCAGGGCATCAAAAACACCCATATTACATATAAAGTATTAAGACACAATCTGAACCAAAGGGAACCTTTTTAAAATTATCTGCTGTTCCCAATAAGATACTTGGTGTCTCCAAGAGTGCATTAACTTGACTCTATGAGATAGTGTGCCAATGACCAGTATGTACCGGGTGACTTGGAAACCCACAGAATCTTTTTATTTTACTGTCTTCTACCAATAGCTTTCGTTCAACCGTGTCTTTGTCCTCTAGGACCCAAATCTTTGTAGAAACAGGTTCCTGTCTCCTAAAGGCTGTCTTTAGGTCTTCAATGGTGGTTTGCCACAGTTAAGAAATTGCCTACCTAACAAGGCTATAAAAGGAATAATTTTATCACACTAAATTTGGATTTTCAAGTGGCTGAGCCACATCAAACTTCTACTCAATCCATCCTCACTGAAAGTGTTTTAATTTGCGTTTCTGGTCCATTCAGGTGATTCAGGGCATTTTTTTTTTAATGTAGTTGTGACTATTGGCATTTCTTTTGGAAATTTCATATCTTTTGGTCGTTTAGCTATTGGAGAATGATCTTTGGTGTTCTATATTTGTATCCAATCTCTACAAATCTTGGACATCAGACTTTTACCAGAAACGTTTTGATGCAAAACCTTTTCCCTAATTCAACCAGTTAGTATTTATTAGAACCCACTATTTCCCCAGCATTGTGCTATGTGCCAAAGATACAAAAATGGCAGTTTCTAACATATACCAAGTTGCAGTCATTTACTTTCTGCAAAAGTTTGATAGAAATTGTCCCTTTGCCATTGTATGTTTTGTGAGGCATTCTTGGACTTCAAGAAGACACAAATGCACCACCTTCCACATGGACTATGTAGCCACCCACCATGATGGGAGGAGAACTATGATTTTGGAGCCAGCACAAGGCTGGGGGTGAGAGTGGGGGTGGTGGTGGAGGAGGGAGCGGGTCTCTCTTTCAATCAAATATATCACTTTATGAGGAAACCTGTTGCTTTTCATCAAGCAACTTGACTATTTCCAAGGAGCTGCACATGGCCACATATCTGATGCCAGAGAAGAGATAAGCGCGTTCCTGTAACTGGAGGCTAGCAGCTGCCTGGACAAAGCCCGGGCCAATCATTTGCATCAGGCAGCACTTGGATACAAGCTCTTTTCCCTAAGAGTTTATGACTTAAACAGCTGTATTACTTGCATATGGAAAGATGAGAAAGTCTGTCTCCCCTTCCTCTTCTCTCTTACTTGTGGCAAATCCCAGGGGAGGAAAGAAGGTTCTCTTATTACTGTAGCTCTTTCTTTCTCTTTCTGCTGGTTCCCCCACCTAATGCTGTCAGGAAGAATGGAAATACATAGTCTTGATTCTCAACATGGCAATAATTCAACACTGTTATCGGTGACTACAAATTGGGGAACAATAGCATCACTGAAGCATCAACGGGGACCTGAGCTTCACCTGAGATACCGCAGCACGCACGTGATTCAACGAAAAATTCTAAAGATACATTCTGACCTGGAAAACAGGAATTATGTCAGGCTTCTGTAAAGACTAAGGATCTGCCTCTTACCTGACCCTTCCAAAGGAGTTTCTTACCTCCGGGATTCAAAGCCCCAATTTGTTGGGTAAAAGATGTGAACGGAGTCTTTCCTTGAGCAGGGCATCAGGGAGAAAAATGTTACAACTGACCCAAAAGCATCTTTGTGGGAAGGTTGTTCATTTTAAGATTACTAAAAGTCCAAGAATCTATGTTGCCGTCTTTAGCAACAGCGATGTAGAGGACGATGCAGAAAGATAATCACTTACTTTCTGTCCTTAAAATAAACTACCTCAGCTTAAGCACATCCATTCAACAGCTAAGGCAGTAATTTCAAGTCATTCTAGTGTATTTTGTAGAATTTCCACTCTTATCATTGGAGGGTCAACAGTTTTAAAACTGAAAACAGACCAGTGCTGATTTTGGCACAATTATGTTGGCACAGAGGTGAAGAGATGAATCAAAGGACCAGGGATACCCCAGACTGACACTGAACGCTAGAGACATAAAATGGGAAGGCACCCCTAGAAGGACAATTGAAAAGACTTCAAAACCCATCAGCCCAGTGACCTCCCATGATCCCAGGGGCTGGTGTTACCGCTGCCTGACAATGGGCTGATGGCCGCGGTGCAGAATGAGACCTACAGTTTTTGGACATGGCCGATACAGGAATCTGTTTTACTTGACTGTATGTATGTTATAAGGGTTTTTTTCCCCTCTGTTTTTGTCTTCTGTTGGGGAGGGGGGCAAGAAGATGGAAGGAAATAAAATATTTACTGAAAAAAATTAAATAAAGCCTTAAAAAGAGAGAGAAGGGCCTTCCTGGCAACACTCTGTAACACAATCGTAAGGAGATGATTTGTGAACCATAGCTTCATCATGAGCTGGCCATGCCAGATTGGTCTCATTTCCTTTTCTGACACCAGTAACCAGACCCTTATGCCACAAGAATGCCAAAAACACAGTTTGCTTAGACATGAACAGAACATTAAGTGAGTTATGCTCTTCTTGTGGATGAGATAGGAAATTGTGGGCTGGATGGAGGCATAATTGGATGGGTTGGGTCTAGCTGAATTACTAGGGCTTAGAGAGTTATAATGAGTGGGTCAAGGTCAATGGGGGAGATGGAGGACCACAGGATTGGCGGCTTTTATTGGCAGAAGGTATAGAAAGCACTCCTGGCAGGAGACACAAGGCTGAGATGGATAGCTATCACACTGGATGAAAGGATTCAACAAAACCTCAGCAGGCTAGAACAATGGATGGCCTGACTCAAATAGGCTAAAACTTGATAGGGATAAAGTTGGAGGCTAACTGAAAAAATCAACTTCCCAAGCAAGGATGATGACCTAAGGTTAGACAATAAATGGTTTTGGTGAAAAAGGTCCAGGATTGGGGGACTCAAGTCAACAGTGTAACATTGGAACAAGATAAGTAAACACTCTCCTGGGCTGCATGAAGGAGGCCTAGTGTTCTGAATGAGGGAGGTTCCTCTCCTTGGCCTTGCTTAGTCCGTACCTGATGGACTGTGCTCCCATTCTAGGAAGGATATGGACCCAGAAGTCACAGTCAGAGGGCAACCTAGGTGATGAAAAGACCAGAGATCATGCCATCCAAGGATAGTCAGAGGAAATGAGGAGGCTAAATCTGGAAGAAAGAAAACTCAGTGGAACAGCAGAACAAGTGAAGGGCTATTCCACAGAAGAGGGATTAGCTTTGTTCTGCTTGGCCCCCACAGGCAAAACTAGAGGAAAAGAGGATTTAGAGTGGAGGTCAAGAAAAGCTTCCTAAGGGGCAGAGCTGTCCTAACATGGAGGGGCTTGCCCCAGGCGGTCACGGGCTGCCTCTCACCAATGGTCTTCAGGCAGGGAACCGATGGAGGATGGCTTGTTGATAATAGAGTAGAACTAATCCTTGAGTCAGATAAAGGGTTGGATTAGGTGACCTTGGAGGTCCTTTCTAATTCTGAGAATGTCATCTCTTTAATAAAACAAATGTATGCCCACCTCACCTTTGACTTAGTGGAATCATGATTGAATCAAGGATCATGGATTGTCTTAATGACCAACATTCTTTTTAAGAGGATGGTCACATATAAGACAGGGACTAGTTCCGGACACACATTTCCAATCACTTCTCAGTCTCAGAAGACCGTAAATTTATGGCTGGAAGAGATGTTTCAGAGGTTATCCAGTCTATTCTTTACAAATAAGAAAACCCAAAGCTCAGAGGAGGGGGACAAGGGGCTTATTAAAAGTCACACAGGTAGTTAGTGACAGGGAATCCAGGCCCTTAGACTCCAAACTCAAAACAAATTCCACTACATTGCCTGTCCAAACTTAATTTTTACAAGTGTGTGTGTGTGTGTGTGTGTGTGTGTGTGTGTGTGTGTGTGTGTGTGTGTGTGTGTATGTGACTACGTTGGTGAAGATTTCTGTTACTTTTATCAAAGTAACATTTCCCAGGGACTGGGTGACAATTCTCGACACAGAAAAACCCGTGTCTATAATTTCATTAAAGGTTTTTGTTCCATGAATTATTTCAACTGAAAATCCACATCTTCCTTTTGTGCTAAATACAACCAAATGGACCTAGAGACGCAATGAGGACAGCCCTATTTCTCTCTCTCCCAGAATGCTGTTTCTCTTCTAATGCCTCTTTCCTTCTGCCATGGTTGGAGATCCAAGAATGAATTATAAGTGTAAAATGGTAGGAATAGGTGAACGTGGTCAAAGGAATCAAGTTAATGTGGGTAAATGGGCATTCTGTGCTTATCGACTTCCCTTGCGAAGCTCTCGTAAGAGTCTGCAGATGATGGGTTTTACCAAACCCAAGGGTGGAGGGAGGGGCAGGAGAACTAGTACTGGCCAAAAGCTCCCTCGAAACATCCAAACATAGGGTTTTTGTTCCTTCAAGTAGGCGAGGTGGCGGGGCAAGGGGCTGACCGATACATAGGCGCTGTCCGCTGTCGCTAAAGTGGCAATGCATTAGAATCCTCTGTCAGGTTATAACGGGCCAACCACTGGGAGTTCATCGGTCAAACTGTGCCCACTGAGTCCAGCTTTACACACTCCGGAATCGATGCACTTGGAAGGGAGGACAGGGGGCTCCTCTTCACCTGTAGAGAAGAAAGAAAAAAGTGATGAGGGGAAAGGAGGACAGCGTACCATGGGCAAAACCGTGACATTTGCTTATCTGTGAGCGTGTCTCTGCTTTTCTGTCTTCTTAACCCCAGCACCCATAAAATTATCTGCTTGCTGAATGACTATCATTTCTCCCCCCAACCCCTCCCAATTACTTTGTAAATATGTATTTTCTGTGTGCACTTTTTTTCTTCCTAGAAAGTTCCTTGAGGGCAGTAACCATCTTTTGCCTCATTTTGTATCCCCAGTGCTTAGCACAGGGTCGGACACATAAGATATGTTTGATATCTGTTTCATGACTGGCTGAGTAGACTGGATGTTCCTTGAGGGTCAGGGTCTTTTGTTTCTGGTTTTGTACCCCTAGAGCCTAGTTCAGTATCTGATGGTAGTAAGTGCTTAGTTATTGAAAGAATGCTGGAATTGAAATCCTAGACCTGGATTCAAATTTATCTCAGGTCCTTAGTAGCTGTGTAAACATGGGTAAGGCTCTGAACCTTCCGGAGTCTCAGGTTTTTAATCTGTAAAATGGGGATAATAATATCTAGCCTCATCTACCCCAGAAGGTGAGTGTGAGGAAAATGCATTACAAACCTTAAAGTTCTTTAGAGTGTCAGTGGCTAGGAATGAACCTGGGAGTTCATTGATATAAAAGTAATAATAATAAGAATACCTAACATTTATGTAGCACCTACTGTATGCCAAACGCTTTATAATGATTGTTTCATTCAATCCTCAGAACAACTCTGGGAGAAGGTGCTATTATACTACCCATTTACAGGGAAGGAGACTGAGGCAAACAGAAGTCAAATGATTTGCCCAGGGTCACACAGCTAATAAGTGTCTGAGGCTGGATTTGAACTCAAGTCTTCTTGACCCCAGGCACTGCGCCACCTAATTGCCTTACTGAGCATATACTAGGTACTGGTGAATATAAACATAAAAGGGAGTGAAGTCCCTGACCTCAAGGAGCTTACATTCTAATTGGGGAGACATGATGCTCACAGAGAAGTACACTTCCTATTGAGACACAATTTTTAACAGCAAGCAAAGCCCGGAGGGTGCAGTGCCCCTGAATTCTGACCTCTGGAATGAGCTACAATGACCAAGCAAGAAAGACGATGGAAAAGGCTTTAATGGGTAAGCGGGGGACATGAATGTATCATCCCCAAAGGGACACCTGTGAGTTTAATGGGGGACAGTTTGATGGGAGGCTGAAACCTCATGGGATCACGCTCAGCTGAGCACAAATGTGCACACACGCACACATGCAACACAATGCACACTTGTGCTCACAGAGACACGCACACATGTGCCCCCACGTGTGCATATACACATGTCTGCACGCAATATGCACACATGTGTGCACACGTACACACGACAGTGCATGCACATGCAAGCACCCATGCACACGCAAGCACCCATGCGCACGCACACACGCACATTCCATCATGCAGGACAGTTCTGGATCAGTTGCTCCTCCAAGGCACGTGGTGATGGACATGAATTATCCAGGAGGAAATGCAGACTTCCCCCACACCCAGGTTCCTGAGGCGCTCTGCATTTCTGTCTTCTTCATATATCGCTGGCAGCTCTACCACCTCCAGGACAAATATCCATCCTCATCATTCTGCTGTTTGCAAAGCCTTCCACCATTTGTTCTCACCTACATTTCCAGTCTAATTTCCAATCATTCCTTTTCCTGAATCAGCCTGTCTGCTGCTCCCTGTGCACAACTGCCAACTTCCCACCTTCATGCCTTTGCCCAGACTGTACCCCACAACAAGATGCATTTCCTCTGGCTTCAAAGCACAGCTCACTTATTTATTAACTCCCATATAAGACCTTTCCTGACCCATGCTGCCATTACCTTCCCCCCATCATAGCTAATGCTATCTATTGAAATTGGGGCCGTTTTGTAGTGGATAAAGCACTGGGCCTGGAGTCAGAAGGACCCAAGTTCAAATTCAGCCTCAGGCTCTTCTTGGTTGGGTGACCCTGGGCAAGTCACTTTATCCTGTTTGCCTCAATTTCCTCATCTGTCAAATGAGCTGGAGAAGGAAAGAGCAAATCACTGCAATATCAAACCACTGCCAAGAAAACCCCAAATGGGGTCACAAAGAGTCAGACACAACTGAAAAGACTGAACAACAAACTTCTTGAAATTAATTTTGTATTAGCCCATCTTCCATATATATTGTTTCCTCCCGGTAGAATATAAGCTCCTTCAGTGCCGGGATGGTCTGTTTTTTCTCTATACTCCCAAAGTTTCACACAGTGCCATGCATATTTAGCGAAGTGGAAAGCCAGACCTAGGATTTCACGTGACTGGGGGGCGCTCCCAGTATGAAAATTTGCTCCAACAACAGGTCAACAACTCTTGTGTAACTTACAGGGTCAGAGCTGATCGTGAAAGGGAGAGAGTGAGTGACTCACTCATGGTCACACAACCAGCCTGGATCAGCAGCAGTCCTGGGACCAAGGTCTTCCAAGGCAGAGGCTGGCCCTTGAGTCCTTCCACAAGGCTAACTCCCCATTTTGCCATGACATACACTTGACATTAGATAAATTGACACTCACCTAAGCCTGAAGAAGAAGAGACACTCCCCGTGATGGAAGAGGTCTCCATGTGGTCTATGAAAAGTCCTTCCATCAGAGGCAGCGATAACTCTGAGGATGGCACAGAAGAGTCATAGATGCCAGAATCCCTGGGCATATCAGGGGGACTGACTGCCTTCACAGTGTGCAACAAGGGTCGGAGAACGCAGCTGCCATCATGAGTGTCCTGGGAATCCCCGTCTTCTTCCAGGTTTAAATGGGGCAGGACCGAATGAGAGTCTGTAGCACCAGCACCAAGGATGGGAGCTTCCGCCTTCAGGTAGAAGTCGCCTTCAGTCACCTGCTTGCAGATAACATCATTCAGCACCAAGCCAGAGTCAAATTTCTCCATGATGGGCTCCTGGTAATGTAGTGGGGGAGGAGGGAAAGGTAGGAACTGTTTCTCAAACCAGTCAGGTTCCTGATCGATAAGCTGGTGCATGTTGCAGATTGCCACGTACAGAGACCGCCCAGACTTGCTCCGAAAATAATTCCTCTTGCTGAGGTTAGCCGGATAGAGGTCTGGATCCTGTGGGCTGAGATCTCGAGAATGCAAGTGAGAATAGAGCTGAGGGAGGTGATCCATGAGCTTGTATTTGGTGCTCAGGTCGAGCACACCGGGAACATCACCTTCACAGGAGTAATCAAAGTAGACGGCGATGTATTTGCCCAGATCGGCTGAGCTCTGCTTGGCCTGGCGGAGCTTCTCGGCGATGGTGGTCACGGCCGCCAGGAAGGGCTCGCCTCCATCAGCCTCGCCTCGCCTCCCTCCCCTGTGCTTACAGCTCTTCTTCTCAACAAAGTACTTCATCCCCTTGGAGCACACAACAATGACAAAGTGGGACTCCCGGATCTTCTGGGTGACCCACTCCTTCTGCCCCTCTCGGCACATCTCGAAGTCTTCCCACAGATCCAGGGCAACCTACAGGAAAAAAAACGGAGCCTCAAATGAATGACAAGAATACATTGCACTGGAGGAGGGAGGGGAAGAGGAGAGGGAAGAAGGGAGAAGGGGAAGAAGAGAGGGAGGGGGGAAGAAAAGAAGGGGAGGAGGAAAGAAGGGGGAGAGGAAGACGGGAAGAAAGGGAGGGGAAGAAGATGGGAGAAAGGGGAGAGGAAGAGGAGAAGAAGATGGGAGAAAGGGGAGAGGAAGAGGGCAAGAGGGAAGAAAGGAAGGGGAAGAGGAGAAGAAGATGGGAGAAATGGGAGGGGAAGAGGGGAAGAAGATGGGAAAAAGGGGAGAGGAAGAGGGCAAGAGGGAAGAAAGGAAGGGGAAGAGAGGAAGAAGATGGGAGAAGGGGAAGAAAAGAGGGAAGAGGGAAGAAAGGAAGGGGAGGAAGGGAAGAAGATGGGAGGAAGGGGAGAGGGAAAGGGGAAGAAGAAGGAGAAGGAAACACAGACAGAAGGAGGCCAAACCCATCTGAGACTGCTATATTCTGTTCCTGGCACAACAGTAGATACTTGCTGACCAGCTGACCTCTCTGAGGCTGGCACAGACTGGACAGCTTTAGATACTGAAGAGAAAACTACTGAATGTTTCAAAGAAAGCCAATCCTATGTATATTAACACCAAATGGAGTTAAAAAACTGTCCAATGGAAAAATAAAATAAAATAAAATGTGTACAACACAGGATGTATATGAGATATATATGAGATCATATATGAGATGTATACGAGATATATACATATGTATATGTATGTACCTATAATGATATCAGTATCCGTGTTGATATCGAGATAGATCCTTGATATAGAGAGAGGTATAGACACGTATCGATAGCTGGATATCTATTTATATGTATGTATTTTTTGACACGGCCAGTGTAAGAATTTGTTTTGCTGGACTATACTTAGTTGTGGGATTTTTTTATTTGTTTGGGGAAAGAAAAAAAATGACTTCGATCTATTAACAAAAAAACCAACTCACGTGCTTACTATGTGCCAAGAACTGTGCTAAGTACTAGAATAATCAATACGGAAAGTGAAGAAAGAGCCTGCCCTCAAGGAGATTATGTTCTAATAAGAGGAGACAAGAAGAGACACAGAGGGGGCCACTCACTGAACTGTAAGGAACTTTGGCAGTCTGAATAGTGGCCAATCCACACCTGTGTGAGGATCCCTACCTGCCAGCTGGTTATCTAGCCTCTGCCCAAAGACCTCCAGGAGGGGGAACCCCACCTCCTCCACTATATCCAGAATGCCAGAAGATGTTGCTGCCTCCCCTCCCCCTCCCTTGAATGCAAACTTTGGAAAGGCCTATGCCAAGCTGGGAAAGCTTTGAATATGGTGTCATGTGATGCGAAGAGGACTGCATTTGGAGTTAGAATTCTGCCTCAGACATTTCCCTGGCATGTGAAAAATGAGAAGGTGGAATAGATGACCCTCTGAGGATGCCATATGTCTGTTGTCTGAGGACCAGCCCAGACAGAGCTATAATGGAAGACCTTCACCCTCAGCTTGGTATGAATTTTTTTTTTTCATCCAGAGACCATTCAGAGCAAAGGAGAAGGGCTGCAATCTGAATCAGTGGAAAGAGTCGCCATGTTGACATGTAAAATGTTGATTTAACTATGACAACTTTGTTTTCGACTTCAGGATCTCCCCATGAGGAAACACCCTCTTGCAATACAGACAGGCATTTACAGTCTCTAAGAGCTGCCTGGGGTACCTGGAGGATAAAAGACTTGCCCAGGGTCATCCAGCAAGGATGCTTCAGAGGCAAGATTTAAACCTGTCTTCGTGGCTTGAGGCCACCATGCTACACTCTGTCACGTTCCTTCAGGAGGGGCCTTGGCATCTCATGGTGTATATGTAAGAAAGAAGAAGCATGACTGAGAGCCCTTTGTGTTTGCTTTTCCAGCAAGGGGGGAAAGTAGATTTGATCCTGGTGTCTGTTCCCACGATAAACTGTGACCAGAGACAGACCACTCACAGCCCAAATGCACAGCCTTCTTCCCCCGCTTCCCTCCAAGTGCAGAAGACACATGTTCAATGATGTGGAACCATGTTAGGGGATATTTTTCTATCTTGCTATTGCCACACAACTCAGATGAACAGAGGGGGAAAGTGACTCTGTGGTGACAATCTCACCAGATCCAGGGGGCTGGGAGCTGTTTCTCCAGAAGCAGAGATGGCTGGGCAGGGATCCGGCCACTGCTGGCTGGCTCCCTCTGTGACCCCTACTACACATCTGTGAAACAGCTGGGCAGGACACAGGGTGCTAATGATGCAAGGCACGGAGGTCAAGAGGCCAGTGGTCAGATGAGGTGAGGAAGAGGAAGGAATGTTTTCTGGAAGGGGACAACAGGAATTCAGTCCTGCTGCAGACTTGACTCAATAAACCAAACCCAGGACAGTGCAAATCTCAAAAATAAATAGGAAAATGGCCAAGCCTATTGTAAGTAAGTAATCTGAACACAAGGGGGCAGTCTTATGTGCAGTTTTAAGAGGAAAACACCAATATTGGGTTAGGGCTTTTAAATTCTTTCTGAGTCACACCACTCCTAGAAAATCAGTCTCAAAGGGTGGGGTTAAGGATGGGAAGTAGACAGCTTAGAGTGTCCACTGAAAAGGGACCTAGACTGACTTTAAGCCAAGAATCCTTCCCCTTCTTTGTGACATGTGCCTCTTTGGCACCTGGTACAGCCAGCGGCCACCTTCTTAGAATAACGGTTATAAAATGCATATGGTAGGATAGATGGTATCACAAAGGAAACCAACTCTAGAGACACCAGCCATCAAGGCATTGAGAGAGCCAAGTTCACAGACCTCAGGCTAAGAGTCCCTGCTCTAAATAAAGGGGAGTGTTTAGCACAGAGAAGACTCAAGAGGACATGAGAGCCATGGTGGAGTATCTGAAGGAGCATCTTGGCATGCGGACGAGGCAGGATCAGTATCATCTCTATGACTTGGGCTCTCAGAGACTTTGCGTGGGCAAGTGACTTGCCCAGAGTCACATAGCTACCATGTAGGTGAGACCTAAACACAGGTCTCATAGTCTCTGAAGCCAATTCTCTGTTCACCAATCCATGCTGCTTCTCATTGATAACAACCACCACCATCATCCTAATACCAACAAATAACTGACTTGTATGGTGCAAGGTACATCACAGACATTGCCTGGATTCACTCTTTTTTTTTTCTTTTTTTCTTTTTGGAAGGCAATTGGGGTTAAGTGACTTGCCGAAAGTCACACAGCTAGTGTGTCAAGTGTCTGAGGTCAAATTTGAACTCAGGTCCTCCTGCCTCCAGGTCACTGCACCACCTAGTGGCCCCTCCTGGATTGACTCTTAATCCCACCAGCACGAGGCTACATATCTCCTGTTCTCCCAGAACAGCCACCATTTTCTGAGAACACACAACAGGGTAACTTCAGGAAGGGCCCTCCCCAGATGGCTACACCTGCCCTGATCCCTGCTGGACAGGGGCAGGGGCATCACTTACCTCGCAGCCACAGAAGTCCTGAAGGAAGTAGGCGAAGCACTGAATGACAGTCATGTGTTTCTGGCAGTCTTTGCTGGAGTAGCAGATGAAGACTTTGGGCCGAGGACGGAGCCTCTCCCCTGGGGCCACGGCCGCGTATGTGGATGATTCTGAGCTCTCCTCATCTAAATGTGAATATATATTTTCTAAATTGAAAAAGAAGATACAGTTGGCACCCAACGGCAACACTTCTCCTTTCCCTAAGGACTAACAACATGAGCCTGTCCGTGTGTGTTGAATAATGCACAGCTTTTCAGACTTTCTCCGCGTGCTAATCAGTTTTACTGACTTTTCCTCTTTTTAAAAAATCTTTTAAAATATTACTTGTTATATGGGATGTCTCTTTAGGAGAAGGAAGAAGAGTGATAAATTATGATGACATAAAAAAAATCAATAAAATGTATTTTTAAAAGAGAGTAAACAGCTCAGGTTTTTTTTTCCCCCACAAGAGGCATCCCTCCACCCAAACCCCCCAAGCCTTCATGTGATCCCCACTGGATAAAAGGATGGTGTATTTGCCAGGTAGGACAGAAACCAACCGGGTTTGGCAGCAGAAAAGAGGGCAAAGACAGCTACTGGCCACCAGAGGGTGCTGGTGCCCATCACTTTCTCAACAACTTCAGGCTAAAGATGGGAGCTAACTTTTGGCTGAGAACTTTTTGAGACGGGAGAATCCTTTCTTCCCTGAAGTCAGTCACATGAGGGCCAAGGTTCCCACACTCACTAAATATTCCCTTCCTCCATGTCAGAATGAGCAGTGTCTGCGCTATCAGAAAGCAGAAGCTCCAGACCATGTTTTAATTATGCCAACCAGCACTTCTCTGTTGCCCCATCCAACTGCACTTCCATTTAATGCAAAAGCAATTAGTAAGCCCCTATTGTATGCCAGCCACTGGGGTTATAAAAGCAAAAACAAAACAGTCCATGCCCTCAAGAAGCTACATT
The DNA here is from genome assembly GCA_028627135.1 of Pseudochirops cupreus. Taxonomy (NCBI): domain Eukaryota; kingdom Metazoa; phylum Chordata; class Mammalia; order Diprotodontia; family Pseudocheiridae; genus Pseudochirops; species Pseudochirops cupreus. Next base: position 413,103,389 of record CM053583.1, on the reverse strand, counting down.
CTCCACCTCCTCATCTCAGCCTCTTAAAATTCAGAGCTTCCTCTACAATGCAGCACAGGGCTCACCTCCTCTCCAAGCCAACTGTGATGCTCTCATCTTCCCCTCACCTCCATTTGGGTATTCTCTCCCTCCTGAAATAACCCTGTATTTCCTTACCATAGGACATGGTTTTTATGCCTAGAGGGAGTTATATGGTAGAGGGGGCAGAGTGTTGGGGCTGGAATCGGGAAGACCGGAGTTCAAATGCAGCCTCAAACATTACAAGCTGTGTGACCTTAACTTGCTTCAGTTTCTTCTTTTGTAAAATGCAGATAATAGCATCTACCCCGAAAGGCTGACATAAAGATTAAATCCAACAAAATAAAAAATCCAAGCCTCCTCCCCTTAATATCTATAAACATTTAGTAAGCACCTACTGTGTGCCCAGCACTGCACTAAGTGCTGGCAAAAGACTGGACCTACCCTCAAGGAGCTTACAATCTAATGGCACAAACTTTAAAGTATGTGTATCAATATTAGCTCTTATTTTAAATTATCCTTTTTAAAGACAAACTCCCTCAGAACAGAGGCCAGTGGGGCCTTGCACAGGATCTTACCCTTTTTTTTGGTCCAAGTCTGTGATCTCATTGGCCTACAGAGTTTCCCAAAAGGCACCCCCACGATCAGCGCAGACACTACAATGGTAAGTCTTGAGACTTAGGATCTTAGCACGTTCTGCCTGGGGCTATCCTACTGACGCGGGCAGTCATCAGTCAGCAAACCCATGTCAAAGGTGGGACTTTGAAACAAGACTGGCCTGATCCAAAGACCAGCTCTCCATCCGGAGACCATGCTGCTGCTTATTAATTATAAGCTTAATAAACATGTATTGAACTCAGTTCTCCCTAAGGGTGGCGAGGGAAGACACCGCAGCTATCCAGATAATCTAAGGCAGAAAGTTGTGTCTTTGACTTGTTTTAGTTGCATCTGGCTTTTGTGACCTCCAGTTGGGGTTTTCCTTCTCCAGATCATTTTACAAATGAGGAAACGGAGTCCAACAGGAGTAAGTAAGACACCCATGGTCACAGAGCTAATGTGAACTTCCTGACTTTAGGTCTGCCCACCTAGCTAACAGTAATGAAAGCCAAAGATGTTTCCAGACAATACACACTAACAAGACTAGCAACAGGAGAAAACACTTTCCAAGGGGAAGGTTGCAGGGAGAAGATGACCCTGGAGCTAAGCTCTGAAGATGTTTCTGAAAAGTGGAGACAACACGTGTGTCAAACTCTGTGACGGTTGATGTGCCTTGTATAGTGTACTAAAGGCAATCATGTTAATAAGCCAGAGTCAGATGGTAACAGGTCTTGAGTTTCAGGCTCCAGAGTCTGTATGTTATTCTAGAGGCAACAGTGAGCCATCGAAGGCATCTGGGCACTCTCCTGAGGGACAGGACCAGACTTGGACCATAGCAAGGTGACTCTGGGAGGTGAATGAATGTGGATTAAAGAGGCAGAGGCAGTCAAAAGAACAGCCTAGGGGAAAGATGAATAAGCATCTGAGGGAAGTTACCACCAGTGACTAAAGAGAAGGAAATGGTTGCCAAGGATGCCAAGGATGGCCAAGAACAATCACCTGGTCCTGGCACCTTACTGGCTGGGGAGAGGGGTGGCACAGAGGGAAACATCCCCCAGTTTGCTTCTAGTCCTTGGGATATGGAATGGCCAATTCGGTGTTAGACACAAAACTAGGCCACATGGTACTCAAGACTTCTCATTTTCAAATGTGTTTCCTTTTTTTAAAAGTTCATGGAGCTTTATTTAAAAAAATATCAGTTTTTTACTGGGACAGTGAGCCCTCCTGCCCCTACTGAACACTCTCAAACCAGTAAGCCACCAAACTGACCAAAAGGGCCAATCTGCCCAAATACACATGCACCATTTGACACCCATAGACCCCCACCTCTACACACTGGGATTCTACTTTTAAAACATGATGATGGTGATCACTTCATACTCCACCATGACTTATAATTGCAAAGCACTTTCCTTGTATGAGACGGAGGGTATGCAGTTTTGAGTTTTCTCTGGACTTCTGATGGCAAATCTCAGGTATGAAAACTCTCTATCAAGAAAGCTCAGCAACTATATGTCTTAAAGGGCTCCCCACGACACTGACAGCTTAAGACCCTGGGCCACGGTAGCAGAGCCGGTGTGTTGGGGCCGGGCTCAAGCTGAGGTTACCTGGGCTCTAGGACTGGCCGACTATTCACTCCCAGGGGCTGAGTGACGGCTGTGCCTTCTGGGCACCCAAGCTGCTGAGCCGACCTCAAATGCAGCCCGCTCGCCCAGCTCAGAGATCTCTCCAGCACCCCCCCTGCACCTCTCCCCAGAGAGCAACCTCAGCCCAAGAGTTACCTTGCTGCTTCTTGCGGCACATCACCGTGAAGAGCGTTGCAAAGGCAGAGATGACGACCAAAGGGACTGTGATGGCGATGGCCCGGATGGGCCCAGCCCAGGGAGAATGCACTAGGGTTCAAAAAGGGAAGAGGGCCCTCAGATACCAGACACACAGCCAAGAGGGCGGTGCCTGAGACCACCCCCATCACACCAAGCCTGCCCACCCTCCTGAAGACCTTCAGCCCCCCAAAGCCCCCGAGAGGAAAGAGGTGCCGTCAGCGCCAAGACCAGAGTCACTGTGGTCTTCCCTGCCATCTTCCCCGTAACCGCCATGACTGTGATCACGTCGCCATCACAGTGACCGCCATTGTTCTCATAATCACAGTCATCACAGTCACTGTCGGTATCACGACCACTGCTGTCATCATTACAATCACCGTTGCAATTATGTCATCGTTCCAACGATCACCATTGGAACCATCATTGTTGTGATCATTGCCGTCATAATCACGTCATCATTAGGATAAGAATTAGCGTTGTCACCGTCATTATAATTATAATTATTTTAATTATCACCATCAGAATTGTCATCATCGTTATAACGATCACTGTTGTAATTACGTCATCATTAGAATAAGAATTAACGTTGTCACTGTCATTATAATTATAATTATTTTAATTATCACCATCAGAATTGTCATCGTCATTGTAATTCTGTCATTATAATAATTATTAGCATTGTTACAGTCGTTACAATTATAATTATTTTAATTATCGCCAGCAGAATTGTCATCGTCATTGTAATGATCGCCGTTGTAATTATGTTGTTATTATAATACTTATTCACACTGTTATCGTGATCTTCATTATTGTATTCACCACTACAATCATCACCATCACCACCCTCGTTCTAGTCCCACAGACCATGAAAATGAGGCTCAGGGCACCACCCAGCTGCGGGGAGGCCGGCAGATGGCGCAGCGCGCTCCCACAAGCTCAGAGCACCCGCGACACCAGCTCCGACCCTAGGAAAAGCACCTGACTTTTCTGCCTCCATTTCTTATATGTAAAAGGGAGGGTGGGTTCTTGGGAGGATCAAAGGAGATCACAGGGATAATCGTGTAACGATTTTAATAAAAATTAACTAAAATACTTTGCAAATCTGTCAGGTGCCGCAGCCACCACCACCACTGTCATTGTTATCACCATGACCTCCAACTCCCTTAAGAGATAACTCCCAACATTTTTATCTGTTGGTTCACAGCTCTGGAGGTGAGGCACCTGAGAGGCCATGAAACCCATACAAAGACACAGAGAGGGTGAATGAATACACAGGTCAGGAAGTGGCAGAGCCAGGATTTGAACCCAGATCCCCGACTCCAAACCCATGGCCCTTTCTAATGTGTCATGCTAGGTTCAACTTATTCAAAAGGATTTACAGAGCCCCTTCAAATTCTTTGATATAGGAACCAAAACAGCTCCCCAGGAAAGTCTGTTAAGACCACAGGTAACTTTGGGGGCATTGTCTTAGAAGTCAGAGCCAGAAGGGGAGCCAAGGTAGACATGTGCACCATCAGACAATGCTGTGTTCACAGAGGGGATGTAACTTCCCCAAGGTCATGCATCAAAACCTTTCCCAAAAAATGGAATTTGGTGGATGCTTCTCAAGGATGATCCAAGGGGCAGGGAGGCTTGGAAAGCCTTAGATGCTTTGTCTTCTAGAGCCCCAAAGCAAGATTCTTCCAAGAGAAGAGACTGCTTACCTGGCTTGAAGGCATAATGCATCATTTTTCTGGTTGTATTTGTGTCATCCACAAGCTGGAAGGGAGAGAAGACTCATCTTAACAACCTCCATGATCCAGTTCTGAAAGTCATAGCTTCTCCCTCCCAACCTGGGCCCATATGAATTAACAGCCTTAAACACATCTCAGCCAGGATGAAAATGAGGAGGGTGAAAATGTCCATTATGCGAGGGCAGGTAAAGGAAGGAGAGGTAGGGTGCTGGGCTTTTGAAATAGAAAAACACCAGGATTATTGATTGATAAGTGTTTGGAGGTCATTCAGGGAGTGAGTTTAAGGCTTGAATAGAATTCTAGAGACCACTGGAGCCAGAAGGGAATACAGAGCCCAGTGCAGGTAAACTCACATAGAAACGATGTCCCCGCTGTCACACGCCGACTTAGAAAACCACAAATTAATATTATCTACGTCCTGGTATATTTCTGTTCATTTTGTTTAACATTTCCTGCTCATATTTTAATCCGTTTAGGGCCCCACTCTGAGTTTTGCCGAGGGTGACACCTAATTATCTCATCATTTGACAGATGAGGAAAGTGGCAAAGCCCACAGCAGGTATTATCTCAAAACAAGGCTGCAGACCTTCAAGGACACCTGGCTCTGCTCCACGTGGGAACTTCTTTCTCCCTCCTGGGTCTGTGACCCTTCTACAAATTAAGCAGTAGATGCTTCCCACAGTTTCCCATGGCTGGAAACATCTATCACCTGGGAGCCAATCTTGTGTGGAAGAGAAAGTCCAAGCTCAAAAAACCACGGTGCCTTCACCAAGTCAAGACATCACTGACTCAGAACAATTCCATCATAGCACCCGAAATCTCACATTTTTAAGGTTTAAAGAAACTACACAGGAGAACAGATAGAGAGTTTTACCTCATATGGCATCAAAGCCACAACCCCCTCTTTTCAGAGAGGAGAAAATCGAGATCCAGAGAGGGGCCCCCAGTTACACAGAGAGCAAGGAGCAAAGCCAGCATCTGAACCAATCTGACTCTTCTGATACTCAGCCACACCGCCTGACATTTCTGGTTAAAATTAAGCCTCCCTGCAAAACTTTTGTTGTTGCTTTGTTTTCAATCATGTCAGACTCTCTGTGACCCTTTTTTTGGAAGTTCTCTTTTGAAAGATACCAGGGTGGCTTGCCATTTCCTTCTCATCTCATTCACGTATAATTGCAAAATGAAAGTGCTCGGATTTGGCCCTAGAGAAGAGAGAGGAGAAGATGCCTTCTAACTCTGCCAGGCAGAAGTGGGGCAGGATGACTGGGGAACGCTGCCTCCATCAGTCCTTTCACAGAGGTGGCTTAGATTTGCTTCACTCTTTTATTCTCATTTACAAAAATGTCTTTATTATAAAGGATGGTTCTGTGGGCGGCAGCACAGGGAGGGACAAGAGCATGGTGGGAAAGGTGGGCAACAGAAAGCAAAACAGAGCAAGAAATATTTGGTTTGAAGGGTTAAACCCATTAGTCTTCCTGCATGCCAATGGCCAGGTTCAGTCACTTTTACCTCAATTATATAATCCCCTGGAGAGACATTCTGCAGAGTGCAGCTGGTTATCTCTGTATTTGGCTCCTGCAATATAATAAAAATACATATTTAAGAAGTTGACATCTTTGAAAAGAGGATTTAAGATTCTCCCAGATCTGTAGGCCCCAAACCTCCCCGTGCTCACAGCAAACACTGTTGCAGGGGGACCTCCAGATTTCTCTTTGGAAGAGGAACCAAACAAGTCTGTTCACCTCAGGTCGTCAGAAGTTTTGGCTGCGTCACCACACCTGGCCACCTCTAGGTCCAATGTCTGGAAACAGTCAGTTCTAAGGAATGTTCTTACTTGAGGCCAAGGGAAGACCACTGAGCAATAAGTAGGACTTGGGGGGGGGGGGTCCTTTGGGTACCATATTGGAGTTTTATCACTTAATGAGGCTTTAATTTAGGTCCATCTGCTTGGAAGATGAAAAACAGGCAGAAGACACAGCCTTTCAGAGTCTCTGGCTTCCTCCAAAGCTGCCCAGGGGAGGCCTTCCCAGCGGTTAGTACTGTGTCCCTCTTAAAATTCTTTTGTGTGCCTTTACCCATCTGTTTACAGGATATAGCACTGCTCCCCTCCCCAGAAAGTAAGCTTCCTGAAGGCAGGGACTGTTTCATTTTTGTATCTCCAAAGCACCTAGTAGGTGCTTAATAAATGCACGTGTTGTTGTTCAGTCTTTTCAGTCATGTTTAACTCTTCATGATCCCTAGTGGGGTTTTCTTGGCAGAGATACTGGAGTGGTTTGTCATTTCCTTCTCCAGCTCGTTTTACAGATGAGGAAACTGAGGCAAGCAGGGTGAAGTGATTTGCCCAGGGTCACACGGCTAGTAAGTGTCTGAGGCTGTATTTGAACTCAGGAAGATGAGTCTTCCTGACTCCAGGGCCAGTGCTCTATCCACTATGGCGCCCCCTACTGGCCCCCATAAATGCTTAGTTGAATTGAGTAGATGGAAGTCCTTCATTTGACTTACCTGCCTGCATGTTTTTCGTTTAAAGGGACCTTGGTGCTTGAGCTTGTAGTGAAGATAGTAAAAGCGAAACCCAAAATTATGGGGGGCATGGTCGAAGGACACCTGCATATTCAGACCCTGCTGGGTGATGTTGAGGTTTCTGGGCTTCCAGACTGCGGAGAGGGAGAAGGGAGAATTAGACACTGGAGAAGAACCACTGAAGGGATGAATTTCTGCCCATGGGGGCAGCCCAGGGCAATCAGCAGTTTTACTTACAGGGTTTACAGGCCAGATTGTCCGGCTGGAGCAGGAGTTCACATGCTAGGAAGAGAAAATTTAAAAAAAAATCAATCAATCAATCATTTACCTGCTACCAGCATCTCACTGTGCAGGTAAAAGCAAATTGCATTTATTTGTTCAACAAACATCTGAATGTATTTCTGTGCTAGGGTCTGTGGAAGCTACAAAAGACATCAGGACATTTCTCCCCTCAAGGATCTTGTCATCTTTAGGGGAAGGCACATGAAATAATGAGCAGGATAAGATTAAATAATATGGAGAGGGAAGCATGCAATAGTGGATAAAATTGTTGGGCTTAGAGTCAGCAAGACCTGGGTTCAAATCATGCCTCTTATTTGATCTGTGTGCACCATGACAAGTCACCTCAGCTCTGGGGGGGGAGGGGAGCCTCTGACATAGCTAGGTGGCACCATACTGTATGGAGTGCCAGGCACTTATGAGCGGTGTGACCCTGGGTAAGTCACTTAACCGTGTTAGCCTCAGTTTCCTCATCTGTAAAATTAGCTGGAGAAGGAAATGGCAAACCATGCCAGTATCTCTGCCAAGAAAACCCCAAATGGGGCCACAGACAGTCAGATATGACTGAAAATGACTCAACCACAAAACCGTTTTATGGAGCTCAGAGGTTGTAAACGGCTGTATGCATTCTCTCTTTTGATTTTCACAGCAACCTTATGAGGTAGGTGCTATTAATCTTCCCATTTCTCAGATGAGGAAACTGAGGCTGAGGAGGTAAGTGCCTTACCTAGGATCACACAGCCAACGTGGAACTTAAAGTCTGATTTTCCTGACTCCAAACCTACGCAGTCTCCCCGCTTTTTGTTTGTTTGTTTGTTTAACTGGAGCAATATTTACTTACCACTTGTGATAATGTGAATATTAGGGACCAATCAATTAGTGACAGACATTTTACAATTCCACAGGACCGGACACAGCCAGAGGTGAAAGTACCAGTGATTTATTACATCTTATGATAGCTAAAATCTCAGCACAATTCTATGTCAGAAGAAAATCAAATATCTCTTACAAATATTCCCTCAAACAAACACCTCCATACCTCAGGACTGCCAACAACACCAAGAGGGTGGTAATGCAGCTAGTAAGTGTGTGAGGATGAATTTGAATTCGGGCCTTTCTGAGCGCAGGGCCAGAGCTCTGTCCACTGCCCCACGCAGCTGCCTAAGTGGGTTTTTGCTTTTTTTTCCCCTTCCTCTGTCTCCTCAGCACTTAACACATTGCAGAAAAACATGGGCACTATGTAAATGTGTGCCAACTAAACTCTCCAAAGCAGGTCGGCGACACTCATAATCTAAGAGCGTTGGGTGAGGCGCTAAGTTAAGTGACCTGCAGAAACTGCATCAGAGGCCAGACTTTTTGAGCCCACGGCCAGCTCTCCCCCAACTCCCCTAAGATGCCTCCCATCCATTCATTCGTTCATTCACTTAGGTGGAAAGGCAGGTGTGATTTGGACAGGTAATTTAAATGATATAGGGAGATCCCATGAGGAAACCCACTCTACAGATCCATATAATTATCTATAACTTAGAGTCTAAGAGCTTCCTAGGACACCTCCCAGCCCATCCACATTCACACTTTTGTCAGGAGAAAGCAATGTTTCTGCTCTTCCCCCTCCCAAAACAACAGTCTAGCTGGAAACTCTAAATTCCGAACTGCATTCCCCAAGGCAGAATCCCACGCTAGGACCCAACAGGGGGGAGGTTTCTTCATTACCTCACTGGCTCCTGGCCCCCTATTCTTTTCTATGATCCCCCTGGCTTGGAACAGAGACCCCATCTCCATCCTCACTTTAGGGGATCAGTCCTGGCTACAAGCTTGTTTTCCAGAGTGCTTCATGGGGGTGGGGAGTGCTACGTCGCTGGCTACATGGACAGCAGAACTAGGCCATACTTACGTCGAGTCCGAAAGAAGAAGGGGTGGTAATTACTTTCATTTTTAATAGACGGAAAGGGTACGATCTTGACAAAGTAGTCGGTTTCAAATTTCATATTCAGAAAAGGCTGAGATTCCATGCCCTGGAAGAAGGAAGAGCAGGCCGGGTGAGCTGAGTCAATGAGCGGCCCTGGACCCCTCACAGGGAGCTATGAACAGATGATAGAGAAGGGCCTCTCTCCCCAAACCATACTGGAAAGACACTTCTGTTTTGTGATAAGAACATTAAGAACGTTTGTACTCGGGTTAAATACGAATTATGCTTACCTGGAGAAGGGGCAAAGAAAAAGACCACAAGGTGTCAGACCCAAGGTCACTTCTCGGGCAGTGGGGAGGATCTCCCTCTTGCCCAGGGTCAGATACCTTCCTGTTTTAACTAATTATTCTTGCTACCTAGGCACTAATCTCTAAAATTTCTGCTCCACTGAAGGCCCAAGAGTGCTGTTAGCCTCCTCCAGATTCAGCACCCTGGTACAAAGCCTCAGTTGCCTCACCCTCGTTAGAGCTCTGTAATCACTGTCCCAGAACAGGGGCTGAGGAGCGTGTCTAGGACAGAGGCAGCTGACTCAGCAGTTTTAATTCTTTCTTCCTGAACAGGCTGATGGGGTTCCATAGGCCCGGCCCTTCTCTTAACAATGCTGTCACTAATGGGCGACTTACAGTTCTTTTAAAACTACTGTTGAGCTGCTTGGGGTCCTTCAGGAGCATCTGCTGACAGTGGCGCCCCTCCGACTTCAGCTCCTCCAGGATCACCCGAAATCCTTTTAGGAATTCGATGCCTATGTGAAAACCAAAGGCTCCCATTAAAGGCAAAACTGATTATTTCTGAATACACATTCTGCTCCAAGATTACACACTCCCACTGCCCTGGCCCGAGCATCCATCCCTCACCGCTCACACATCGGAGTTAAAGGAATTGTTACTTTTGTTGGCACAGTGGGCTAGGGGCAGGAGGGATGGGAATGTGGTGAGTGGGGGAGGACCAGAAGAAAGGCAAAGGAGGAGAGGGCTGGGCTTGTGGGCAGGAGGACCTGGATCCAAGTCATGTCTCAGACACCCTAGCTGTGTGGGCCTGGCCTTAGCCTCTCCAAGCCTCAGTTTCCCTATCTGCGAAATAATCATAGCTAGCTATTAGGACAAAAAGAAATGCTGGCAATTATTGTACAATGGAGGTAATAATAGGTATTCACTTTCCAGCTATGCTGTGAAGCGTTGTCTCTCATGTGCGTGCACGCGTGCATGCACACGCACACACACACACACACACACATACACACACACTCTGCAATCCTTACCATCCTCTAGGAATGATGGCTCTCTTTGCTACTGTTCCCACAGCATCATCTTACCCTTGCCAAGGGGCCAGTTAGCTTCTCCTAATTCTATGGGCACCAGCCTGTATCCTTCCCCCCTAACCAGTCATCTAAGTGGGTGCCACCAGGGGACCCTGCACGAGGGTGGGTCTCAGGACCAGTCTAGATCCATCACCACTACTGGAAAACCATCCCAAACCAAGGTCAACTGACATGGCAGACTCAGGTTTCTCAATGGTCCCAAGAGGTTGGGAGTAGAAGGGCCAATGTTCCCATTTAACAGATGAAGAATCAGCAAGGTACATCTTGAAGTAATCTGAGATGCCACGGAGTTCACCTCCTGCCCCAGTTCACAGAGGAGTGACTGAGGGGCACAGACAGTGACTTGCCCGCTGTCACAGGGATATAAACGGCAGATCCATACCCAGACAGCCCCTAATGAGAGGTGACGAGTTGTGCGAAGGCTGCACTCATCTTCCCCTTTCTCCCCCCCAAAGCGTGTCCCTTGTTCTTTCTGGATCACCCCCACCCCCACCATTGTTGATGTTCAGATTCATTTTAATAGCCCTACTGTTATTTTTCAAATATTGAAGTGCTTCCCTTAGTTTCTGTTTTTCTTTTAAGAATATTAATAGTATTTGGGTCACAGGATTCAGCTTGGTACAACGGACAGTTCAACGGACATTTATTAATCTGTGATGTGGTGATGAGGTTTCTAGAACCCAAGATTCAGTGAGTTGGGGTGATATTCACAGCTGGCATTCACGCAGCCTTTGGAGGTCTACAAAGCATCTGCACAGACAATAATCTCATCTGATCCTCACAACAACCTGAGGGAGGTGATATTATTTCCACTTTATAGATGGGGAAACTGAGGCACAGGGAGGTCAAGTGACTTGTTCAATCACACAGCTAGTAAGTGACTGAGGTCAAATTTGAACTCGCATCTTCCCAACTCTAGGTCTAGCACTCTCTCAGGCATGTCATCTAGCCACCTGTGGTGATTTTTACCTGATGGTTTTTTTTTTCTATAATTCTTCATGAAAAAGATATTCAGAAGTCATAGAAGTGCAAGGTCTTAACGGGCCACAACAGAGGGCCCCTAAGTGTGGGACGCTGACCTACAGGGGCCAAGAAAGAGGGGTCACTGTCACCTGAGCTCCTGCAGCATGCCTCCTCACACACTTCCCCAAGGATTAAGCTCAGCTCCCCCCCAAGATGAATGAACACATCAGGCTTTGTGTCCTGGAAACACCCAACCCCAACTGAACAAGCTCTGCTGTCTGATCCCAAATTCCTGAAGAAGTAGCCCTGTGTGCTTTGATCCACTATGAATATTCACCTCCTTAGTTTCTGGAGGGAGTGGGGGTCCTGAGTCCTCCAAGCCTATGATAGCAGAGTATAAACTGGCAGGTCTGAACAAGCCTGGAGAGGCTTCTGGAAGTGACCCGGGAATGGGCTCCATGCATTTCCCCAACATCATTCCCAAAGAATTATCGTGGGTGACTGGCATCCGTCTAGCTCCCAGACATACATATTGGTGTGTCTGAGCCCAAGGCCCATCTTGGCCATGCTCAGAGAGACCCATCCTGATAAAGGTGGTCACTGGGGAGTGGATTTTCTTGGGGGAGGGGAGGCAGAGTAACTCAACAAGCCCCTCAAGATTTCCATTGGGTGGAAGGAATGCCTACACACATACAATCACAGCTCCTCGAAGCATAAGAAACAAGGGGTTCACATTCACACACGCTCCCAGGAAAACAAACCAGCTGAACCTCGAGGCAGCACAAAGTTTTTGCTTACTGCAAAAGAAATTCCATAGCACGCAACTAGCTGGGGTGGGAATGGGATAGGAAAGGCCCCTTTCTTCCCTTTATCCCATTCTGTCAAGCTCTCTCATTGTATGGTGATTAATCCAAAGGAACTCAGAAACATATGGATGGTCCCCTGGAGCTCAGTTATTCCAGCCACTCATTTTACGTATGAGGAAACTGAGACCCAGAGAGATGAAGTAACTCGTCTAAGGTCACGCAGGTAAGAACTAACAGCTGGGATCTCAACCCAGATGCCTTAACTGGGCATCCCACTGGGCCACACCAACTCCTAATGGGAACAATGCACAGTCCTTGGGCCAGTGAGGGGAAGCGCTGCCACATTTCCAGCCTCCCTGTGTGGGGCTGATCACAGATTTAGAGATGGAAGCAAGGGTCCAACTCCCTCATTTTACCAACAAGAAAACAGGCTGAGAAGGTAAGCTCCCTGCCCCCAGGGTCATGAAGCCAGTAAGTGGCTGAGAGGAGATCTGAACCAGCATCAAGTCCATCATCCCATTTAAGCCTCTAAACCCAGAGCTCTTAGCCTGGAGTCTGTGACCTTGCTCTAAAAAATATTCCAATCCCTATATTTTAATAGAATTGGTTTCATCTGTAATCCTATAATAATAATTATCATGTCTCTAGCACTTCTCTCTCAATTGATCCTCAATACAACCTTTGAGGTAGGTGCTTTTTTTTTTTTTGGAGGGCAATTGGGGTTAAGTGACTTGCCCAAGGTCACATGACTAGTTTTTGTGTTAAGTGTCTGAGGCCGAATTTGAACTCAGGTTCTCCTGACTCCAGGGTTGGTGCTCTATTCACTGTGCCACCTAGCTGCCCCTATTATCCTCATTTTTACAGACAGTGGAACTGAGGAAGACAGAGATTCAGTAGGGTGGTAGAGCCAGTAAAAGTGTCTGAGGCTGGATCTGACTCCAGGACCCTTGCTGTATGCACTGAGCCACCTTGTTGCCATTTTAAAACATTCTGAGAAGGCCGCCAAAGGGCTCCATGACACCAAAAAGCTCAGGACCCCCTATTCTAGAATTCTGTAAGGAAATCCGTGTTCATATGTAAGTGTGTACACGTATCCTGAGCTCATAGGGGGAAAAATCAATAAGAAGTAGATGGAAATGACTTTCCGTCCAGCAATACCATCATCAGGAGTGTCCCAGCAACATCCCGCTGCAGAGCGTACAGAGCACTGGCCTGAGAGTCAGGAGACCGGCTTTGTGTCCCAGCCCAGATATTAACTAGCTCTGTGGTCATGGCTGGCCATTCTACCTTTTGCAGTCTGTTTCCTTGTCTGTAAAATGAGGAGAATATTGTGAACACCGCCTACCTCACAGCGGTGTTAGGTAGAAAGCAATCTAAAAACCTTCGAGCGCTAAAGAAATCTAAGCTCTTATTATTTAGAAGAAAACTGCATTTTCCAACTGTATCTAAGGAGAGAGACTTCAAAGCCTTTGGTCATTAACTATCCCAGAATGGAATGGGATTCTCACTCTTGGGCAGTTTTCAAGTGAGGCTGGACTGACCACTTGTTGGGAATACTGTAGAGGGGATTTTCCCTCAGGTTAAGTGGCCTCAAAGACCTCTTGTCCCTCTGAGATTCTGTGAAGGAAGGACCCCAATTAAATAATATTCCTGGGAACTATATCGATAACAAGAGGTGAGGCTATTGGTAATACCAAACCATGTACATTTCATACAAAATTGAGCTCAACTCCATAGTTGAGAGTCTAATTTCAAGCCAAGTTGCCACCAAGGCATTTTCTGCCAACCCCCATGTAGATATTGCTAAAAACTCCATGTAATTTTCTTTTATTGCTCTTAAGAGACCATATAATGCTGAACGTGCATCAACACCAACCATAACCCTTTCTGAGCAATTTTGGTAAAATCGATAGACATTCATAAAACAATGTTTAAAAAAAAATGTGTGGCCCTTCCTCTGAGGTATTTTATTCAACAAGAGCTCTTTCTTCCAATTCACCCACATCTTACTTTATTGACCACAATTTCGAGGAGCCAACTCACAATGAAATGCAGCATACAAACCAATTTAGTGACTTGGATTGATACCAATAAGCGACTTCTTTTATGCTCTCTTTTGGTTTATGTTTCAATACTAAACTAATATCTAATACTTGGACAAGTGGCCTGTGAGATCCATCGGAGTGAGCACTGGCATGTGGTAGCCGAGAGCCAAAGCACCTAGGTCTTCATTAAAGAGGCCTGGTTTCCAGCATCAAGGAGAAGAGAAGGCCATTGTTTACTGGACAGGCCTCATCCTCAATGCCTCACCTCCATCCTGGGTGCCAAGCTTGGGGAAGGACATGGAGAAGCTGGGAAACTTTTCAAATGAAGGCAACCAGGACAGTGATGGACCTTGAGTGGAATCAAATCAACCAATCACTTAATTAAGCTTGTCAACTATGTGTCAGGCATGGAAATGAAACAGTCCAGGAGACAATGTGCGTATAGAAGGAAATTTAGAATAAAACACAAAATGAACAACACTGTAGTTTTAAAAAGGCACTCACTATACTTTAGGTTTTGTGAGGCTGGACTGAGCCTCTGGGATCGTTTAGCCAGCAAAGAAGATGACCTGGGCGGGATGGGGGTGGGGGAGGGATTGATAACTGTCTTCAGGCATGTGAAGGGCAGGAAAGGGGATTGGTTAGCCTGGTTCTGCCTGGCCCCAGAGGGCAGAGCCAGAATCCATGGGAGAAAGTGGCAAAAAGGTAAATCCAGACCTAGCCCAGTACCTAACACATAGTGGGTACTTAATAAATGCCTACCGGCTGACTGACTTGATAAAAGAAAGCTTCTTAACAACCAGAGCGCCATTCAAAAGTGGAATGGATGGTCTTGAAAGATAGTGGACTTCTTCTCAAGGGGTATCTTTAAGCCAAGGCTGGATGACCACTTGTGTCTAGTGTATTACGAAAAAGATTCATCTCTGAGGTTGGGGTTGGACAAGATGCCAGATGAGATTCTGTGATCATTTTCAGGGAAATAGTGAAGATCAACAGACGTAAGCAGACAGCCCCATCACTGAGGGAGGTACTCTTCTTCCTAATAAGACTCATGATTTCAGTTAAATGTCCTTAACTCACAGAGAAAAACTTCCTTCTATTGCTCTCTTAAAAGGGTCAAGAAACTATGTTCTCATCCTAGGGGATGCCTAGGAAAGAGACAGTTTCATGGATACAGCTTGGCTCTTCACATCACCATCTCCCTGTTTGTCACCTGGACATCTCTCACCAAAGTCACATGGGCAAAACAGGTGACCAATGAATGTCTCCTCCACTTACCCAGGGCACCTGCTGTCCACAGCACGGTGATGGCCACCTGGTCATAGCAGGCATACTGGCTGATGGTGATATTCTGCACGTCAGCAATCATGTGCTTTCCCACTGGATTCAAGTAAGTTGTACAGTCTAAAAAAGTGTAGAATGAGAACAGTTAACAGTTTTAAACGGCATCTTATTGATCTCTTTAGCTTTTAATGTTATTTGGACAAACCACCGTCTACACGTGGCTGTGAACTCTCCCCCTGGAAAGACAACAATAAAAAAGTGAAGCAGAAGCAATGAGTATGACTGCATCTGGATACATATTCAGCACTCTGGACCTGTGGGCCCCCGCCTTTTTAAAGAAAGAGTGTGTTTTGTGACCATTTCTCCAGTACTGAGACCAGTCATTACAGTAATTCAGACTTCAACTTCCTTTTGCTGCTGTTCTCATTGACATGATTGTGGTCCTTGTATGCACTACTGAGAACAATTAAAATTTTTTAAAATCCCCCAGATTCACTTTACTCAAATCCTATAAAACCATGGCTAGGGAATGGGCATCTCTGAAGGTGGGCAACTCTGCCAGACTTCAAAACATGTGTTTCCAATGCCCAACTATGACATCATGGGTATCACATGGAGGGAAATTGTATATGGGGGGGTGTTAGTGTTATGGACTCCTTGGGGTTTACATTACCACCCCTAGGGGGAGGGGTGGGCAGGACTGGGCGGGGCAGCTGGGAAGAGCGCCAGGGCTGAGAGGCTCTCACGTGCTCAGTCTGGGTTTCTTGGTGTGGAGTGTTAAGTTTTATGACTAATACTTCACTCAAGTAGTAATTATTCACACAGATTCCCCCCCCCCCAAGTTTTCCATATCACAGAGCAGACAAAAACAGCTGGATTTCATGGGCTTTTCTTTCGGGAAGAAATTTGGGGACTGAGCCAAGTAAGTGAACATGGGAAGCCAGGGGGCTAGCTAAGGAGTCTTAAGAAGGTATGACTCCGGGACTGGTTTGCAAAAGGGAATATTCTGGGAAATTGTTAACCAATAATAATAGCTAACATTTAGGTATCCATTTAGGGTTTGCAAAGTACTTCATATTTATTATCTCAATTGACCCTCACAATAATCCTCAGGGAGATGATATTATCTTCAGTTTGCAGATGGAGAAACCAAGGCAGGGAGTTAAGTGGCTTGTCTAGGATTAGTTACTTGGACCATCTGCTGGCACAGAACCAGGGAGACCAGAGAAAAGCTTCCAATTGTAAGTCATATTTGCTCTGCTCAAATGCTTCAGGATTGGGAGACACGATAAGAAAACTGAGGTCTGGAAAGGTATGTGACTTGTCCAAGATCATACAGGCAGCAAATGGCAAAGCAAGCCATGGTTTGCACCCAGGTCCTCCCACTTCAAGACTAAATTTTTTCACTACACCTTGACAGTAAGATTCTCAGGGCCTATGGGAAATTGATGGAGTTATTAACTCTCTGCCTAGCTCATGTGTCCAATCAAGCTCCTTAAACTCTCACTGACTTAACATTAAGAAATGATCTACAAGGAGAAACTGAGGCAGAGGGATTTAGCCAAGCTTCCACACTCTAGGTGAGTGGTGAAGTGCACCAGGGAACCTGGAGTGCAGATGCACCTTCTAGAAAGCTCAGCAATCTTTTACTCTTACTTTGGTCAGATTTACATGGACCCTTTGCCAAGAATTTCATCTTCAAAGCACCTCACAGAACCACTGTTGGTTAATATCTATGGCCAGAGAGAGAAGCATTGTGGCACCGGAATAGTTAGGGCACTGGGCCCGAATTAAAATTTGGCCTCAAACATTCACTAGTGGGGTGACCCTGGGCAAGTCACTTAACCCTGTCTGCCTCAGTTTCTCATCTGTAAAATGATCTGGAGAAGGAAATGGTAAACCACTCCAAATGGGGTCACTGAGGGTCAGACATGACTGAAATGACTGAACAACAACATTGCTAGATTAAAAATTATTTTAAGGGTGGCTAGGTGGTGCAGTGAATAAAGCACCAGCCCTAGAGTCAGGAGGACCTGAGTTCAAATTCGACCTCAGATATTTAACACTTACTAGCCATGTGACCTTGGGCAAGTCACTTAACCCCAATTGCCGTGCCTTCCCCCCTCAAAAAAAAAAAGAAAAAAGAAACATTTTATGTTTTAGAAGTCAAGTTGGTTACTTACTGTCATACTTAAAGGTGACATTAGGAAGCCCACTGTTCCTGCTGACTGGTACCACTCCCTATGAGGAAAAAGAGGAGAGAATAAGATAATGAAGAGAACTAAGGAGCTTCTGAGGTCTAGCTTCTCCCTGAGAGGGCTGAGAGAGGCCGAGAGGCAGCTTGGCTCACAGCACAAACAGAATCCCCTTCCATACCACACCCAAGGAGTGGGCTCTGCAGAGAGCCTCTGAGTGGCCCTTCCTGGGCAGCCCCATCCCATGATGGACCCCTCGGTCTCTTAGGAAGCTGCCACCTGACATCCTACCTAAATAATGCTTTGAAACGTCCCCTGATGCTCCCTGTTCTATCTGTCCCATGGGACCAAGGGAACAAACGTGACACAGCCTGTCCAACCACTATCTGAAGATGACTTGCGTATTATTCCTTCTCTAATGCTCTCCATCCCCAGGCTAAGCGCCCCTAGTTTCTTCTGGCCTTTGCCCATCAATCAAGTAATTATCTCCCATGTGCCTGGCACTGTGTGTGTCTTGAAGGCTACAAGGTCAGAAATTAAGCCATCCATGCCACCAAGAAGCCCAGAGTCCATCAGAGGAAACAACATATAGATATTAAGGCTATTTAACACATGTATACAGTGAATACAAGGGGATTTGGAGATCAGAAAAAGCTTAAAGTAGTCTAAGGGGGTGTGTATCACAGAGCTCTTCCCAGAAGGTTTTTAAATAATTAAAGGAAAGGCTAAATTTCTGCTGGAGGTCAGTGAAAACTAGGATGTCATTCTCTGCCTGCCCACAGTAGTCAGAGAGCTATCTGGAGCTCTTTCGGGGGGAGTCTGTGGAGCCCAGGTTAGGAAGCCTTGGCACAGAAGGGGGCACCTTCTAGGAGTGTGGCTTAGAAGGAAGCTGGGGGCCTCTCCCTAAGAGCTACGGCAGCCGGGAGGACCCCAGCGATTTGGGACAGAGCTTTCCCTTCTGGAAGCAGAGCCCCACAGAGATTAAAAAAAAAAATAATCACGGTCTGAAGAACCATGAGTAAGAATAAGCATAAGAAGCAAAGTAAGAACAGCTCCCAAACCCTTGATTCCTTCTTTGGGGAAAAGAAAGATCATGGGAGAGAGAGGGAGGAGGAGAGCGCAGCCAGAGCACCCCCACCAGGGGCCTCCAATAAACATGAAGAATGCCTTAAAGCTAGAGATG
>CM053583.1:413042445-413084156 GCA_028627135.1 Pseudochirops cupreus | reverse complement strand
GACTGGGGGAGGGGGGAAACACTGGGATGGCTGTCTTGGGGTGGTGGGCGGGGGAAAGACGGGGAGAAAATATGTAACTCAAAAAAAAATTTAATAAAATAAATTTATTATTAATTAAAAAAAAAAAGAAAAAGAAAAAAAAAAGAAATACTACTGCTCATAGCACTTCATCAATAATCTCCATAAGATTTTATAAATGAGATTGTATTCCAAACCAGTGCAGCTGTTGGCTACTGTATCTCTCACTTAGCATGTAAATCAATTTGTTTTGTTGGTTTTTGGTGGGGAAGGGTTTGACTGAGGAAGTTTCTGGGCTCCTTGTTATAGTAATTGGATCACATTGGTCAGAGTTCTTTAAGAATACTGACAGTCTGGGTTGGCATCTGTTCTTTTATCCAATTCCTATTTTGGGACATCAATAACTTCTTTAAATACATCAGGTTGGAGTTGTCTCAATTGTGTATCTCAGCTTCTCATTTTCATCTTTTCTTATCACTTGTCACCATTGATGTGCAACAAAAAGCAGAATTTTCTAGAATCAAAAATCATGGATTTAAAAAAACTATAATCTTAAGAACTCCTCCTTCAATTCCTCATCATGGTATGGAAGTGCTCTTAAGTTCTCCAGAGCTATATCAAGGCAGTACAATTTATAGCAAGTCCTACCAAGTAGGAAAGGCTTCATGGACAAGCCCAGTGATGGACAGTGTGGTATCTGTCATCTGAGAAACAGCTGAGCCAAGTTCTGAGGTTTCAACTGTGGTACATTCTTCTGCCATTGATAATGAAAACAGAAAACAGGCAGAGAAATGCTGACAGCTTTCTTTCATTTTATATCTTTATGCTGTCTTCCTGCTAGTATGACCCATGAATGTTCTTGGAATAATGTCTTTTGGTTTTCATGCCAACCATAGAATTGATCTCTCTTCTTTGTTTTTTAATATTTTATGATCTGGCTCATAATCTTCTACCATCCTTCACTGGAGTGTTTTAGAAACTAACTGTTTCTAAACTGGTGTTACTCTTGACAATCATCTTTCTCTCTCTGGAAGTAGATCAGATGTTTGCTGACTAAAGTGGTTATTGGGATCCTTGTTTTATAATAGTTAAAGTCATACAGAAATGCTAATAATCAAGACCATTATATTTGACCTTTTCCATTTCTTGTTCTCTTACTAATAATATCAAAATAAAATGTTTTGTGCAACTTGACTCTGTTCCTGACTCCCCAGACTTCATCATTCCTCAGAAACCTGCTTCTGATTCCTCTACTCCTTCAGCTCCTTCCTTCTTCTGGTGAGCTCTTTTTGAGACCTGAGAAAGACCTTAACTTAAAAAGGCCACAGCCTCCCAGTGTATCCAGGACCATCTCCAGTTGTCCTGATCTACATTTTGCCACTGGATCCAGATGGCTCTGGAGGAGAAAGTGAGGTTGGCAACTTTGCACAATCTTTAAAGTATTAAATACTTTAAAGTATTAAAGTCAAGGCTCTAGACTCTAAGCTAAAAGATATCAAGAGTCCACTCTCACAAAGAGGAGGTAGCACCTTAGCTGAGGATTCTAGCTGTGGCCATTAGGTGGCACCAGACATAGACTAGTAGTACCAATGAGTACCTGGCTGAGATCGTAAAAGCTGAAAAATGATGCCTAACAGAGACAATGCCCTCAGTAGAGGTTAGACTGCAAGGGATGACATCAGCAGCAGCCTTGCGGCATCAAAAGGATAGGCTGCACTGGTTTCGATAATCAAGACTGGTCACACGTGTGTACTTTCCCCAAAGCACCCTAGCCACAAATGTTCCCCTGTAGTTCACCTTCCTGGAGCATGCTAGCCAAATGTGGTCACTGTGGGCATTCAGTTTTCTTAGTGAAGGTCTGTATGTTTGTGGGAGAGTGTGCCCCAGGTTTTTAGAAGATTTTTTTTTTTGCTGCTTTGCTCTCTATCCTATTTTATTAAATACCTTTGCTTTGAACTGTCCTTTGGGTAATTAGTAAAAGTAAACACATGGAGGGAAGGGGACTCACGAGTTATGATTTTGAATATATATACAGGGTGTCCCTAAAGTCTGGACACATAGGAAATCTCATTAACTATGTATATTTTCAAGAAATGAAATGAATGAAATTTTAAACATTTTATTTAATTAGCACAAATTTTAGCCGTGACAATTTCATATGGAATAAAAGCTTTCATTAGCTATTGGGGACTAATTTTACATATAAATTAAATTAACTTAATTAACTTGATTAATGAGATTTCCTATGTGTCTCCTGTTTCTTCCTATGAAATCTCACTTATGCTAATTAAATAAAATGTTGTTGAAAAGTTCATTCATTTCATTTCTTGAAAATATGCATAGTTAATAAGATTTCCTATGTGTCCAGACTTTAGGGACACTCTATGTATATGAATCACAGAATATTTTGGACATGGAGTAGCTTTTCTGGGAGCCCTATGCAGAAGAGAAAGTTGTCCCAGATATTAAATGTATTAATAAATTATATATTGCTCTATGTTGGTAAATGATACAAACTAGGCTTCAGATCCAAAACATCTATCATTGTATATGAGCATGGTTCCTCATTATACTTGATTTTCCTCAGTGCCAAAATCCCTACTGATATTCCATTCCTTTTGTAGCTGATTCAGGTGCAGGAAAGGGAGTAGGGCATGACTTTATTAGGATTTTCTTCATAATACATCTAGATGGATGAAACTTCTGGTTTACTAATGTCATGTCGGATTGGTCATTGTAGTTACATTGATTACATTGATAGTAGAACTGAATCCTTGGAATGAAGATTTCTGTTGTAATAGGGGTCTACTATAATTAGATGGATGGAAAAATATATCTGCATATGTCTATATAAATAGACATTTCAAGGTAATGGGTTTGTAAGTGGCTTAAAATGCCATTCCCTGTTTTTTTC
Organism: Pseudochirops cupreus; assembly: GCA_028627135.1. Lineage (NCBI taxonomy): Eukaryota > Metazoa > Chordata > Mammalia > Diprotodontia > Pseudocheiridae > Pseudochirops > Pseudochirops cupreus. The sequence goes on along the minus strand of CM053583.1, from coordinate 413,081,224 downwards.
TCCTCTATTTTTTGTAAACTTCCTCACTCTTCATTCCCTTTCACTGCTATTGACTCTAGCAAAGAAGACACAATCTAGGAAGGAATATGGGAGAATGATAGAATTTAGAGTGGGAAAGGACCCCAGAAATCATCTAGTCTTGCCTCTAACACAGAAGAGGGCACTGAAGTGCAGGGAGGTAAGAAATGATTTGTCCAAGACCACTCAGAAAGGAAGATAAGATCCAATTCTTCAACCTAAGAGCATCAGAAAAAGTTAGTAATTGGGATTTGATAACCAAGGAAAGTAAGCAGATGAGAGGAGAACAGTGGATCAGTGTTTGAGGGAGAATGGGAACAAAGAGTTTTCTGATTTCAAGACTAGCCTTCTATGTCTTACCCCATTTTGCTACCAGAATTTCCCAGAAGTGGAAGTGAGGAAGAACCCTGTAGACACAGAGGCGAGAGGGCACATTATTCTAACAGAAAGGACAAATCAGACAGAGTGACTGGAAGTAGAGTTTGCTAAAGGGAGTCTTGTGTGATTAGTATGAGTTTGTATGTTTGTATTTATCCTAAAGGTAATGGGGATCAATGATGGTTCTTGAGCAAAGGAGTGACAAAGTCAGAACTCCCCAACCCCCCAAAAAAGCAAGCTTCATTTTAGTTTGCCTTAGGAGAAGGCCCTGTGAGAACCCAGCATGAAGGCATCTATGTCTGATTCCAGAGGTCACAGCGATCACAGTGAAGAGACTACATGGCAATTTGAAGGAAACCAGTGTCGGACTCTCTTTTTAGAATGAAGAAAACTGAATCAACTCCACTAGGGCAGAGCCCTGAGGCTGCTTCCTTCACTTTTTAATGCTTAGGACAATGGTATCTACAGAGGGACCACTCCCAGGCTGAAAATAGGGGAAAGGAGAGGCGTCAGAAGGAGCAGAGCTGAAGAGGTGTGGCCAACGTCAGCTCACTTCACTTTCCCGACAATCCACAAACATTTGCTAAATAACTATTTGTCAGTTATTGAGACTACAAAGAAAGAAGTCAAACGGTTCCTGCCTTCAAGGAGCCTCCAGTCTTTGAGGGGAGATCAAAAGTACCAAGAGCTACTTTGGAGGCACAGTCAGCTAGCTGGGGTTTGGGGGGGAGGTGACCCGTAAAGTCTGATTTATTAACAACGCGCCCCCCCCCATTAGGTCCTCCCTGCATAAGAAATATCGCTTGACAGAGGAGATGCGCAGGATTTTGTTCCTGATTACTGGAAGGCCTTCTGCGCCTAGAGGAAATTTGGTTTTCCTTCCCGGGTGCTCCACCCCAGAGAGCTCCGTGGAGAACCCTGACACTCTGGGAAGGAAAGGCACTAAGGAGAGGGATTGCGAGGCGAGGCGAGGCGAGGCGAGGCGAGGCGAGGCGAGGCGAGGCGAGGCGAGGCAAGGAGGAGGCTGTGGAGTCCCGCGGCATCCCAGGGCATCCTGGCAGCCTCCGTCCCTTCCTCACTAAGGTCCAGCCTCCGAGCCACTTACTAGGCGTCCTGCTGGTCGCCCATTCACATCCCGGGCTTCTCAGGCAGAACAAACCAGCCTAACTTTGGGTGTGTGTGTGGGGAGAGGGAGATAGAGGCGCGCGGAGGGCTGGAGAAGGCCGGGTGCCCTCCCTTGCTGCCCCTCTTTTTTCCTTCTCTGTGCCGCTCAGGGTCCTGGAGAGCCCAGGAGGAAGGAGGGGTCTGGTGGGAGGGGGCCCGCCCCTCCCCGAAGCGCATGCTCGGAGCGCTCCTCTCCGACCCCTCCTCCTCCTCCTTTTCCCTCCCTGCTGCCTCCGCCCCCGGCCCAGGTTGCCGGAGGAGTCCAGCGGTGGCAGCAGCAGGAGCTGCTGGGGCTGGCAGCGGCAGCAGCAGCGGCGGCAGGTCCGGCTCGGGCACCCACCGGCAGTGGCAAGCGGGCGGCAGAGCGCGGTCCCGGAGCGGCAGCGCACGGCCTGGGGGCCCGGGCCGGCCCAGAGGGCGGCGGAGGCTGCCCTCGCCCGAGCTCTCGTTCTGCCTGCCTGGCTGCTGGCCCCGGCCCGGCCCGCGCACCATGGCTCCCTGGCTGCAGCTCTGCTCCTTCTTCTTCACCGTCAACGCCTGCCTGAACGGCTCCCAGCTGGCGGTGGCCGCCGGCCCGGGCAGGAGAGGGCCTTCCGGGGACACCTGCGGCTGGAGGGTGAGTCCGAGAGCCGGCCCCGGGGCTGGCAGGCAGGAGGGAAGGAGGCGAGAAAGGAGGAAGGGAGGGAGAGAAGGAGGTCAGAAAGGAGGGAGGGAGGTAAGAAGGTAAGATAGGAGGGAGGGGAGAGAGGAAAGGAGATGAGAAAGGAGGGAGGGAGGAAAGGAGGTGAGAAAGGAAGGAGGGAGGGAGGGAGGAAAGGAGGTGAGAAAGGAAGGAGGGAGGGAGGAAGGAAAGGAGGTGAGAAAGGAAGGAAGGAGGGAAGGAGGGAGGGAGGAGGAAGAGAAGAAGGAAAGGAGGTGAGAAAAGAGGGAGGGAGGAAGGAAAGCAGGTGAGAAAGGAGGGAGGGAGGAAGGAAGATGGAGAAAGGTAGGAAAGAGGGGTGGAGGAAAGAAAGGAAGGTAGGAGATTGGGGAAGTTAGGAAGGAAGCTAGGAAGAATGGAAGGATGGGGAAAGTTAGGAAGGAGGAAAAGTTGGGGAGGACGGTAAGTTAAGATGGAGGGAGGGAGGAAGTTAGGAAGGAAGAGGGGAGTTAGTAAGGAAAGGGAAGAGGGAAAGTTAGGAAGGAGGGAGAGAGGGAAGCGGGAAAGAAGGGAAGAAACTGAGTGAGAGGCAAAGAGGAAGGAAGGGCGCTTTGGTTTCCTGGGCTATTTTTGTGGCTGGCCTCTTGCCGAGAGACCTGACCCAAGAGAGTGAGGATAGAGCTAGGAAAGGGGACTGGAAGGTGCGACCGTGCTCCTTGGATGGCAGCTCGGGGCTGGTGTGTGTGTGTGTGTGTGTGTGTGTGTGTGTGTGTGTGTGTGTGTGTGTGTTCGTCCGTCCGTCCGTCCATCTCTCTGTTTGTCCGTCTGCCAGCTCGCGTGTCTGTCCGTACACCCGTCCATTTTCGCCACTCCTCCACTCCCCACCCCAGGACTGATCCGACCTGGCGGAGCCAGGACAGGTGTGTATGTGTGTCCTCCCGGCTCTCTGTTGGGGAAGAGAAAGTGAATGAAGGAATAAGGGCTTTGCCTGTGTGTCTCAGTGTCCTCCGCCCCTACCCGCCTTCCCCGGCCCGGGCCCCTGAACCCCGGGGGGCGGCTGGGGTCTTTGGGGGAGCTGGGAGGAGGAAGAGAGGGCGGCGGCGTCTGGGCACCTGGGCCAGCCCAGCCTCGGGCTCCCTCGGGGGATGAAAGGGGCCGCCGGAAGACTGGGGCTTTGTGCTGCTAATGAGGCGAGGCTGGCCGGCGGGCGGGCGGCCGGGGTTGGTGCTGGCTGCTGCCTGGAGGCTGGCGCAGAGGTGAGGGAAGGGAGGGGGGCTCGGTTTGCTGCTCTGCTCGGCACCTTTTGTTTCTATCCGGAGGGATCTCCTCGGAGATCCTGCTGGGTCTGAATGCTCTAGCCACACTGTGTGTTTGGGGGTCCGCGATCCTTTCTCAGTATGTGATTTTTGGGGGAGTCCCCTGCCCTCCGATCATTTCCCTCCCTCCTGCACCTCTGCCTGCTGTTCCCCCTCCTCCCCATCTATCCCTCTCCTCATCTATTCCCCTCTTTCTTCTCTCCCTCACTACTTCTCTGCTGTGGCCTTGGTTCCGCTCTGTGGCTCTTTAAAGCTGCTGGTCTTTGCTCCAGCCGACCTGCGGCTCAGCTGGGAGTGAGGGTGGGAGGGGTGTTTGAGGCAGAATAATGCGAAGGGGAGGAAACCTGAGGCTGCCAGAGAGTTATAGGCGGGTTCTCTAGGCTTGAGAACCCTTCCCCTTCCTCACTGCCCTCCCCTTTTGTTAATAACAATATCCCCCTGCTGCTTTGCATCGCCGTTTGACCATCCCTGCCTGGACCCGGTAATTTGAGGCTTCCTTGGGAGGCCGCTGGGCCTCCTGCTTCCTCCACTGTCTCGGGATTGCAAATCTCTTTCGATTGCTTGGGACTTCCACCCCCTTTTGTTCTTAGGATCCAGAATTAAAAGCTGGAAGGATCTTCTGAGGGCCTCTACTCAAGCCTCTCATTTTATAGATGTGGAAACTGAGGCTTCCCAGGTGCAGTGTATTATTGCTCAAGGCCACACATAAGACAGTGACAGACCTGAGTGTATTCTCAGGGCTTCTCTCTAAAAGAGCTGGTTTTTCTTCTGGCTTTCTTTAGATGACACCAGGTAAGAACCTGAAAAGAAGGTTGGATTTATGTCAATGCGTTTTCCGCACTATCCATTGGAATTCCCCCGAGATAAACCATGTTCTCTTTACATACTGGGTCCTTGGCCCCAAGGCTGGACTCTCCCCACCCAAGGAATAAGTAGGGAACACATTTTTCATTATGAGTGCTCACTGAGGTATAGAGTTTCTGAATTGGTTTATTTTAAAATTTGACTTCCCTGGAGTAATTGACTTTCTTGTAGCCCAGAGATACTTCCTCAAATACTCTGAGATCCTTTTCCCCCACCCTTCCCAACACCTCACTAGACTCTGGGGGAGTGATACACACAACTGATATGAGGTGTCCCTTACAGTATAGTGGTGCTGGTTGCATGGAAGATGAACATAAGACAGATGCATTAGAGAGGTCAGAAATAAAAGGGAGATGCAGCTGGGGAGATCAGGCAGAGGGAGTGAACTTAGAGTGGGGCTTCAAAGATGGGAAAGGAGGGAACAGAAGCATCAGGGAAGATCCTTTTCACTGGTGGCATTTTTCCTTCTGGAGATAGATGGGCCATGACTGGGGGATTGGAAATGCTGACTGCTCTTGTCTCATCTCCTCCTTCCATTTCCTTCCTATTCTACATCCTCACATACTGCCTTTAGCTAGCTGAAATGACTGTCATAAATAACCCTTCCAAACTGACCCGTTAGAAGCAACATGCAAGCCATCTTCTACCAATACAAAAGACCTATTGCCCAAATTGAAAAACAAAACCAAAGGCCCACTAGACAGAGGACAATAACGGATCCACCTAAAGTCTTCTCAAACTCACCAAGAGTTGTCTTTCTAATGACTCACATTTCTATGTCACTTCAAGGTGTTTTGTTTTCTTTTTAAACATTTCCTTCCCAAATGACCCTTTTGATGATGGTAGTATGAATGGTCCATACTAAATAATTCTTATCATGAATCTGCAGACAGGGAAACAAGAGTTCCAAGGTGAAATCCATCAGTCCACAAGGATTTATTAAGGGCTTGCTGGGTGGTAGGGATGTTTATGTTTTAATGGAAAGAACCATTAGCATTCAACTGGTAAACCTTAGACCTGGCACTGGAATGCAGGTCTTTCTCCTTCTTCAGTACAGTGTTATCACAACCCCAGGGCAGCTAGGATAGAGCACTGGGACTGGAGTCAGGAAAACTTCTCTTTGTGAGTTCAAATCCAGCCTTAGACACTTACTAGCTGTATGATCCTGGGCAAGTCACTACACCCTTTTGCCTCAGTTTCCTCATCTGTAAAATGAACTGGAAAAGGAAATCACAAAGCACTCCAGTATTGCTAAGAAAAACCCACATGGGGTCAGAAGGTTGACTGAACACCAACAAGCATTTAGGGAGGCAGTGTGGTACAGTGATGGGTGCTGAACTTAGAGGCACCAGACTAGAATTCAAATCTTTGCTCTGCCACTTACTGTATGTGTGACCTTGAGCAACTCCCTTAATGTTACTCAACTGTAACCTGATGGGGCTGGCCCCCGGGGAAGTGCTGGATGTTTCTATGTTTATTATGCTTTCTATGCAAATTGTCATGGTCATTGGGTTTGTTGTTTTCTTGGTTTTGGGTCCATTCTATGTCTCAGGATCTAATGGGACCTGGGTTAGGGCACCTCCTTTAAGGAGGAGGTGAGACTTTAATTGGGCCTCACAAAACAGCAGAGTAGAGATTTGGAGGGAAGAGGGACAAGAGACCCTCTTAGAAAAGGGCACTCCCAGGTTGTTCAGACTTAAAACATCATAGGGAGGAATCTTTAAGTCTCAACTCTCTCCCAGCAGTGGGAAGAGACTCTCACTCAGGGAGGGAATCTGTGTGTTTGTATTCCCAATCTTTAACACAGTGCTCAGCCCCTACAAAGCCCTTCATCTGTGCCTTTTCTTTCATTGGTTTATTCTCACTCCCTCATGCCCTTCCCCACATGGGCAGATTGGCTCCGGGGTGGGAGCGTGCCAGTTCTGAGAGGGAACAGTCAGAGCTTTCCCCAAGTTTTGCTTCATGCTAAAATTTCCTTATAGTCATTATAATATAGTCAATATAGTCCTTATATTAGTAAATATATTATATTATAGTCCTCATATTGTAGTCAATAGAGATTATAGTCCTTATGTCATAGTCAATATAATGAATATAGTCCTTGTGTTATAATCAATAGAATCAACAGAATTATAGTCAACATAATCAAGATTATAGTCTTTATGTTATAGTCAATATAATCAGTAGAAATCATAGTCAGTAAGCATTTATTAAACCGCTACAACAGTGTAGGCAGTGTGTTGAGAGGTTTACATACAGTGTAGGCAGTGTGTTGAGAGGTTTACATACTAAAACAAGTCTATGCAGGAAATTCCAGTATTGGCAAGGTGGCGGGTGGCACTCGACCTGAGCCTCTTATTCAAATTGGTTGACTCCACTCTAACCCCTTAAGCATATGACCATGGCACAGTCTCTTTGTGAACCAGCTAAATCCTCTGGCTAGCAGGGTTTCCAAACCCTCCAGAAGGCACCTAACCTCTCCCTTTACAGGTGTAAGGGAGAAGCGGAGGACATAAAGGCAGTAATCATACGAAAACCAATAAAATCCATACTTTTGACATTTTATACAAATGGCAAAATGCATTTTAACAAGATAATAACAATATGAAAGATAAAAATAAAATCTCGTTTGCTCCGTCTGGTTCTGAATTCTTCCTTCTGGGCATTTGGGAGAGTTTGTTGTTCTTAATAATCATTTGAATTCCTTAGTTCAGGAGGAGTGCTAAATTTGGGATCAGAAGACCTGAGTTTAACCAGCTATGGAGGTTACCTTGGGCAAGTCACATAGGGCCACCCCCCATTTCCTCATCTGTAAAATGAAGACATGTAAGAGTCCCTAGTTTCCTTCAGAGCTCAGTTCAAGCAGGAAGTTCTTCCTGATCCCTGCCAGCTGTTAGTACCACCATCTCAGCCCGCCCCCAATTACCTCTGGTATTTATGTTGGAAATCCTTATACAGTGTCCCCAAAAGTCTTAGTGCAATTTTAAGTGTTCATAGATTAAAACTGCTCTAAGACTTTTGGGACACCTTGTATGCGTATATTTTCCTTAACAGAATATAATCTCTTTGAGAGAAGGGACTATTTTCATCTTTGGTTCCCTAGCACAGTGCCTGCTTTATACTAGGCATTTAATAAGTGCTTATTGATTTCAAGAGAAAAACCAGAAACAAGAGTTTTAGTAGCTGCAATAATCTCCATTGAGGAGGTGGAACTAGGTGTCAAAAATTGGTCCCATCTCAGATTCTTATGATCCTAATAAGAGCTGACATGAATGTAGCCTTTCATGTTACACAAATTATTTGATATTCTCTCATTTGAACGTCACATCACAACAAACCTGTGAAGATGGTGCTAGAATTTTTCCTATGTTGCACAGGAAGAAATTAAGAGTAATAAGTGATTATTCAGCATGTCTCAGGTGAGATTTGAACCCAGGGTTTTCTGATTCCAAATCCAGTGCTTGATCCACTTGTCTAAGCTGCCTCTTAGCTGTCACATTAAAAAAAAAATCCTAATCAGAGGTTATTTTGATTGGCTTCCTTGCCCCCTTCTGTATAACTTATTCATTTTCTTGAAAAATATTCCTGTGGGTAATAGCCCCAGTGGCTTGATTTGCTGGGAAAAGGAAGGTTCCTGTCTTTCTTTCTTTCTTTTTAAATAAAGGCATAGTTGTAAAAAGCTTCATAAACAACCGAGCAGAGGGTTTACCCTTGTTAAACACAAGAGCCTTCCTGTGGAATGGGTTACATTAGGTGACCTCAGAGGTCCTGCCCTGGTTGGAGATTCTGTGGATGTGTTGTATGAAATTTTGACAGGATCAGAAAACCTGACCTCTCTTCCCTCAGTAAAAGCTACTGCCTTGTTTCTCCAGCTGGAGCATGGAAGAGATCTTTGAGTTACTACACCCAGTCACTCATTTTGTAATCCATTTAATTCTGTTCCACAGGTATTTGTTGAGGTCCTGTGTATATGTACTGATAGGTGCTCCAGAGATACACAAGTGAATGATTGGTTCCTGTCTGTTCTCAAGAAACTTGTCATTTAGTTGGAGTAAGAAGATTTCTATACAGTCAGAATATGGGCAAGATAATATTAATATGGGCTTATGGGAAATATGAAGGAGTACAGGTGGTCCCAGAGAAGGGGAAGCAGAATGGGGTAGCAGAAAGGAGTCAGAGGTTTGAATCCAGGCTCGGCCTCCTTGGGTGACCTTGGGCAAAGGACTTTGCTTTTCTGGACCTTAATTTCCTCATCTGTAAAATGAAAGGGCTGGAGAGGAAGCAACTTCCTGGTCACTGGAGGTCTCCCAGTTATGCCTGAATGCTCTGCTTGTCCAGGATGTTGTTCAGCTTGGACTGAATGAAATCTGAGATCCCTTCCATATGTGGAGTCTGAGGCTTTAAGGAGGAGATGGGGCAGATCATACCCAGTCACTTTCACTGCCCATGGCTTGGTTAGTGGAAAAGGAAGAGTCCAGCATTGGACATGACATTGGTCTTATAGGTTTATTGTAGGTATCATTAAGGCTAGCTAGGTAGCCCAGTGGATAGAACATTGGACTTGGAATCAGGAAGACTTGTCTTCCTGATTTCAGATCTGGCCTCAGACACTTATTAGTAGAGTGACCCTGGGCAAGTCACTTCACCCTGTTTGTCTCCATTTCCTCATCTATAAAATGAGCTGTAGAAGGAAATGGCAAACCACTCCAGTATCTCTGCCAAGAAAACCCCAAATGGTGTCATGGAGAGTCAGACATGACAGAAAAAAATGGGGCAACAGCAAAGGTATCATTAAGATTTGTAGAGACCCCATTTAAAATTAGGCCTATTCCTTAAGAAGTCATTCTGAATGAAAATCAAGTTTCTCAGTGTCATCACCATTAGATTGGACCTTTGCCATTGCCAATAGCTTCCACCATTAACATGTAAGCAAATTAGATTTTAGAAGCAAATTTATGTGAATGATGTCATCATGAGAAATTCAAGTCATTGTCCAGTCAAGCTGATCATTGAATATCGTGTCACATATCCCACCCCTTTCCCTTAGCAAGTTAAAATATGTAAACCGTTCATCAAGGCATTGCTTGAATTTGTTGCTGCTGGCTTTCTGCTTTCAGTAGAATGTAAACCCCACAAGGGCGGGAACTGTTGAACTTTTTTTTTTGTCTTTGTATTGACTTATCCAACATTGTAGAAGTAAGTAAGTGGAAAAGCTGAGATTTGAACTCAGGGCCTCTGACTTAAATCCAGTTGTCTTTCCATGTTGCAGACTCAGCAGGAGTGAACTGGAAAACCTTCGATTCTCAGAACTGAAATATATTTGTTACAAATCAAGGGGGAAGGGGAGGGATCTTGTATCAAAGGGCACTTTGCATGCCATCTCCTCCCACAGACCACTCCTCTGTCATCTGTACTCTTTACTTATTTTCAGTTTTTCCCTGTCTACTGACTCATTCCCTACTGCTTACAAATATGCCCATGTCTCCCCGCTCCTGAAAAGCAAAAACAATCTCATCTGAGCCTTTCGTTTGTGCTAAGTTTTTATCCTCTGTCTCTCCCGCCCTTAGCAGCAAGCCTCCTAGAAAAGGCCGCCGACCATAGGTGCCTCTCTCCCTTCTCTCCTCTTCCTCTCTTCTCCCTCTTTTTTCGTTGTTTGTCCATTTTCTTTTTTCCCCAGAATTTATTTATTTATTTTTAGTTTTCAACATTCATTTCCACAAGGTTTTGAGTTTCAAATTTTCTCCCCGTCCCTCCTCTCCCCCCACCCCAAGATGACAAGCATACTGATTACCCCCTCCCCCAGCTTGCCCTCTCTTCTCTTCCCTCCACCCCCCTTACCCCTTACTTTCTTATAGGGCAAGATGGATTTTTATACCCCATTGCATATATATCTAATTTCCCAATTGCATGTAAAAAAAACCAATTTTTTAACATTTGTTTTTAAAACTTTGAGGTCCAGATTCTCTCCCTTCTTCCTTCCTCACCACCCCCCATTGAGAAGACAAGCAATTCAATATAGGTTGTACATGTGTAGTAACACAAAACGTTTCCATAGTAGTTATATTGTAAAAGACTAACGATATTTCCCTCCATCCTGTCCCGCCCCCCACTTATTTTATTTTCTACTTTGACCCTGCCCCTTTTCAAAAGAGTTTGCTTCTGACTACTCCCTCCCCCAATCTGCCCTCCCTTCTATCATCCCCCCTCTCATCCCCTTCCCCCCTACTTTCCTATAGGGTAACATACCCAAATGAGTGTGTATGTTATTCCCTCCTTAAGCCAAATCCAATGAGAGTAAGGTTGACCCATTCCCTTTCACCTTCTTGCTCTTCCCCTCCATTGTAACAGTTTTCTCTTGTCTCTTTTATGCCTCTCACTCTCTTCTTTACAATCTGGCTTTCGACCTTATTCCACCCAAGCAGCTCTCTCCAAAGTGACTCTCCTAGTCGCCAAGCCCAATGGCCTTTTCTCAGTCTTTATTCTTTTCCACCCTTCCAAAGCCTTTGACATTGTTTCTCACTCTCTCCTTGATACTCTCTTCTCCCTAGGTTTTCAGGATACCCCTCTCTCCTGGTTCTCCTCCTCTTTGACTGCTCCTTCTCTTTCTCCTTTGCTGGACCCTCTGCTTGATCATCCCCTCTAACCATGGGTATCCTTCAGGACTCTGGCCCTCTTCTCTTCTTCATTTGCTTTCACTATCCCATAGATTTAATTACCTTCTCTATGCTGATGATTCTCAAATCTGCCTTTGGTACACTGGTCTCTCTCCTGGCCTCCAGTCTCATATCTCTAACTGCCTTTCAGACATCTTGAACTGAATGTCCAGTAGACATCTGCAACTCAAGATGTCCAAAACAGAACTAATTATCTTTTCCCTAAACCCTCTCTTCCTCCTCCCTTCCCTCTTACTGTAGAGGACATCACCATCCTTCCAGGCCCTCAGACTCACAACCTAGGAGTCACCCTGGACTGCTCCCCTCTCTCACCCTCCATATACAATCTGTAGCTGAGGTCTGTTGTTTTCACCTTCATAGCCCCTCTCAAATATGCTCCATCTCTCTTCTGACACAGCTTCCACTGTCACCTCGTCACCTTAAGACTATTGCCATAGCTGCTGGTGGGCCTGCCTGCCTCAAGCCTCTCCCCACTCCAATCCATCCTCCATCCAGCCACCAAAAGTGATTTTCCTAAAGTCTGTGTCTGACTTCTCCTCCTCTCTCATTACACTTCAGTGGCTCTCTATAACATGCAGGATTAAAATACAAAATGCTGCTTGGTATTCAAAGTCCTTCATCTGCCAGCCTTCTCCTACCATTCCAATCTTCTTATGCTTTACTTCTTTACAGGTACTCTGCAACCCAGTGACTCTGGCCTTCTGGCCGCTCCACAAAGGAGACACTCCATCTTGGCTCCAGGAAATTTCTTTGGCTATCCCCCATTCTGGAAAGCTCTCTCTCCTCTGATGTGACTAATGACCTCTTTGGCTTCCTTTAAGTTCCAACTGAAATAGCATCTTTTACTCGAAGCCTTCCCCAACTCCTCTTAATTCTAGTGCCTTCCCTGTTCATTATTTCCTATTTATCCTGTCTGTAGCTTGCTTCATATATATCTGTTTGCATCTTGGCTCCCCCATTAGATTGTGAACTTCTTGAGGGCAGGGACTATCTTTTGCCTCTTTTTGATCCTCAGCTCTTAGCACAGAGCCTGGAATGTGGAAGGTGCTTAATAAATGCTTTTTTGATTGATTGGATCATGGAGCTGAAATGGATCTCAAAGGTCGTCTAATCCATTCCTCTCATTTTACAGATGAAGAAATTGAGTCTGAATGAGGTTAAGTGCTTTGCCTAGGCTTATACTGGGTAGTGAGGAGCAGATTCAGGATCTGAACCCAAGTCCTCATCCTCCAAACTCAGTCCACTCTTTCTCATTCACCACTCTAGGGAGAATAATTAAGCTAAAGATATCCATCTTTTTGGTGAAATCCCAATTTCTCATTTGTAAGCAAAAATCCTTCTTTTCCACAGGTCAAAAACTTTAAACAAAAATGAAGTTCCAGCTGGTTAAACTTTAGGGCACTTGATAAAAGTCTAGCCCAAGAATAGTCTCTTGGCTGGAGGCCCAGAGGAATTTTATTCAATTTTGAATTGGATTTGTTTTCATTCACTGAAAGCTCATCTTTCTACAGCAGACATTGGGTTCTTTAAGCTGGGTAAACAAGTGTTTTTGCCATGCTAGCTGCCAGCAGGCTGCCTGGTGTTGCCTTTCCTGGCAGTCAGTAAAAGATACCTTGGTGCCTCTGGACACGTTTCCAGGGAATGATTCTGCTAGATGCATTGATACTTTCCTGCTGGTCTTTCCACTTTTAGCCTTCATCCCAGTGGCCTTCCCCCCTCCACCTTTTTCCTAGCAGTCCCACCCCTTTTTCTTTGAAAAGATCTGCAAAGGAGAGAAATTCCTAAGAGTCAGAATCATAAAAAGGAACCATTAGTAGAGGCTTAGCATTCTAGAGCTGTGGAAGGCACCCTAAAACTCGTCTTTTTCAGTCCCCTCCTTTTTCCATAGGTATCCTATTCATTCTTTAGTGAAGAATTAAGGATTTTTCTAGACTGCAATTTGTCTGGGGATATTCATTTGTTTTTTTAAACCTAATTTGTTTCATTTAATTTTTCATGGAATCATAGAATCTATGTCCCTTTGTTTGAATTTTCCTTTCTCATCTGATCTTGCTGAGTCTCACCAATATAGTATGCTCATGGTCCTCAAATCTGCTAATCCCAGTGAGGCCAAAATAGTCTTGTTGCTCTCTTTCCTGGCCCATCATTTCCCTCCTGTCCCTTGCATTGATATGACCGATTACGGGACATTTGGAAACTCTGGCTGCCTTGTTTTAGAGAACTACACAATGGACATAATTTTAGAGTCGGAAGGCTGTTCAGAGACCTTTTAGGCCAACTAGCATATCCCTGAGAAAGCTCCACCAGATAGGCACCAGTTATCTCCTGAGGCCGCTCATTCTACTTTTGCATAGTCTAATTGTTAGCAAGTTTCCCCCTGATGTCCAGCCTAAGTCTGTCTTTTTGAAATTTCCATCTGTTGTTCCTAATATTACCTTGGGGGCCAAGCAGAACCAGTCTGATGGATCCAGGGCCACACAAGGCTAGGTCTGGCTTTTTCTCCCCCAAACACCATGAAAAAAAAAATCCGCTTAGTGAATCTTTCCACCAGGAAAGTGTTGTCTTGAATTATCCAAGGTTTAGCCTCGTGCTCTCAGCCTCCCTCTTCCTGCTAACCACAGATGGCTGAAGGTCTTTTCACTTGTAAGTCTCTCATAAACTTTTAAGGGTCTCCTTTCCTAAACAAACAGTTGGGAGCAGTTGATCTGTTTCCGATGGCCCAGCTTTTCCATTTCTAGCGGGCTTAACTCGCCTGACCTGTTTTGGATATTGTCTTCCTTGTGTAGTATTTATCTTGGCTTCCGTGTAAGTTTTGAATAGACTTGACATACTATTAAGTGACTGATGGCCCCTGTAACACATTGTCTCCTCTGGGGCAGGGCTGTCTTTGAAGTCCTACCCTGTAGGAAGTAAAGAGACTATTTGCTCTATTAAAATTCCTTGGTATTTCCTCTGTTTAACCACAGGCCACTTCCCCTCTGCCACTCTAAACACTGCAGGGACACTAACTGATTGAAAAGACACAAGCTCTGGAGTAGTCATACCCTATTTAAAGAGAGCGTCTTAGTACTGTTTAAAGTTAGAGCTGGGGGACAGGTTAAGGTGAAGTGTTTGGATGTGGCTTGGGATCCTCCTTAAAAATATATGGATGGAAATGTGTTTTTCTAGTAAAGAGATATGTAACCAAACAAATGCAACTTTTTGTTTTGTGTCTCACCTCCCCCCAATAGTTCTTTAAGCTCATTGAATTTCTAAGGGCAAAAATTTTCCCAAATGAAGTTTTCTCACTTGGTTAGGAAGGCGTGAAATGTCATTTACATAGACTCTGCTTTGTTTACTTGTAAATTTCATCTGAAATGGAAGCTTCCTTCCCTGCTACCTTTCATGCCTGATGCTGAGCTCTGTTTACTTGTGCATTTCATCTGCTCCTTATTGGCTCTAGAATCCAGAATTAGGGTAACAGATCTTACTTACTTAAAGGTTACTAAGAAAATCATGGAGCAGATGATACTCTTTATTCTTCCCCAGGGTATGTTTTCTTAAATGCCCACAGATCTAAGCCCTGGGCAAGAAACTTCAAAAACATAATAACTAGGCTGGAAATTTAACCTCCAAACCCTTGCTTTGGTATTTTCTGGTGGGGGCCTGAACAAGTTAATGACTATAATTTCTTAGGGAGAAAGATTTTTTTAAAAATGTTTTTGGATCATTGATGCTATGGATTTAAAAAAACAAAATGGATAAAAAATATAGCTTTTTTTCTTAGCAATGTCAGTTAATCTCATTCCTTGGTAATGTTAGCAGGAATGTAAATTTGGCTAATTAAAGGTGCAGCATTTAGAGGGGGGGGGGGGGTACTTAATAGCTACCAGCTGTCTCTTCTAATAAATCAGTTGAAAGATGGTAAAACAAAGGGTTGATGTAAACACTTACGTCTCCTCTAAAGCTGAAATTTCCTGGTACTTTTTTTGATTCAGAGACTAAATTAAAACTACATTTGCTGCATATATCTGAGAAACTCAGTTTAATTTGAAATAATCTCGACAGTGTAGTAACAGCCTTACTGTTTAACAGTTTAACAGTATTACAGCTGCTTTAAAACTTCCTTAAAAGTCTGAAAGCTAAGGGATGCTAAGTATTTTCAATGAAGTTAGACAAAGTGTAACTTTTCCTTTTTTTCCTTGCAGATAGTGTATCAGGGTAGCCCAGCCTCATGCTGCTTTCCCTTAAATTTATAACGTTGTTGATAGTTAGAACTCACAGCAGAACAATGTCAAACTGGTGTGTATGTGTGTTTAAGGAGCCTCAGAAATTCTTAGCTTTAATTAAAATGTTTAGATTGATATTTACTTTTCACACTTAAAATGAATACTTGGAATAAATTCCTTTGAAATCACCCAGGATTAGAATTTAAATATAACCCCTTAAAAGTGAAAATGCAGTTTATCTCCCAACCCCAAAAAAATCAGGCTTAAACATTTCTCCAGGTGTTGTGTGTTTGTTCTTTATGTCTCCCTCGGAATTATAACTTTTTTAAAAAGGCATAGTTCATTTCCATTAAGTTTCCAATCTGAAGTGATGGACCCCCTTTCCATTTCAGTTTGTGAGACTTTGTTAGAATAAAGGGAGGATTTCCTTGAGTGCTTCTGGAATGAAGAGTGGCATTTTATTTAAAAGGACCATATGGGCAAGAAACCATTTCCCCATGACTTTAATCTGTCCAGGTGATTCCTGGTCTCCTCCCCTGGAACAATCCTCCCTTTATCCAAGGAAAATGTTGTGCAATTAAGACCAAATGTTTAAACCAAAACAACAGAAAAGTCCAAACTAGACCTTCCTTTACATTATTGCCAGATGCACTTCCTAGGCAGCATCATTTTGGGGCTGCCTGAAACCTTTTCTCTACCTCTTTTAAGGACAATAGGACCAAGGCCTTGAGAATCAGTGACAAGTCTCAAAAGTGTGTTGTTTCTTTAATAAACCAACATGTTTGCTTTAGGCTGAGGGAACCCAGAGACCTAGAAGTGAGTAGCAACTACTGAGTTTTGTTTAACAATTTAATGTTTGCAAAGGGTTTTTATATGCAATGTGCCAGATAAGCCCACAACAGCAGGGAGGTCAATGCTATGAGGATTATCCTTTTTTGACAGATGAGGAAACCAAGGCTGAGTATAGTTGGGTTATTTGTGTATGATTACGTAGCTAGTGAGAATCAGAAGCAGCATCTGAACCCTGATCTTCCACTCATTGGGTCATAGATTTAGATGTAAGGAACTTTGGAAGTCATCTAGTGGAAGAGATGGGAAAACAGGCACCCAGGGTAACATGTCTCACACAGAGTCTGAGGTAGGATTTTCTGGACTCCAAATCTAATACTCTCCCCACCATGCTATTTCTCTAAGTTTAGTCCTTCATAGTATATGGAAAACACCATTTTGCAGGCACTGTGCTAATCAGTAGGGGTGAAAAATCACATTCCCTGCCCTCAAAGAGCTCATATTCTAATGGAAGAGACAACATGCAATGACCATGTCCATACAAGATGCAGACAGAGTAGGGGAAAGGAAATCTCAGAATGGGGAAGGTGAAATTTTATCTGAGATTTGAAGGAATCCAGGGAGACCAGGAGGCAGAAGGGAGGAGGAAGCACATTCCAGGCATGGGGGGAGGGGAGAGCAGTAGGAAAAACTACAAGGAGACCTGATCGTTGCCAGGTTATAGGATCTAAAGCTGGAAGAGGCCCTCTGGATGGACCCCTTCATTTTACAGAGAGTTAAGTGGCTTGTGTGCCCAAACTCACATGGAATGGGAATCTAAATCCAGGTCTTCAGATGCTAGAGCCAGCTCTTTTTCTGCTGGGCAATGCCAAACAGCCTCTTATCAGCAAAGTATTAACCTAGTGTCTACCATGCCTGGTACTGTGATGTATGCTAGATACTCCAGAAGATAAAAACAAAGAAAACCCAAAACAACCCTATGAGCCTTGAAACCCATTCTTACAGAAAGATACGAGGCATCCTGTGTTAATGCATGGAATACAAATGCTATACTTGGAGAGGCAGTTAATGGGCTCTAAATTTTCGGTTCGTTTCAATAAACTTTTTTCAAAGTTGTCCTGAAGTCTGAGGGAGACAGAAATCTCAGATAAGATCCGGTCCCTTTTCTTTATGGTATTTACAAATCAAGTGGGGGTGTGGTGATCCAAAGAAGGCAGGGAGCCTGAGAAGCATTGTTTTAGAGACCTCCAGAGAAAGGGAAGCTCCCCCTTCCAAAGGCAGTCAATCCATTCCACTGGCAGCTGGAATTGTTAGGAAGCTGTTTTCTGCCCTAGTATGCAGCTTCTGCCCTTAGTTCCTTGTTTTGACTCTGGGGCCACACTGATCAAATCTAATCCCTTTTCCTTGAGCCAGCCCTTCACATACATCTAGCCAGATGTCAAGGGCATCCTTAAACCTTCCTTTCTCCAACTTCAACACCCCCAATTTCTTCACTCTGTTCTCATGTGGTTTAGACTCAGGGTCTATCTCTAGTCCAGCTGTCTTCTCTGCATGCTTCTAGCCCATCAAAATCCTTCCTAAAATGAGGCATCCTGAACTGAATTCCCTAGACCAAAGGACAGTGGAGTGGGACTATGGCTGAGCTAAACAGCTCATACTTTATTTGACAGGCAGTGAGGAGCAGCTAAAAGCTTTTGAGTAAGGGAGTGAAGCAGTCCTCACTCTTGTGTTGGGAAGATGGTGTGGTAGTGTATAGGATAGGTTAGAGAATAGAGAACCTGGAACTATGGAATTAAAGCAGGAAGGGACCTTTAATGTAACAACTTTGACATGTTACAGATAGGGAAATCAAGGCATAGAGAGATTAAAGCCAGCAGGTGTCTGAGCCATGATTAGAACCCAGATCTTTTGATTTCAAATTTAGTGGTCTTTCCATAAATCCTCTGTATATGCCTTGTGTGAGTCACCCCCAGAAAGTCAATGGACATTCTTATATTCAGTGGTAGGTCTCTTTCTTTCTCTTCCTGGTTTTTGTTAATAACAGAAATGCTGGTGATTTTCAGGGGTTTATTTGGCATCCTGCTATTGGAGTTAGTTATTGGATGGTCTGTAAAGAAGAGAGCAAAGACGAGAGGCATTGTAGACTTCCTATCCTGCCTTTAGATGCCTAGCTAATTATGTCACTTCTCTTCAAGCCTCAGTTTACTCATCTGTAAAATGGATACAATAGCACCTACCTCAGGGTTTCTGTGAGGATCAAATGAGATTTTATACACACACACATATACATATATAGTTATATAAATGTTAGGTGTAATATAAGATGGATATTGGGGGCCCAGGCATTTGAAAGAGGAAAGAATCAAAGTCAGCTTTGGGATTGCAGCTGCACTGGGAAGATAATTAATAAAATGAAAGGAGTCTGAGGGAAAGGGAAGATGATAAATAATGTTTGGGATGTGTTGAATTGTGAAGTGCTGGTTAGGTCTATGACCCCTGATCTACATATTCAACAGACAGGTAGAAATGAGGGGCTACATCACCCTGGAGAGGCATGGTCTGGTGGTGTAAGTTGGGAAGTCCTCAGCCTTGAGGTAAGTGATAGTTACAGTTGTAGGAGAATGGAGGATGTAGGGGGAAGGCAGTAGATAGAGCTGGGGGGTGGGTGGAGGTGGGGCTGGGGGGCAGCTATGTTGAAGGGATAGGAGGAGCATCAATCAACATGGATTTATTGAGTAGGTGAATTCATGTACTGACTATATGCTAGGAACTGGAAAAACCAAATACACAAATAAAATAGCCCCTCTCCTCAGGGAACTTATGTTCTACTGGGAGAATTCAACTTGTGAGTCTAGGAAGAAATAAAACATTACAGGTTAATACTTGTACAGATCTTCACAGGTCCCACATTCCTTCAACCAGCCCTATTTCCTCCAACCTTACCTAGTCTACATCTCTGCCTCCTGGAGCCTCATCCTTCAAGAGCCTTATGTCCTCCAGGGAACTTCCTTCCTGGCTAAAAGTAATATTTCCCTGTGCCTCAGTTTCCCCATAACACAAGATCTGGGCTCCTCTCCATTTAGGATCTCAGGTTTCCTTCCAAACTTTGCTCCATTGATACCTTCCCTGTGAATCTTTTCTTCATCCCTTCCACTGACTAGCAGCCTTCTCTTCTTCACCCTAATTTATCTTGTATGTATTTTGTTTATTCTTCTGTTGTCTTTCCCAATAGAATGGAAGTTCTTTGAGGGCAGGGGCTAGTTCATCTGGTCATCATTCATCCAAATCATCTAGCACAGTGTCTGGCAAATAGTAAGTCCTCAATAAAGGCTTGCTGATTTGCTAGTCTCTCAGCAAGAGAATTAATTTCCTGATGTCAGAGAATGACTTATTTTTGCCTTTGTATCAGTGCTTTGAATGATGCCTGGCACATAAGTGCCTAATAAATGCTTATTGCTTAATTAACCCATTCTGTCTTAGTTATAATTATCCATAAAATAGAATGCTAAATCATTTCCCTCTTTTTAGACTGTGAGCTCCTTGAGAGCCTGGGGCTTGCATATAGCAGCCTAAATGTATGTTTCACTTGTCTCAAATTAAGGATTACATTACAGTCAGTGATACCAGACTAAGGAGTTTGGAGTTGTTCTGAAATAAGGAGACCCTTACTTGAAGATTTGGTGGCAGAAGAGGGGTGTGATGATGACAGATAAGAGAATTTTTTTTTATATAACAGGAAAACAATTAACTCCAACTGCCTTCTAAAATACTAGAGTTATTGATTAGATTTTTGAAAGGTAGTAATAGTAGTAGTAGTAGTAGTAGTAGTAGTGAGTGTGTGTGTGTGTGTGTGTGTGTGTGTGTGTGTGTGTGTGTGTGTGTGTAGGGGAAGGAGGGGTCACAGACTTGATGTCCTGTCCAGAGTCTTCTGTTCTGATCAGGATTCTAAGGGACATCATTGGTTCTTGGACCTCTTAGCAAGTAGTTACAGTAGAAAGAATGATGGCTCTGAAATCAGAGGACCTTACCTGTATGACCTTTGCCAAGTCACTGCTCTTCCCTGTGCCTCAGTTTTCTCCTCTGTAAAGTGAGGGAGTTGGACCAAATGGCCCCCAGGATCTCTTCCAGCTCAGGTCTGTGATCCTGTAATCTGAGCATAGTGTTAACTGCTAAAGTCGATGTATATCAAGATGTGGACCAGTTCTGGGTGTTCTGTAACTAGGAATTCTTGACCTTGGGGAAACTCATTTATTGTTGGTGGTGTTATGACAGAAACCAAGCAGCATGCCATTTAATTAAAACGTGGAAAGAGGACTGTTGGAGACTGTAGGGATACACAGAAAATCCTCAGCTAAATGAATGTCCGAAATGAGTAAGCTATTTGCATGTATCTTAGCAGGACATGAGCTCTCCTCCCTTCTAGGGGGAATCCTTTCACTGGAAGGAAATGTGCCCCCATCAGTATTGGCACCTTGACCCAAAGGTCCAGTCACCATTCCCTGATTACAATTCTGCTATAGCTGACTGGTCCTTAAGTTGCCAACATAATTTTCTAACTTAGACTGAGTGTTCCCTGAGCACTAACATTCTTGATACTGGACTCATGGAATAGAACAATAGTAGGACATGCATTGCATAGCCATGATTTGTAAGGAAACAATTTGATCATTTTGGCAGAAGCACCATTTATTGCTTTAGGGCAGCTAGGTGGCACAGTGGATAGAGTGCCAGGCCTGGAGGCAGGAAGACTCATCTTCCTGAGTTCAAATCTGGTCTCAAAGCTAGGTGACCCTGGGCAAACTCTGTTTGCCTCTTTATCTGTAAAGGAAAATGAAAAACCACACCATCTACTTCTTAAATAGATCTTCCTTTCTGAAGTCACGTCAAGATAGGCACAAAAAACAAAGATGAGCCCTGGCTTTCTTTTCTAGACTGGGGATTTGCTGGGTGTGGGCAATGCAACCATCCAGGCGACTGTTTGCTCAGCCAGCCTTGCTTGGGCAACTTTGATTTTTAATTTCTCACCTCCCTGTGGGAGGAAGGAGATATTTCTGATCTGACTTGTGATCATATTCAGATCCAACCAAGCAATCAGTGACTTCTCTGACTTTTTTGTAGGGGACTGTGGGAAAGGTCCTGGTTGGCTGACTATGAATTAATGAAAATCCTTAGAATGCTTCACTAAAGATAGCTCCTGTGGCTTAAAAAAAATCCACAACAACAACAAAACTCTGACACAAAAAACCTGGTATTGCTTTTTTAGTTGGAGAAGGGAGGTCATGGAGTTCTACAGAAATTAAGCAAAGAAAATGTAACATCTGGTTATGCTCTGCTGATTCGAGCCTTTGTGTAAGGGAAAGCTATGGCGGTTCCCAGCCTCAAATACCCCCAGGTGATCCAGGGTGCAAATCCCTTGTAAGGCTCTGTTCTGGCCTGGCATTAGACAGGCCAGATTTGTGGGACCAAATCCTGATTTTTCCCTTAAGTATTTTTCTTATTTACCCTTCCCTAACATCTCTGCATTTTTGTGCTCATTCACCCCCCCCCCCCCTTTTCAGATTTCTCAAGATTTACATAATATATTTGAGTGAAGTTTTTTGAGAGGAGAGGGAAGGGAATGGGGCTGAGGAAGGGTGACATTATGAAAGTAATTTTTAAAAGATTAAGATGGCAGCAGCCACCTGATTTTATACAGCCTCACTTTAGCTTTCTAAATACAGTATTTCTGGTTCAAGGGAAGATTGTTCAGTATACTTCTCTTTTAGGAACCTTCATCCTTCTAGGTAATAAATATCAGAGCATCTTTATATTCATTAAAAGATGGCTTTTATGCTTATTAACATGAGCCCATGTAATCTTTCAGCATTATTTAGAGCTGGTCAATTTGTCCATTGTATGTGAGGGTGTGTGTGTGTGTGTGTGTGTGTGTGTGTGTGTGTGTGTGTGTGTGTGTGTGTTGCTGTTAATGGGGATTTTTTTTATTAAACCTTTTCTCTTTTCCTTGTTAAAAGCCTAAAGAAAGTACAGCCTTGCATTAGAGCTGTCCTGCTGATCCCTAATCTCCTCTTTTAAAGATTATTCAAAAGTCCCTGGTACCTTCTACCAGGAGAAAATTAGGAGGAACTCAAGAATGCAGGGTTGTTCCAAACAGTTGTCAACTTTTCACCATCTGGGGCTTGGAATGCGGTTCTGCTTGCAGTCTTTATTGGGCAGTGCCTTGTGTCTGTCCTCTGCCCTCTGCCAGTGTTACAGTGGGTGTAATCAAACATTTCTTTCCAATGAGCAAAACCTTTTAGAACAGTAGAAATTCTTCCACTTAAGTCCAGACAGGTCTACCCCTACCTCTTTCTGCTCCCTAGGCTCCATCATTATTTGTTAAATTAGTTGATTTACCAGAAGTCCTTTCTTAGCATGCCTTTTATTAATTTCAGTGGAGTTTCTCAGGATTTCTGGCTTCTCTATCTTTTTTTGCAGGGTTTAAAAGCCCAGAAACAAGTAAAGTTAATGCTGCTGATGGGGGCTGGGGGGAGTAAGTTAAAATGTCAACAAGTGACAAGTTGTTATTTTTTTATCACACCAGGCAAACCAGGGAAACAAAGCCTCTTATCTTTTATTCATAAGTTACGGGAAAATACAAGTCCTTGGGACTTAGGCTGGGGCAAGAGCTGCATTTGTAAAAATAATTCAGGGACTGTCCCATTCACTCGGGTTTCTTTTTTGATCCAGGACCACTGGCCGTGAAATCTCACTCAGAGATTTCCTAGGGGGACTTTCAGCACCCCAGAGAATGAACTGCAAAGACTCAACTTTTCTTTTTTCTTTCCTGGCACCAAATATATCGGATTTTGATCCGAAGCCAGATTAGATGAGGCCCGAAAGCATCTGTCTATACTCTTGTCTTTTAGTTTGGGGTGGATTTTGCCTCCAGAGCTGGAATGCAGATTGTCATTGTATGTAAATTTGACAATGGCCACCTGGAACCTTTCTGAGGAAGTGATAACTGGGTGGGAAGGTTTTGTTTGTTTATTCTCTTAAGTCTGCCCTGCTTGGGTCACAGCAGAGAAAAGAATCATTTCCGGTTTGGTCTGAGAGATTCCTGTCCTAGCAGCAGCTTTGATTTGAGGGGAAGGGAAAGCTTAATGTGGGCACTGGCACTCCCTCCTCAAGTGTACACAGTCTGCAGATTTCCACCGAGAGGGAGGTTCTCAAAGATGCGGTATGAATAGACCATATCTTTTGTTCAGTATTGGAGGATTAATTTGGGGTTTTTACATTTTGGTTGTAATTAAAGGAAGTCAAGCCGTGTTGGCTAAAGAAGCAGGGGATTTGGTTTAGACTTCTAATCTTCACATTTGAATTTTGAAGCTCCCCCAGGCTTTCCACAATCCCAGCTTCCTGTGTGTTTAACCGAGCTTCCCGTGAGCAGAAACCTGTACTTGGGATGGAGTCAAAGAAGTTTTTTGTTGGGACAAAAAAAAATCAAGCTCTTGGAGACAAATGATGAAACTTTTGTGGTGCTCTCTGGGGGAAAAATGCCTTGAGTGCAAGGACTATTTTAAAGGCAAAAGATGGTTTTTTTTTGCTGTGATTTGATCAAAGCCCCCTAACCTGTGCCTGTTTTTGTTGCCTGCTGATGGTCTGTGGATAACATTACATTTTTTTCAGCATGAAACTGAACACTCCAAATCCCTAAAGCAGTCTCAAATTTATGGTTAATAAAAGAATTTATTGTACTGGATGTCATCTGTTAGATCACTCTGGGAACAGAAACTGGCAGCGAAGGGGACAGGAAATATTTTCATTTCAAATCGCTTCAATCTTCTGGTCTGGGGCAAAAGTGTCTGATTTCAGGAAAGTCCCTGTGAATAGTAAGGGAACCAATGAATGCATTTTTACCACACGATGTGGCCATACTTGGCCTTTTAGACTATCTTAAATCGGTGAGTTGGCTGATAGGACTGAAGGGACATGATCTGTAAATGATAGAGTTCTGTTTGCTTCTCTTCTTTCTGTTGGTGTTGACCATCAGGAACCTCTCAAAGTTCATTTTCCAGGCTGTGTCAATGGGGCAGAAGTGGGGAACATTGGTGTGCTATAGCCAAAAGAAGTCTTGGACCAACTCATCATCTTTCATTACTTTTCAGGCAGTCCAGACTCTCTGAGATGACGTTCTCCAAAGCTCTGCCTTATTTTGAATTCCATTTTTAAAATGGAATTTGGTATATTGCCCTAGGAAGGTATGAACCATGGGGGGAAAGCATTGCAAGGTTTTTTTTAAAGCCTATTGCGAGTTGTAATCTTCTACCTTTCCAGCAGGAAAATGGACAGTCCTGTTTTGTTTTTTTAATGGAGATTAATAGCCAGTGTTTACACAGAGCTGCTCTAGTTCCTTTTGCTTGTGTTACCTAGATTACCTTCAGGACGTGCCTCAAAGGCAAGGTATTATTTCTGCTGCGGTAACTTTTTTCCCCCAAACGAGAATACCACGGCTGAGGAGAGTCAGAGGGGGATTAGAATGTGCCACACGACTCAGAAGTGAAGTTTCAGACCAGAAAGCCGCAGCAAGAGTTCTTCCTCCCACACCAGCCCCCTCTCTGCTAGGGGGCAGTTTAAAGAGGGCAGTGCTGATGTGAGATAAAAGCAGCTAAAATGGAAATGCAGCAGAGGCCACATGCCACTGTCACAGGGAAACCAAGGTGGTGTTTGCATTGAGTTTTGAAAGGTGGGTCGCAGTGGAATAGACTGAGAGTAGGTAGATCCCTCTAGGTATAGGAAATGGCACAAAGACACGTGAGCACTAACTGCAGACTGGTCCAGTTTGGCCAGAACCAACCATGCAAAAGGAAGATGCAGTCTGGCTGGAAAGTAGAGTGGTGCCAGATTGTAGGGGGCTTTGAATGCCAGGCAAGAGAGTCCATAGACAGTGGGGAATCCCTGATGATTTTTTGAGCAGTAGGATGACAAGACCAGATCTGTCTGGAATTATTGGGAAGATTATTTCCTGCTTGAATTGAGTGATGAGATTGGATGCCCGATTGCACAGGGTTTTGAGTGAGGAAGAGCAGAGGCTGTGGAGGCCACAAGAGTAGTGGCTTTTTCTTGGAGTTTAGCATTTTAAGGAGGAGAATGACTGACTGAGGGGATGGGAGGGTCAAGGGAGGGTTTTTTAAAGGTGGAGAAGGTGAAAATGTCTATAGTCAGCATGGAATGAAAGAACCAAAACATAGGGAAAGACTGAAGATCATTGAGTGAAGGGAGGGTGGTAGGCTCAGCCTGCCAGAAGTGATAGAAGGGATCGGGGCCCAAGGAGAGGTCATGGCTACCTTTCCTCTGTATTACTCTTGTTTCTTAATGACATGGTAAGTGTCTGTAGGGCAAGGACCAACACTCTTCTGTATCTTTGTCTGTAGCAGAGCTGAACATATCTAGGAGCTGGATGATTGCCTGACCAGTGTGGAAAGAGCCCTGAGTTTGGGGCCAGACAACCTGTGCTCCTATCTCCACTAAGCTACTTTCTACCTTTGGACCTCATCCAGAATGAGGGAATTGGACTAATTGGTCTCTAGTGTAGATGAAGTGAGGATTTAAGGTAGCTCTCAGTTATTTTCCTTAAAATAGACCTTAATACCAGGATAGAGAAGTGTGACTGGTGAGGACCATCTTGTACTCTGTGGAGGGCTGATGAGAGGAATTATGTGGAGATTCAGTCTAGAAGAATCTATATTCTCTCTCTTCATCCAGAGCATAGAACAGATCTTTGAGTCAGGACTTTAGAGCTAGAAGAAATCTGAGCGGACATCGAGTCTCACCCCTTTTACAGGTGAGGAAACTAAGGCAGACAAAGAGGCAAAGCTGTCCAGGATCACCCAGCTAATCAGTATCTGAGACTGGATTTGAACTCACATCTTCCTGACTCTAGGCCCAGCCAACATGGTCATGGATGATACCATGCTGCCTCTGTCTATTTAATCACTCTGTTCTTCCTCACATTCATAACCACTTGCCAAAGGTGAGCCTTAGAAGTTCACTGGTCAGCTATCAATGCTGTGTAATACCTGTGCTAGAAGCCAGAATGGACAGATTGTTTGCCACATGAAGGCCAAGATTGGAAAGGCCAGGTGGTCAGCTTTGTGAAGGGGGTGAGGGATGGGGGGGGGTGCTCACTCCTCCAGCTTAGACAGACCCTTCTTCATGTGATAACAGAACCTGGCTGGGATTGCTTCTCTTGTTTTTTTAGTAACTATATAGTAGAAAAACAGCAATTAAGTCCCCAGTCTCATGCTCTATGTTGGACATGTGACCTTTGTCTTGGCCCCATTTCAGATGTACTTAAACTTGTTTTTCCCAAGGATTTATATTCTCCTAAATGGTTTTGCTTTTCCAAATGTATTATAAAACTGTGAGATCCTAGGGAGGAGGGCAGGAGTGGTGGAAACTCAGTGGTGTTAGCCTGAGAGTGTCAGATGTGGATCTGGGGCTTGTGAGTGTTTTGTTCTCCAGCAGCCTTGCTAAATGGTGAACAAAGGAGAGAATCTGGTGTAGAGGGGCAGGAGGGAGTGGGGGAACGGGGGGGGGGGGGGCGGGCATGGTAAGGTGTGGCAGGGCTTCTCACTTCCTATTCAAAATTAAGTTCTTGGCTAGCCTCAAAAACTGCCTTGGAAGAGGGTGGAACTATGGTTCTTACCAATAAAGGTGGTACCTCTCCTAGTGCAAATAGCCACCTCTCACTGCCTTCTCATCTTGGACCACTTTTGACCACATCTACCCATACTCATCCACAGAGGGTAGATACCTTGCCCTGAGTGTATGTAGTAGAGAAAAAAGCCTCATTAATGTGTGCCAACAGAAGAAAGATGGTCTCAATTAGGAAGGCTTTTAAAAGATGGGCAGTCATTACTTATGATTAACATGTTGAAGAAAAAAATAACCTCATGAGCTCTAAGCTGTTTATATTAATATCAGTCTAGGCAGAGGAGGATAGTTTAGAGCCGGAAGGAAACTGAGAGGCAATCTTGTCCAAACTTATCATTTTACAGATGGGGAAACTGAGGCCCAGGGAGGTAAAGTGAGCTGTCCAAAATCCACACACGTAGCAAATGGGAGAAGCAAGATAGAACTTCAAGTACTCTTAGGGTTCTGGGATCAGCTGATTTAACTGAACAGCAAAACAAGGCTAACAAAGTAGCTACTGTTAACTACCACAAAGGCAGTGATCCTATGTAGGTTGTCTCCTAATTTTAGAATTTAAGCTCCTTGAGGACAGGGACTGTTTGCTTTTTTTCTCTTTGTATCCCCAACCATTAGCACAAGGCTTAGCCCATAATGAGCACCTAATAAGTGCTTTTTCATTCTCTCAAGAAACTTAGATTCTTTTGGAGGGATGCAGTCCACTATTCTGAGAGTATGATACAAGGTAGGAAGTGATGGGGGTTAAAGGGGTGTCATTCACAATGCTTTGGGAGGGACGGTTTCAGAGAAACGAGGAAAGACTCCTATGAACGGATGCAGAGTGAAGTGAGCAGAACCAGGAGAACAATTTAGTCAGTAACAACAGTATTATAGAGACAGACAACTCTGAAAGAATTCTCATCAGTACAGTGACCAAGCACAAGTACAGAGGACTCATGATGAAGCATGCTGTCCACTCTCAGACAGAGAGATGATGGACTCAGAGGGCAGACTGAGGCACATTTTGTGGGGGTATAGCCAATGCAAGGCTTTGTTTTGCTCGATTCTATAAGTTTGTAAGGAGATTTTCTATTTCTGGCTTTCTCATTGAGACTGGAGAGGGAGAAGAGAGAGAGAAAGTGGGTCTTCACGAAAATAAAATGTAATTTTAAAAATTGTCCTCTGGGGTTATTTGAGAAGGGAGAGGACAGGCTTAGCTGGTAGAATCTAGAAGGGTTTCTCATAGGAAATGCTACCTGAGCATTTCCTGCCTCCTGCCTTGGAGGAAAGGCAGTACTAAGAGGAAGAGGGCAGTTTGCACAAATGCTTGGAGATGGGAAACAACGTACAGAGTTGAGCAGATCGTCAATAGTCAAAAGACATTTCTGGAGTGCCTGCTATATGCTTGGGACTAGGCTGAGTGTGGAGATGCAAAGGGTTTGTTCTCTAGGCCATCTTGGCTGGGACGTAGGGCATGAGAGACAATTTAAATGCCTGCTATGTGCAAGGAACTGCTTTAGTGGGGCTAGGGCTGCAAATCTAAAAGGAAAATGGTCCTTGCCCTGAAGGAGCTTACACCTCCTAAGAGACCCTTGGTGATTTGGGGTGAGAGTTCAGGAGAGGGAGAAGAAGTGGGTGGATCCATTTGGGAATCCTATATGTAGCAATGATGATTCAACCCACAGAAAAGGATAAATCCCCCAAGGGAGAGAGCAGGAGAAAAGTGAGCCCAGGACACAGTTTGGGGGGATACTGTGTTTTGTTGGATTATGGTCTTTTTTTTTTTTTAACATATTATTGCCCTCGGTGATTTGATCATTTCTGTGCTAGGTGCTAGGTTTACACATTTTAAAAATGAGAGAGTCCCTCCCTCTTTTTGTATCCCCAGTGCTGAGCATAATGTCTGGCACCCAGTAGGTGCTTAATAAATACTTGTTGTTTGCCTTCAAAGAGCTTGCATGCTAAAGATAACACATTGAGGAGAAGCAGGGTCAGGGAGGGAATTTTAGTCTGTAGGGTCACAAGGATGGTGACTTGCCCTGAGCACTTGATGAATATGCCCTTTCTAGAACTATTGTGTTTAGAGCAAAAGGTGAAAAGGGGGAGGGCACATGTGGTAGGGTGGGATGGCCAGGGACTGGCCAGATAGAATGGGCTGGGTGAGTTTGTACTCACTGATTCACCAATTAAACCTTGACCTGGGAGATCCAAAGGGGAGTAAGTTAATTCCCTCTGGGTCTGGGACACAGTTTCTGGAGTTCCATATCTTGACATAGTCCAAACCCAGACTAATCATTTTTAAAAACTCTGTGGCATTCCATTGGGTTAATTCCCAGTGGTTTGCCTAGCCATTCTCTACTGGGCTTTTGGGCTATTTCCAACTCTTTTGCTATTGCAAACAGAGCTGCTTTGTACATATAACTTTGTGGGGAGTGTTATTTCCTTGGGGTGTATTCAGTGGAATTAACTGGAGCAAAGGGGATGCACACTTGGGGAGCTTTCGTTACATATGGCCAAACTGCCCTCCAGAAAGGTGCCACCAACCCTGAGCAAGTGGTGCTGGTTTCCCCATGAGCCAGCCAGCATTAAAATGTCTCATTTTTCTTTTTCCTAATTCATCGAATGGATATATTTGTAGATGGGACCTTGAAGTTTCCATCTGCATTCATTAAACTGTTAGAGTGGGATTGTTGAGTTTTTTCTAGCTCATAGCATTTCTCTGAAAACACTCACATGAATAGATTTGTGACTCGTAATTGGCTCGGCAGCTGTATAACTGCCTCCTTCTCAAGTGTCTGAGTGTGTTTTGAAAGCAATTCCCTGAAATATCCTCTCCGTAATCCTATTTGTGCCATGAGTGTGACCAGCAGAGCTTTTGTTTGGAGGGAATGTAAAGGTAAGCGTGGTTATCACCAAATTTGCAATAAGTGGGCTCTATATGAAAAAGGCTTTGTTCTCCTGGATTTCCCAAGAGCCAAGAGTTCATCCTACTATCAAAGTCGGGTGGAGGAGAACAGCCTTAGGTCTTGAGCTGGAGTGCCCCCAGAGGCCAAGGAGGATCGTGGGACTTAAACTGGGAGGGACTTGAGAGCCTATTTAGTCTGACTACTTTATTTTACAGATGAGGAAACTGAGGCTTGGGGAGATGAAAATGACCTGTCCATGGTCACAGAGGTAGTAAGCATCAAAGCTGGGATCTGTACGGAAGTCTTCTGAGTGCAGAGTCAATAGGAGTGCTCTGTCCGCTGTACCATGCACCCTCGCAGGGTGTGATTGTTCCTCCTCCTCTATGTTCACAGTGTTACTAATAGTTACTGCTACTACTAACGATGAAACATTTAGATTTATAAAGCACTTTCCCCACGTTATCTCATTGACTGCTTCCCGTGGAGTTTAGAAACCCTACACATGGATAGGAAGGCTCCGGGAGCTGCTTCATCTCCCTCAGTGGCCACCCTTCTGGAGACAGACTTCTCTAAACTTAGCTGGAACTGATCTCCAGACAATACATATCGTTCATGCTTGGATTCCAAGAAGTCTGGTCTAGTGGACAAAGTCATGGGCTTGGAGGCAGGAAAACCAGTTCAGATCTGCCTCTGCCACTTTCTAGCTTTATGATCTTGGGCAAATCATTTCATTATCTGAGCCTCAATTTCCCTTTCTGTAAAATGAAGAGGTTGAGCTTGATGCCTTCTGAGGTCTCTTCCAGTCCTAAGTCTCTGATCTGTGATCCTATAACTTGTTTCCATCCAAGCTTAGGAATCTTAAAAGATGTCAGAAATCTTCCTGTTTGCCTCCCTGAGAGCACCATTTACAGAACATTTGCAGCATCAAACACGGTATCTGAGAGTGTCTCAAGAGTCTTTGTTTCTGCTGAAATGTTTTCAGAATGGAAATGATTGGGCCAAGTTGGAATTTGGAGGGTGGTTTAGTCTTCCAACCTTCTCTGCTCCTTTAAGTCAGTACCACCTGGGAGGGGGGGAAATGGGCCAGTTGGGGTGTCTTTATTTACAGCCGTGTTTGTTTGGTACAAGGTAGCCATGCCAGCAGCAGTTGGGACAAAAGTGGAGAAATGTCGTGCCCTCTCCCTTTCCAAACCCCCTACTCCCTCCTCCAGTGTCTGTCAAAGCTAGGACAAGTTTGGATGCTGCTTTTTGTACTCTGGGATCGGTGAAAGAGGAGTGTGATCTGCTAGCTGCATCAAACCAGTAACCCTTTTCCATTTTTAATAAAATGCCTCTCCCCTGTTATTCCCCAATCCTCATATAAAAGCAATGGGCTGAATTTCTAGTCCATCTGGACACTCTTTTGCAAAGCTCTTCCTGCATTCCCAGAAGGAAGGCATTGGCTCTTCTCTTTAGGTGTAAAATCTGAACTAACTTTCTTTGGCTTTAGGTAGTAGTTTTTAAAAAGATACTTTAAGTGAGATTTTCGAAGCACGATCCTGTGTTTTGTGTCACTCCAAGCAGCCTAGTTGCGCTCCTTCCTAGTCTCTTTTCAAAATAGTTTCACTTTTAAAACAGTTTTCTTGATGATTGATGTTCGTTGTTATGGATGTCATTTCTGTAATAGTGGGCACACCATTCCATACCTGTAGGCCCCCACTTCTCTGCTGCCTTTCAGATTGGTGAGACGATCACATTCCTTGTGTCATTTCATACCTAATAGAGTTCCTGGGAGGGACTGAAGGAATCCAGCGTGCCCTGTATCACTCTTCTTGGTGACTTTCTTTGCTGCTGATTTCAGGGGAGATTGAAGGTGGCAGGTCAGGTAGCGTCACAGTATCAGCCTGACTGGGTAGAATTGGCATTCATTAATATATAAGATGGATGCTAGGGGGCGCCGTAGTGTATAGAGCGCCAAGTCAGGAATCAAGAAGACACATCTCCCCCAGCTCAAATCCAGCCTCAGATACTTACTAGCTGTGTGACCTTGGGCAAGTCACTTCACCCTGTTTGCCTCAGTTTCCTCATCTGTAAAATGAGCTGGAGAAGGATATGGCAAAGCACTCCAGTGTGTCTGCCAAGAAAACCCCAAATAGGGTTATGGAAAGTTGGACATGACTGAAACAAATGAACAAGTATTTAAGACACAAGTGGGTTCCTCATTATCAGATTTGGGGATTCTAGATCCAAGAATGCAAGAGTCTAACAGGGGCTATTGCCTTATTATCACTAAATAGAATTCATTAAGTGCCCCCTTTAAAGAGCAGCTCTCAGACTCTGTAGGCCACATGGCCCATGGCTGTGTTAGATCAGTCTGAAAGCTTTTGCTAGGATGCATTCAGATTATTCAAGCGTGAGGAGAGGGCGGGATGCTGAGCTGTAAACCATGAGTCAGAGCATGAAGGCGTGCAGGAAGGGAATCTTACTACAAGAACTCCAGGGGAGGAAAAGGCTTGACCAGGGGTGGGGGGTCACATTTACCAAGGGTTTTAAGGTTTGGAAAGCATTTCACATCTGTTCTATCATTTACTCCTCATAACCCTGGGAGATGGCGTATCCCTGTTTTATAGATAACTGGTAACTTGCCCAGGGGCTCACAACTATTTTTGCATCAGAGACTGGATTCAAACCCAGGATTCAACTGGCTTTGAATCCATGCAGCCATTCTGATTTCATTGATTTTGATGTTGCCTCCAGCCTGTATCCCACCTGGAATCTGAACACAGCTTTCCTCCCTCTGTGTCTGCCTCTCTCCACCATGTCCTGTTGCTTCACACTCGATAATTGATTAATTCTGGTTCATTGTCCTTCCTTGGAAAACAAGATGAGGTCTTCTTTAGAAACCACTGAACGTTTTCTTTTAACCTTTCTGCACTTTGAAGCCTTTGTCTTGCTCTGTTTCCTCGTAGGCAGGACTTGTATGCTGAACTCTCAGGAAATCATAAAGAGAACGGCTGGGTTCTTGGACTTAGTGATTCTCTAGGAATTGTTAGTGAAGATTACATCCTGGTTCTCCCTGTGGTTTCTATCAGCAAACATTTACTAAGCAATTACTATGGGACAGTGCCTATACTAGGCATTGAGGGTACAAAGGAAATGCAAAAACAGGCCCTGCCCTCACAAAGCTTTGTTTCTAATGGAGAGACTCCATGTATGGCTATATTGGTTACAAAAGACACATATAGAGTAGAAATGATCTGAGAGAGGAAGGCACTGGAGGGTGTAGGTGGAAGGAAGGGATGGCCTTCTTGGAAGGGACTGCTTGAAATGAGTCTTAGAGGAAGCCAAGGATTCCAAGAGGCAGAGGGGAAAAGGGAAGCATTCTAGGTATAGGGGACATCCAGGGTAAAGGCATGGAGGTAGGAGATGAAGGACTTTGTGTGAGAAATGGCAAAGAGACCAGTGTGACTAGATTGTAGAGAGCATGGAAGGAAGCAGTAATGAGGGAGCTGTTGGAGTCAGTGAGCACCATTGGGGGTGACGTGACCCCATCTGAACCTTCCGTAAGTCATAAGGCATTGGAGTGGGGAGAGACTTGAAGCAAGGGGACCACTTAGAAGGCTCTAGCAGAGTCTAGTCACAAGATGTTCATGGCCATCACAAAGATGACGGCCAAGCAGAGGAGAAACATACAAGAAGTGTTATGGAGCTAGAAGTGAAAAAATATGGCAACTGATCAGATATATGGGTTGGAGTAGTAGAGGAAGATATCAGAGGTGGTGATTGGAAAGCATGGTGCCTCCCTTAACAGTAACAGGGAAATGCTGAAGAAGGTGGGTTTGGGGGTAAAGATTGTAACTCTTGTTTTGGGCGTGTTGAGTTTGAGTTGCTAAGTTGGAAATGTCTATCAAGACTGGGGCTAGAGAGAGGAAATGGGACTAGATTTAGAGACCTGGGAGCCATCAGTGTAGAGATATTACTTGGACTCATAGGAGCTGGTGAGATCATGAAATGAGAAAGTATAGAGAAGAGAGACCAGAAAAGAACCTTGGGAACTGTTCCAGGTGTTACAGAGAGTGATGCAGATAATGGCTCAGTAAAGGAGACTTAGAGGGAGCAATCAGACAGGTAATGGGAGGGAGAGAGAGAGAGAGAGAGAGAGAGAGAGAGAGAGAGAGAGAGAGCGCGAGCGCGAGCACAGGGTCATGCAATCACAGAGAAGAGAGAGTATCCAGGAAGGAAGGGTGGTCAGCACTGTCAAATGCTGCAAGGTCAAAGATGGCCAAAGATGGCCGGGGATTGAGAAGAGGCCATTACTACCACTCTTAAAACTGAGGTTCCCAGCTGAGCATTCTGTTACCATCCATTTGGGTAAGGCTGTAGGAGAATCCAAAGACGCATGTCACAAATGACTAGGACATTTGTGATTTTATAGTAATAAAACTATTTTTTAACTCAGAAAGGGAAAAAGTTTTAAGTCTGTGGGACTTTTTTTTGGCACAATAGAAATACCTTAATTTGTGGAGTTGGAATTCAAACCGAGATCCTCAGGGTCCAAAGTGTTCTTTCTACTGTACTACAGAAATCATTTTATATAGAAACATATTTACTCTAGAAGCTACATCATAGAAATAAGGAAATATAGAACTCATTTAATAAATGCTAATCTAACCTAATCTAATTTAGACCCCTTTATCACATTTACTGCCCAGGGACTTGACCAGAGACAGGAGTCAGCTTCCCCAGGAATCAAAGCTTTGTGACATTGGCCCCATTGTAGGGTCCAAAAACCCGGATTAAGATCCATTTGGCTGCCTCTCCCAACTGACCATCTTGCTGTTCTCTTCACTGTTAAATGAGGGACTTGGTCTAGGTGACCTCGGAGGCCCCTTCTTGCTAAATCCCATGCTTCTAATTTGTCACCACACTTCTCTCTGGACCTCAGAAAGGGAGCAGTAAGGAGCTTTGTCTGCCAGCCGCCTCCACATCCCTAATTCCCTTTTCCTTCTCTGCTGTTCCTGTTACAACTGGACGCCCAATTCTACCTTCTGTTCATTTTCTTCTCCGCCACACACTCCAGACCGCAAAGTGGGTTTTCTTGAGTTTTATTTATAAGACTAACAAGAGGGTACAAGTTCAGAAATACTTGACGAGGAGAAGGTAATTAGACAGGTTTATTTATTGGATACAAACAAAACAAAACGGAGTGACTCAGCCCCAGCTGAATGGTACTTAAAAGAGCTTAGAATTTTTATCTCATTCTGGTTTTCCGTTTGGCCCACTATTTTCTTGTGGCCTGGAGAGACCCAGGATCTGCCTCCTAACTGGAGACATTCAAAGAGAATAGAGACCAAAGGAACAAGTGTTTTTAAGGATCTGTGATGTGCCAGACCCTGGGGATGCAGAGACAAAAATGAAACATTCCCTGCCCTCAAGGAGCTTACATTCAAAGAAGGAAAAATATCACTCATGTAAAGTAAATGTGAGCTGCATACACATTTCATAGCTGGCACAGAGAAGAGCTTAATCAATACTGATTGATTGACAAGGACTGAAAAAACTCATTTGGGGAGGATGGATGGAAGGAGGAGAGGCTTCAAGCAGGGACCTCAGAGAAGGATGTTGGATTGTCCAAGTGCGAGGTAATGAGGCTCAGAACTGGGGCGGGGGGGAGTAGAAACAGGGAGACATACAGAAAATTTGGTGGCATCATGAGGGCACTCATGTAGAGTATAACATTTGAGCTGAGGTGGGAGAGAAATAAGGGATTTTAAGAAGCACAGATAAGGAATGCACAGTTTAGTAAATACAACATATGTGCAGGGTAGATCTCCAGTCGTTTCAGGAAGCACTGGCAAGGGGGCAGATTTGGAAGGGCCTCCTATGAAAGATGACTGTGTTCCAGAGGAAGCCAGAGACTTCTCTAATTACGAGGTGAGGAGGGAGACATGGGGAAGGGAGGGCCATGCAACCTGTGCCAAAGCATGCAGGTGGGAGATGCTGTGTCACGTAGGCAGAACAACAGGTAAGCAGATTTGGCCAGAACCTACTCACCAAGCGTGTATGTGAGAATGTATGAAATGACACATCATATGTGTGATGACCAACTTTGATAGACTGGGCTCTTCTCAGCAACGCACAGCTGTAAGACAACACTACACGTCTCAGGATGGAAGGAGACGTCTACATTCAGAGAAAGATCTGGAAAGACCAGAGTTTAAATGGAGACTGAAGCAATACATGCTATCACTCTTTTCCGTGTTTGGTTTTCTTTCTTTTTTCCCATTGTCCACTCCGTTGGCTAGCACCCTTCCGGAAAACCAGACTAATGTCCAGTGTGAAAGCGTTTGCAGATCCTGTGCAAGATTCCACGCTGCCACGGTGGGGAAGGGAGGGAGGGGAGAAAAGTTGAAACTTAAGGGACTCTGGAACTGAATCTTGTAAACTAAAAGTAAATAAACAAATCAATTTGAATAAATAAAAAAAAAGAATGTATGGAATCAGCCTGAAAAGACAGTGGGACCAGGTTGGGAAGGGCTCTACGGGCCGGAGACAGGCGTTTGTGTTTGGGTCAGGGTGATGGGGAGCCAATGAGGCTTCTGCTGTTTTGATGTCCAAACTCCTTGGGACGTGGGGGCCTGCCACACACTGTTCTAGGACGCTTTCAGCTTTCTCTTGACTTTCCAGTACCTTTCCTATGTATGAGTTTAAAACAAATGTGGGCTCCGACTCTGTCTCTCCCCTGGCCTCTCTCTCTCCCCCCTCATAATCTTTCTTTCTCCCGTCCTCCATCACTCCTCTCTCTTTTTTCCTCCCTCTCTCTTTCTCCCATGCCCCCCTTTGTCTGCCCTCACCCTCTCTTTTTGTTTTTTCCTCCCTCTCTCTTCCTTCCTCTTCTCCCTCTTTCCACATCTATGTGTACATCTGTGTACATACGGCTTTATGTGTTCCAGGAAGGAGATATAGATATCAAGCCATATCTCCTTCCTGAGAAGCCTATATTATCTGTCCCACAGGGAACTATGGGAACGATATTGTTGCGAGATCTGAGTTGATTTCCACCATTGTCTGCCCATTGTAAACCTTTACCCCCAGGAAGCTTGATACGGGAGCAAGAGATATTTAATCTCTCCTTGATGAGAGGAGTAGGCTGGGCTGGTAGTTCCCCTTGGCCCCTTCAAACCTCCCTCAGCATCCTTCTTAATTAGAGAATGAAACTTGCTCTCACATCTCTCGGGTCATGCTGAGTGTCTCTTTGTGTGCCCCTCGCCATGGCCTGAGCCTTTCATTTAATGCTTTGCCCCCAATCTGTGCCAGAAATTCGGGGGAGAACAAGGGCTCCCTCCAGCCCTGGGAACCCAGAGCGCTGGAGCTCAAGTGTTAAGGCAGTGAAATTAACCGCGACACTGGCATTTGTTTGGGCTCCTCCCCCCTCCCCAGCCCGCTCCCCCTCCTCAAACTTCGGGATAACATGTGAGTTCTTCTAAGAAAGTAAAGCCCAGCACAATACTTCCTGGCAAACACAGTATTTCCTGTTCTTTTTATGGACCCTAATTGGTGTGGCCATGTCCAGGGGAAAAAAAAGTCGATTCAACATGACATCACGGGAAATTTAGGAAAGAGGTCCTCTTAGATTTATTACTTAGCGTTTCAAGGGCAGGTTCTTGGCTTCCATCCAAGAAGCAGGAGACTCAGAAAAATTCTGGGGCGCGTAACTGTTTGAGCAGATCCTTCTAATTGGGCAGTGTCATGAACGAAACTGGGGGGGAAGCACCCCTTTGGGGGATGCTTCTCACTCCTCCAGCCCCAGATTCCCAATTGTCAGAGAAGTTTATGAGTTTGAAATGTTAAAAGGACCTTCTCTTTCTCCTCGTCTTGTCTTAGCTGAACAGACTTTAGTGCAGGAATGATTTCCAGGTTTGGTTGGTTTTTTTGGTGGTGGTGGGAGAGGAACAGATTATTCTGCTTTCTGTCAACC
This sequence comes from Pseudochirops cupreus, assembly GCA_028627135.1. Lineage (NCBI taxonomy): Eukaryota > Metazoa > Chordata > Mammalia > Diprotodontia > Pseudocheiridae > Pseudochirops > Pseudochirops cupreus. Next base: position 413,043,642 of record CM053583.1, on the reverse strand, counting down.
AAACAAGGATTTTTAAGCCCCTGCTGTGTGCCCAGCACCATGCTTGGGACTGGGGACACTTACAATGAGCCCCAACAACCCCTAGGTTCAGAGAACTTTCTCTGGGCCAGGAAGTGGTTAAGGAGGTGTGGGCTTCCTCAAGCTACACAGAGCCAAGGCCAGGAGTGGCTGTTTTGCCCACAGACTTTTTCTTTTCTTTTAAAAACATTCATTGTGCTCACTGACGCTTTATGTTTTCCTGTCACCCTCACTTCTGAATTCTCTCTCCACCATCTCGTAACACCGCAGCAAGGCACAGTGGTTGGAAAAGGGCGCGGGGCCGCCAGACCATACCCAAGGGTCCCTGAGAGCCTGTACTGACCTGCTAACGGAGCAACGCTGTCTGTGTCCCGTGGGTTGTATTTATTTATGTTTTAGTCTTCTCTGGGCTGTGTTCCAGAGTGTTCTGGGCCTCTTGTCTGATACCTGTGCTGTAGAGAACTCGGAAGAAAAGACTCCTCTCCCCACCTAGGCAGACCCCTCCCCTGCTGCTGGTCACAATGGCTGCGCGATGGGGTAGGTGCTTTTTTTTTTCTTGATAATATTTCCAAGGTATATTTCCAACTATGGAATTTGTCGTTCAGTCAGTTTTCAATCACTCCTGACCCTTCCTGACCCCATTTGAGGTTTTCTTGGCAGAGATATTGGAACAATTTGAAATTTCTTTCTCCAGTTCATTCGACAGATGAAGAAATGGAGGTGACTTGCCCAGGGTCACACAGCTAGTCCATGTCTGAGGTCAGATTTAAACTCTGGAGTTAGTCTTTCTGGCTCCAGAACTGTCCTCTATCCTCTGAGCTGCCTGATGGAATGACTATGGTCAAAGGGTAGGATTATTTTTATGGTTTTTACTGTGTGCTGCCTGCCAGATTGTTCTTCCAAAAGAGTCAACGAGCAATTCCACCGACAATGACTGAGTACGCCTATGTTGGGTGGCTTTTATTTACTATTTTTTCATATTACATAGAGCAGGATCACGAGAGCGAACTATTTCAAACTGAGTTGTTACATGCCTTGGTATAATGATGATGATTGATAATAATAATCAATAAGTAATAATATGATCAATAATATCAAGGATAAAATTATGGTGAATAATTAATAATTAATAGTAATATTAATAATATAATAATGATGGTTAATAATAATTAATAATAT
>CM053583.1:413026703-413041945 GCA_028627135.1 Pseudochirops cupreus | reverse complement strand
AATAATAATTAATACTATTAAGGATAAAATTATGGTGAGTAATTAATAATAATATTAATATGATGATGATTAATAATCAATTAATAATATAATGATCTATGGTGAATAATTAATAATTAATAATATTAATAATAATATGATGGTGATGATTAATAATAGTACGTTGCAGGCTCTGTGCCAGGCACTTTACAAATATTGTCTCCTTTGGTCCTCAAGGCAGCCCTGAGTGGTAGGTGCTATTATAATTCCCATTTTACAGATGAGGAACTGAGGCAAAAAAGGGTGCAGTGACTTGCCCGGGGTCACACAGCGTTTAAGTGTCTGGAGCCGGATTTGAACTGGGGAGGACGGCTCCCTAACTCCAGGCAGACCTCTGTGCACTATGGCGCCCCCCAGCTGCTGCTCCTCTCCTCACTACTTGCCAAAGGTTTTTTCTTCCCTGGCTTTTTATTTCACTGTTTCCTCATAGACGTGACTCAAGGGCACTTCTTAGAGACTGAAGAGTGTGCTCCCCTGTACAAGTGACTCTGGCTAGTGTGTGTGCTGAAGGGGCTTCTGTCCAGGCAAGACCGTGTCCTTGGTTGTGAGAACAGCCTGGTTTATTCTGGCAGCTGCATCTAGTAAATGCCGGTGTTATTCCAAGGCCATCTGTGCTTCTTACATCTATTTGGACCGAGAAGGGATTTGAGGGGAATTTGTTGGAGTTAAAATCATTTAAAGTCATCCCAGCGATTAGATGAGAGACCACAGGAGCGGAGCAGTGCATGCGTCGTCAGACGGGGTTCTGGTATTGGTTGTTTTGGCTTAATTCTGTTTTTCCTTGTCACAAAGGGAAGACTCCGTTCTTGGGCAGTGGCCAGGGGTGGGAGCATCTGAGAATAACTGAGAATAAAATAATACTCCCCAAAAAGGCGTGTATCTGTGTGTGTGTGTGTGTGTGTGTGTGTGTGTGTGTGTGTGTGTGTGTGTGTGTGTGTTTAAAGAGGAAAAGTTAACGCAGCCAAGCGCATGGCTAGATAGGATACAGGCGGGTTAGAAGGCCATGTGATGCTTCTGCAGGGAATGGACTTTTTTCTCCCTTTTAGACCATGGAAGGAAAAGTTTTTGTCCAGAAGGTTTTAGAGTTTGTCAAAGGTCAGAGCTCCCATTGGGCCCCCGGCTCTGAGCCCTGTGCCTTCTTTCCTTGTCCTTTTTCCTAAGCAGGATTTGAGTCCATCATCTCACATTGGAGACTGGAGGTGGAAGGACTCTTACGGGTCCTGTCAGTTTTGTCACAGAAGGAAACTGAGGCCCGGAGACAGGCAGAGACATCCCAAGGCAGCCCAGAAAGCGTGATGGAGCGCATGCTGGATTTAGGCTGGCTCTGAATCACAGCTTTGCTAATTCCTGGGTGGCCCTGGACAATTCATTAATTTCCCTGAGTCTCAGTGTCTTCATCTGTGAAACGTGGACCTCGTGAGCCCCGAGACTCTTCCCAGCTCCAAGCCTGAGAGCTTATGGTTGATAGAGCTAGGTGGGGGTCTGGAGGTATGACAGAGAGGGCCTGTGACTATGGGAGGGGAAGGTGACTGGGCATCTCCTCATGCTGGTTAACATTTAAGGCCCTCTGACTAAAGGAAGTCTAGTGACCTGGCCAGGTCAGCAATCAGCTTACCCCCTGGTCGGGCCTTATTGTGCTCAGGAAGTCAAACTGTTCCTGATGTTAGCACGGCCACAAAGGCTTCCCCAAGCCAGAGGCAGGGCCTAATTGACATGTCCGGCCTCCTAGACAAGCTAATACACAAGCTGGGGAGGGAGACCGTGGGGGGCAGCCCTGTAAATAGGAGCACCTGGAGGGAGCGGAGTGGGCTCGCTGCCTTTGGGGGTGTCAGAGGTCACAGACAGGACTCCCTGTTGCCACCAAGGGCATTGCCGCAAGACTCGGGCCCATCCCTCCAGGAGCCCAAGTGGATTCCAGGGAAGGGCTGGTGAGCCAGACCAATGCAGCGCCAGGCTTGGCTCTGCCCCTCACCCAGAACTGGGAGAGAGAATCGGGTGGGCAGGAGTGCTTCAGATCCTGCCTGGGACACATGCGCCTGTGGGAACAAGGCCTTTATCTCACCCAGCCTTAGTTTCCTCTTGTGTAAGGTGGGGGTGGAGAGATAACAAAGGTGTCCCACCGGGTATATCCAGGCTTAGGGAGATAGTGTAATTAAGGCACTTTGCAAACCTTAAAATGATGCCATGAATGACTGGTGCAAGGTCACCCAGGAGCAAACCGCAGAGCTGGGATTTGAACCCAGTGCCCTGACTCCATGGCCAGGTTTCTTCCTGACTAGTGACTGATGGTATTATAAGTAGTATTTTCATTCCCCTGAAAACTCCCCTCCATTCCCTGCAAAAGCGGATGTGAAGGCTTTGAACCTCATTGAGAAAAGGAGGGGCACAGGCTTTAGTGGTCACTGCTGCTGCTGAAAACTGTCTGTGGGAGAACTGAGATGGGGAGATTGTAAGAGGGCCACGGACACCCTAGGAAAGAGCACCTGGCCACAGCTCAGGGCCAGATGAGAGGTCTGGAGCCAAGACCTCTAGGGCTCCATCCAGCTTTCAAATTGGGGATCCTGTTAGAACTGTCATTGCTGCCTGCAGAACTGCCCCAGGGGCTCATGGTCAAGGGCGGCCCAGGCCCCGCAGCTGCACCCAGCTGGAGCAGAAATGGTCTCAAAGGAAGAGGGATGGCCAGCCTTGGAGACAGGGTGAGACGGAAGGGGCCCCAGAGACCATCCCTTCCATTTTGTTAGTGAAGAAACTGAGGCCTCCTGTTGGTATCAGCTGGCTCTCTGGTGGCAAATTCGGTACTTGTTCTATTCTTGGGCATCCCTAAAACTGTAATAAACTTTTAGACACAACTTATGTAACTCTATAATATATCAAACCATAATGAACTTTTAGATACAACTTTTGTAATTTTATAATATATAAAACCATAATGAACTTTTTGATATAGCATATGTAACATGTATATATATATATATATATATATATATATAAATTACACACACATACACACACACTCACACACACACGGGTTTACAGCTAGAAGGGAATAACAAATCATCTCCAGTGTTTTACAAGTGGGGAAACAGGCCAAGAAAAGCTGAGTCACTTGCCAAGGTCACACAAAGTATGGTAGAGCCAGAATCTGAACCCAGGCCTTCAGACTTGAAATTCATTGCTGAATTTCTATCTCATCATCTCTCTAGAGGCTCTCTCTCTTGTCTTGGCCTAGACTTTCCACAGGGCATAACTGACTTGGCCAGTTGCTTGCAATCCTAGGACTCTTTCAGTGGGAGGATTAGAATGGAAACTCCTTGAAGTTAGGGGTGGCTTTCCATTTTTATCCTTGAATCTCCAGGACCTCAGCTAGCACCTGGTCCATAGTTGGTGCCTAATAAATGCTCGTTGTATTGGATGGAGTGCCTCTGTCTCCTGAAGGATGTCAGTGCTTTGGTCTAACATTGGGCCAATTCTCCCATTGATATTTTGAAGACTTCTCTTAGCTATAGGCTGGCTGTGCTGTCTGGTGGGGGGTCTGCTAGTTCCAGCAGGCTGCTGAGATTCTATGGCTAGCCTCATCACCCCTCCTCTCCCCCACATGCTTTGGTAGCTCTCAAATTCATAAAATCCATCTCGGAGGCAGCCCATGTCTTACACCTGACTCACAGGATCCTTTTGCTGGAATGAGTTTGGTTCCCATGGTAGCATCAAAAGCCCCCCCCCCCCCCATTCCCATCCCCCTGCCATTTCTCAAAGGCATTCTGTGTTATAAAAGCACAATTCCAGATGTGATACAGTCTTTGGAGATCCTGTTCCCGGGCCATGCCTCACTGTATTTGAAGTCAGAACAATTCCGCTCGCCCCTTCCTTCTGTGTGGTCTGAAGGCTTTTTATTAGCTCTCATGTTTTGATCCTAACATTTCCTCCCAGCTTAGTCCTAACGATGGGGTTTATAGCCTTAAGTTTTCCTCTCTTGTCTAATCATTATTTTGCTCTCTCCCAGAGATACCAAACTAGGCTTGTCTAAAGAATACTTCTTACCTGGGCCCCCAGCTGCAAAGTCCTCCTGTCTGTAATTGATGCCCTGTTAGGCCCTTGCTGGCCTTTTTTCTTATGGCACTTCCCGTCCCCCCCCTCCACCCCTTTTCCCAATTTCTCTTCCTTCTCTTTTTTCCTTCTCTCTTCTATTTACCTGGTCCATTTGTGTCTGAGCAGTTCTGTGCCTTTAAAAAAAAGCAACCCAAAGTCGGATGCGATAGTTTGTTCCTCGCTTGGGAAATGCTCTGTGCGCTTGCATACGTTTCTCATTAACACTGATGGAAGCTGCGTGTGTGCGTCAGCAAGCATAGCTTGGCTCTGGTTCTCTAGGCCCATTTTATAGCTCACTTTTTAAAGCTTTGAGACCTAGAAACAATCCCTTCTCATTGTAGGATGGGTCCCATGGACATGTGTGTATGCTGGGGCCCTGCTGGAAATGGCATCCAGGCCCAGGTTGTCGCTGGTGGGGGGGACCAGAGGGTGATTTCAGTGGGGGAGGGAAGTGAGATTGGCTGTGTCCTGTTTGTGTGTGTAGAGGGGGTGTATCTAAGGTCTGGTTGTATGCCCATTGTTCAAGAGCAAAGGCAGGGAAGTCAGAGACCAAAACAACTAAACTAAGTGCCTGGAAGATGTGGGTTTTCATTTGGGCTCACACTGGCTACACAACCCTGAGCAAGTTACTCATTAGCTCTAAGCCTCAGTTTTTCCATATGGTGCAGTAGAAAATGCTAGTTTCTTATACATTTCTCTTTCTTTTTTAAATTTTTTTAAATTTATTTTAGTTTACATCATTCATTTCCATGAGATTTTGAGTTACAAATTTTCTCCCCATCTTTCCCCTACCCCCCCCTCAAAACAGTCATACCCTTGTATGACCTCTCCCCCAATCTAATCCCTCCTATGTCCTCCCCCGTCACTCCTCTAACTTTCCGATAGGGCAGGATGGATCTCCCTTCCACAGTGCCTGTGAATCTTAAGTTCCAGTTGGATGTAGTTAATAATAATAGTAATAATAATTGTATATATATGTATATATATATAAATATATATTTTTAACATTTGATTATAGAGCTTTAAATTCTAGATCTTTCTCTTCTTCCCTCGTCAGCCACCCCCACTGGAAGAACAAGCCATCAAATACAAGCTGTACAATACATTTCTCTTTCTTGTCCTTTATGTATTAGAAATGGTTGTGTTTGCTGAGAATTGTTAAATTCATAATTAAGAAACAAATGAGTAGATTTGGAGTCAGATAACCTTGGTTGGAATCTCCACATTGCCACAACCTTGGACAAATCATCTCACCTTTCCTGGTGTTCGATCTTGCTTCGTTAAGACAATGGGGTTGGGATAGATGGCACGCTGAGGTCCTTGAGAGCTCCAACCCCTGATTCCATGATCACCTACAATGCCCACCTCAAGTAATTGTTAGGGGCCTCAAATGAGACAGTGTGGCTAAGCTAGTCTGCAATTTCTAAAACTCTAGAGGAATATTAGTTGCTTAAAGTTGCTGGTCCAAAATAGGTGTTTAAAAAATGGTGGATTGGGAAAAAAATTTTTTTTACAATGTCAACACATAGCGAACATATTAATATCCTCTGGGAAATCAACTCTCCACACAAATCCAATATATATCAATGTCCTGTATTTGAATGGTGATACAGACCTAAGCTTAACTATTAAAATTTGTTCTGAGTTTGGAAAATAGGGACTTGGGGCCTAGATGTCAGATGGAAAGCCCTTGATTCGATAAGAGCTGTATGGTCAACAGGCATCCTTCTCCTGGATGGTAGAAATCCCAAACAATTGTCCCTTCAGCTTTCCTTTGGGGACCATGAAATGGGTACCATGTGTATGCTGATTAGCAACACATGGGAGATGAATCATGATTACAGATTTGGTCAGATGCACAAGGCTGGCCTGGCCTCTGGGGGCAGAGATTTCCTACCTCCCTGACCAGATCTCTCTAATTAGCTAAAGATCCGTATGTCCCAGGGACAGGCACGCCAGATGGGTCCTGCTCTCCTTCATAAAAGAGTGAGCGGCCTGGCATTAGAAGAAGCTGGCATTTTTGTAAAGTTGCACTTTTGATGACAAAAATGCCAAAGGGATATCTGAAACGGATTGGAGCCCAGGTCGGCTGTGGGCCTGCTTAATCTGTGTGTTCACAAAGAGGAGAAGAACCTGACTTCCATGCCACTGAGCTTTTAACTTTCCTGCCTTGGTTGATCTCCTAATGATAATGATAACAGCTTACATGCCTATAGTTCCTTAAGATTTGGGGGAGGGAAAGGGCAGAAAAAAACTTCTTTTTGAAATCAGTAAGGCCTGGGTTTGAAACCTCCCATAGTGATACTGTGAAGCATTGGGAAGCTGGGCACATTGCCTGGCTTCGGAGTCTCATTTCTTTATTAAATGGAGATCAGTCGGTCAATAAAACATTTATTAAACACCTACTGTCTGCCATGTACTGTGGTAATAGTGATAATAGAATCTTTCTCATAGAATTGTTCTGAGGATCAAGGAAACTAATGCCTAACAGGTTTTGCAAGCCTCAAAGCATGGAAAAAATGTGAGCTATAATTACCAGCTTCATTTTAGAGAGGAGGAACCAGATGCTTTGCAAGAAAGGTAACTTGCCCAAGGTCGCTGCTAGCATCTCTTAACTCCAACCCAGGTATCACTCTGTCCACACCTCCCATGTTGCCTGACCCGGGCAGGGAGGCCCTCCACAGGAGCAGATGAATCCCCCACACTGGGTATTAGAAATTCTGCCTTTGGTAACTTGCTCCCTGAGTATTCCTGGACAAGTCTCATCCATGAGATAGTCAAGTCAATGGGAAGCTCATAAAACACTCTGTAAAACTCAAGCTTTTGTAGATATTACTCTTCCTCCTCCTTAACCCCCTGAGACTCAGTTTCCTCAACTGTAAAATGAACCTTTTGAACTAGGTGTCCTCTGAAGACCCTTCCAGCCCTAGAGCTATGAATTCCTGTCTTCCTTCAAGACTCAGCCTTGGACAAGACCTCTTCCAACCCCGTTTTCCCTCATTTGCTAGTGTCTTCCCCTCCAAAGGTACTTTAAATTTATTTTCATGCATGTGTTTCTGTAGGTGAATGTTCCCTTTCCCATTAGAATGTAAGATCCACGAGGACAGGACCTTGTTGCTTTTTCTTTGTATCCCTACTTAGTATAATGTCTGCCCCATAGTAGGTGCTGAATGAAGAAGGCTCGTGCATTTATTGATCCAGGTCAAGAGCCTTCTTTTATAATCTCTGCAAGTCTGGCTCTCATGATATAAATGAAAACTTTTTTCCTGGAGAATATAAATTAAAGTCTCTTAAACCAAACTTTCACTGACATCAATAAGTTGAAACTTTACAAGCTTCCTTTAGTGACAGGAATTATAGTTAATTCAAATTATTAAATGAAACCAAAATGCCTCATTTTGTCCCTTTGTCTGCCTTCCATTTAAAAAGAAGGCTATAATATAATTATTTCAAAGTCCAACAATAGAAACCCATATTACCAAAAATTACAGGTGCTAGCCGCAGAGTCACAGTTAAGTTGAGTCAGCAGGAGGACAGTTAACAGTACTTTAATGGTGAAATCAGTGCCTTCAAATGTTAGACCTCTTAAGTGCTCCTTAGACAAACCTCAGTTTTTCCCTTTCTCTGGCTTCCTCTTCTGCTCTCCCTCAGTGGTCAGGGGCTTCAGGGGCCCTTTGTGCAGTAACCTCTGAATTTGGCTTCCTTTTCTTCTTGCTCGAGGCTTTTGCTTTTCTCCATCTGGTTGGAAGACCAGAAGATGGTGTGTTGTGTTTTTTTACTTTGAATTTTGTTACTTTAGAACACTTATAGTTTATCTTTTTTTCTTTCCCAGTAAAAGCTGTTTTCTCCATTATGTTCCCTCATTCACTGTTTCCGTCTCTGTTCCTAGGAGTGCGCAGACCAAAGGCATTTTATAGCAAAGCTCCAGGCAGCAGAGGCTGCTTAGTCGGGCTTGGAACAAATTAAAAGCAGCCTGTTCAGCAGATGTTCAGGATCAATTAAGTAAGAATGTGGGACCCGGAGGCCACGGCGCTCATATTTATCGTTCTTAAGTTAGACATGACAAACAAGGCTTCTTAATTGTTGGCTAATTAAATATCAGAGCTGCTCAGTTGCTAAAAGCTTGGGAATGTTTCCTGAAAAGGGGATTTTATTAGGCCATGCCCTGTTTGTGGGCATTGTTGACTAGGTTTGGTAAATAGTCCAATCTCAGCCACCTTGGGCTGTGGGCCCTGTTACTGAGCCAGCAAATCTACACTGATGCTAAGCCGGTCTTTCGGGTTCTTAATGTGGGACTTGTGAAAATGAAACCTGGCCTCTCTTTTATAGGTCATTATTCTGTCTGAGTGTTGTATTATTTTATGAATGCTGAATGACTTCGATCACATTTCATACTCCGGCCACTGATTTTGGAAACTTGAAATGGTTAAACCAGGAAACCTAATGTTTGGAACTTCAGTTTCTCCATCTGTTAAGTGGGGATAAGAATCCTTATCCCCATGACAAAAATGACTTATGGCTACTTCTTCCCATGGCTGATTTCCTTCCTAATAGGACAGGGGGGTCCAATATACAGCTAATGGTGCAAACCTAGTCAGCACTGCCCACAAACAGGGCACAGCCTAATAAAATCCCCTTTTCAGGAAACATTCCCAAACTTTTAGCAGCTGAGCAGCTCTGATATTTAATTGGCCAGCAGAGTTGGAAGATATTCTAGAGTGAGGGTGGGGAACCTGTGGCTTTGAGGCCACACGTGCCCTCTCGGTCCCTGAGTGCGACCCTTCGACCAAACCCCAGCTTCCCAGAATGTTCTCCAAGTGGAGTCAGACACGGCTCGACAAGATTTCATCAAAACAATGCCCAGCCCTCTGTGGCTCAGCCCCTCCCGAGGGTTATGATGGCAAATAGTGACATTTAATATTTAGGTAGGGCTTTAATGTTTCCAAAGGGCTTAACCAAGATTATAAGTTTCATCCTCACAAAAGCCCTGGGAAGTGAATGTGAGTAATATCTTCATTTTGCAGATGAGGGAACTGAGGAGGAGAGAGGTTAAGTGAGTTGCCCAGGATCACACAGTGAGTAAGCATCTGAGAGGGGATTTGAACTCAGGTCCACCTGATTCCAGGTCCTGTGCTCTATCCACTGCACCACCCAGCTACCCCTGGAGAAGACAGACAGATGAAAGCATGGTCCTTCCCCTGCCAGTCCCTGCTCCACCAGTCCTCCTGAGCTGTCTAGCCCCTCCTGCCATAGGATTCAATGCATAGAAAAGGGGTCAGTCAGCTCTGGCTTCACCTTCCAATAAGTTCACCTTCCCTTGCTCTGCACCATTGAATTTCAGCACTGCGGACATTTCTGCTCTTCAGTTATTGTCCACAAAGTCTCCTGGCCACAGGCAAGGGCAGCAGGCAGGTGTGTTTCCTCTTGCCCTGGGAGTGTCCATCAACCCATTTTTCAAAGGAAGGCTCTTGAAGCCCCACCTTCTTTTCCAATGTACTTGAAAAACAGTTCCACAGTTTGAGAAATAGGAGACTTTTGTCTTTACCATGCCCAGCACAGTGCAGAAACGCCAGGGCAAAGGATGGGGTGGGACCTGGATCCCTGAAGGGGACCCTCTGCGAGCAGAAGGCTCGGTGTGAAGGAGCTACCCCTTGGGCTGGGCAGAGGAAGGACCCCATTGGGCTTGAGTGGTGCAGATGTGAGACACAGGCCCAGCCCCGATTCTGCCATCCACATGGCTCTCTACTGTCTGACCTACTGCAAGAATGTTCCCATTTTGCTTGTTTCTATAACTCATTTTGGCCCTGCCCTGTATTTCTTATCAATCAATCAATCAAGTGACAAGCATTTATTAGATACCTACTGTGTTCTAGGTACCAAATATACAGAACCAAAAAAAAAAATAGAACCCTCCCTGCTGTCAGGCAGCTTATATGCCTCATAATGGAAGGAATACTGGACGTGGGGTCAGGAAACATGAGCTAGAATCCTGCCTGTGACACCGTGGGCTGGTTACTTTCTCTGCCTGGGCCTCAGTTTCTTCATCTGTAAAAAGGAAATAGTGATGTCCCTAGTACTTGCCTCATAGGCCTTTTGTGAGACCCAAGTCAGATGCCAGGCTCAGGAACTCAGAGACCATCCAGGGCCACCCCCTCATTTTTACAGGTGGGACAACTGAGGCCAAGGGAGACGATATGTAAATAATTTGTGCAGCTTATTAAATGACTCTGTAAACTTAACTGTTGTGAATGTCCTCTCCTCAACTCAGTTGCAAGGTCCTAGAGACGTAGGACCTGTAGCTTACATCTCTTTTACAACACCATAAATGACTAGAACCAAGTAAGCGTTCAGCGAAGGAGGTGAGTTTGAGTCACCCAAGGGAGTTGGGAAAGTGTCTATAAATTATTTGGACCAAACCTGTGATTACTCTGGTATGAAGAACTCTCAGTGGGGAACTCTCTCTACAAAGGAAGATCAGGGACTCTAAATCATAAAATTACAGAATTTCGGTGGTTGGGAACGGCCTTGGAAGTCATTCTGCCCCCCTCCCACCCAGTATAGAAATTCCTTTCGTCATCTTCCTCATGGACTATGGAAGCAGCTTCTGTTTGAGTATCTCAGGGATGGGGAGTTCACTCCTTGAGAAGGCAGCCAGTCTTATTTCTGTGCAAATCTAGAGGCTGTGAGCGTCTTTCATAGTGAGCCCATGTCTGGGTGTTGTTCTCCTTAGAGGGAAGATGGGAGGTCAGCGTGGGTTAAGAGCTCTCCACCATGTTTTCTGCTGGTTTGCCCAAAGCACTGAGCCAGCTCTGGCTCGTCTTCTCCTAAATATAATTTTTAAAGGCCCTTTTATTTCCTTAGCATTTCCCCCACAAGTTTTAGTTCATTCTGGGTGTGAACCTTCCTGACCCTATTCTTTAAAGAGAAAAAAAGAGCAAGATTGGTGCTTTTTCACATTGCTGTCCACTCCCCTCCCCCAGAGCACCTTCTACTACAACAAAGAGGTCCATTGAAGCCAAGCGAACCTTCCCATCGGCCACGTCTGATGAGGAGGCCTGCCCCATTCTGTACCATAGGCCATCGTCTCTCAGCCAAGAGGAGGAGACGTGTTGTACCAACTTGCACTGCTCTCACACGTTTGTACCATTCTTAAGTTTGCCCTTGCTTGTAGTACGTCTTTCCTCCTACTTTTATTTTTATTGGTTTGGGAAGCAATCGAGGTGAAGTGACTTGACTAGGATCATATAGCTAGTAATTGTTTGAGACTGGATTTGAACTCAGGTCCTCCTGATTCCGGGGCAGGTGCTCTATCCACTGTACCACCTAACTGTCCCTTTCCTCCTACTTTAAAAAAGAATATCCATATAAATGTAGAGCTCCTCAGAGAGTTCCTTGTGTAGCCACATTGGTTCTTTATATGTTTTTCCCTTTCTCGTCAACATCATTTCCTAGCACATTGTCAGTATTTTCTCCCATTCCTTTTGAGAGTCCCTGGCCATGGGACCATACTTATGGTTCTCTCCAAGCCTTTATTTTTTCCTACCATGATCTCAAAATCACCAGAGATACATTTCAGGCTTCTTCTAGGTGCTTTATTCCCTCCCATATAGCAGTGGGATGAGGGTTTTGAGGATCCTGGGCAGGTGCTGTGTTATTTTCAGGCACCATGCTTGGGGAAGGTGTTACCATTCTTCAGTGGCCACACCATCCCATCCCCTTTTATCAGAGCTCATTAACCACTGCCACCATAGTCCAGCCATATTACAGGGTCTCCAGACTAGCCTGGGAACACAGCTACATTTCCATAGAGAAAATACATTCCAAGTTTAAAGTAATGGACGTAAAAGGAAAGTAACACTGCAGAGTTTGGAGGCTGCCTAATCTTGAGGAGCCCTGAAGTGAGTCAGTCACTGCCTGTGACCCTGGCCAAGTCACTTAACCTTTCTCTGCCTCAGTAGCCTCCTCTTTAAATTGAGATTTAATGGGCTCTAAGGCCCCTTCTAGCTCAAAGTTAGTATCCTCTGACGTGATAGACAATGCAGAAAGTGAATGGAGAGTCTGTTGGGTCAGAAACTCATGGGGTCAAATCCCAGATCTGACACATTCTGCCTGTGATTGTGTGAGCCCTGCAGACAACTTTCTAAGATTAAACAGAGATGAAGGAGAACCATCCCCCAATGAAATCACAGGTCTGCCCCCCCATTCTCCCCCAGTAGCATCAATAGATCACTTTAAGCTCATGGTTGGAAAGGACCTAAAAAATCATCTTGAGGGGTGGCTAGCTGGCACAGGGAATAGAGCACTGGCCCTGGAGTCAGGAGGACCTGGGTTCAAATCCAGCCTCAAATGCTTGATACTAACTATGTGACCTTGAGTAAGTCACTTAATCCCAATTGCCTTGCCTTCCTCCCTCAAAAAACAAAAGTCACCTTGAACACTCGCTCACTTGTCAGATGAGGTTAAGCGACTGCACAGGGATTATGTGCATGATCTTATCTGGATCTTCAAGCAGTCCTATGAGGGAGGTAATAGTGCTGTTATTCCCATTTACAGTTGAGGAAACTCAGGTTCACAGAAGTACCTTGCCCCTGGGCACAATGATAATAAGTTTCAGGAGCAGGATTTGAACTCATGTCTTCCTTCATCCAAGCCTAGTGCTCAGTCCTCTGAGTCATGCTACTGCCCCTTGTGCCCTTTCTGTCCTTCAAGGCTCCTCCAATCCTGGCCCTTTTCCCCTTTGTCTCACCCCTTTAATCAAAGCCATGTGGCCTAAGCCCCTTGGACTTCCCTTCTTTCCACCCCATGCTTTCATTTTTCTGGGGAGATCAGATAAGACCGGGCTTTCCAATTCTCTACAGCCAGTGCCTCACAGTGGAAGGGTGGCAACTGCCTATAGAGTCCACCAGCCCCAGGCATCAGACCTGGTGGAATTGTGCCCTCAAGGACAAACAGGTGGATTAGGGAGTCATTGGGCAGGTGATGCTGAGCCCTCCCCAAAAGTCACCATCCTACAGGCTGCTGGCCCTCAGAACTTCTGCCTGGGGGGCCATTTTTCTGTTGAACCCTGTCCCCCACCCCGGGTTTGAGGAAGGGGAAAAAGGAATCTCTTAGCCTGTTTGGATGCAAACCCTTTGAGACTGTCTAGAGTCTGAATGCAGCAAGGGCCTGGCCTGCTGCCCGTCGTCAGGACCTGGCTGAGGTCCAGGGCTTGCCACAGAGAAAACTTTTCGCTTGTAAAGAAGGCCAGTGGGGTAGAATTCTAAGACATAGGCATGACCTTTTCCCCCAACTCCAAAAGGAGGAGGGGCTGGAAACAACAGCCCCTTCATTCCTCTCCCAGAGAATGAAATGGCCTTGCTCTAGGTAGTGGCCTAATGTGACTGATTCACCTGTACTTCCTGCTGGATGCAAGTCAAAATGTCCTAACCATTTTTGTTGCTGTTCAGTTGCATCTGGCTTTTCATGACTCCACTTGGGGTTTTTTGGGGTTTTTTTGGCAAAGATACTGGAATGGTTTGCCATTTCCTTCTCTAGATCATTTTACTGATGAGAAACTGAGGCAAACAGGGTTAAGTGACTTGCCCAGGGCCACATAGTCAGTAAGTGTCTGAGGTGAGATCTGAGCCCAGCTCTTCCTTATTTCCAAGTCTAGTACCCTGCCCACTAAGCCATGACCCAAGGAAAGGTCATTAGGAGATCCTTGTTTTTGGCGCGCCATATTGCTTTCTGAGATCCTGCATGAGATAGTGTGTGTAAAGACCCTCTCAGTGTCAGCTCTGATGATGATGGTGATGCTGGTGGTGATGTCCGTTCTTCACCCACCCATCCCCCTTTTTAGGGCCCTGTGTTTCCTTTCTCTGCAGCTGCGTCATCCAGATGTCTGTGTGTGTCGCAGAAATCAGAGTTGGGCATCCGAGCTCCAGGATACAATTTCACTACAAGTTATTAGCATCAAGATAACTCCAGTTTCTTGGCCCAGTGTCCTGAGGCCAGGGGTGGGAGTGGGGGCTGGGGAATTGGTTGGCAGTTGGTGGCTCATGTTAGAGACATGCGTGTATCCTCCCTCCCCCGACCAGTTGTGTGTCAAACACACCATTGCCAGCATGGGGGCTTTTTTCAACCCTTCCCCAGTGGAGTGGAAATGAGCCATGCCCTCAGCATGGTTTTTCCATGGTTCCCCTTCCTCTCTTTCTTGAGGGCTCCCACCACTTGGAGGGGCCTGCAGATAAATGCCTTCAGATTCATTTAGCTGCATTAGAGGAAGCGTGAATTTTTAGATGCCATTCCTGTGGAAGGGGATTACTGAGAATATGACTTGAATATGTTGGGGAACAGGATATTCCGCAGGAGGCTTAAGCCCCTCCATTGTGGGGCAGACTCTGTAATTATAGGGGAAATCTGCTGGAGTTGTTGTCCCTATTAAAGCAGAATACAGTACTGAGTGCGTTGCCTGGGGGCCCAAGCTTGGGCCTCGAAAGCCTTGATTTTAGGACCCATTGCGTGTATCCTAAGCAAGGCCAGGCCATGGAAGCAATGAAATATCTTCTCATTAAATGCACCAGTTTATTCCTTTTCTCGGTCGTTATCCCTTGGAATGAGAAACCTGTATTTTTGGCTTTGGGGAACCTCCTCTCTGTTGTGGCTTTGATGGTTTCTTTACGAACCAGGTCGTCTGGGGAAAAAGTTTCCTACCAGAGCAGGATGTGAAGTTTGTTCCAGCTGGAACTGCTCCCCACCGCCATTCTCCAAGCGTCTGGGGGAGACTGTTGTTTTAACTGGCAGACCCAGAAGGTGGGGCCGCTCCCAGACCACTGGGGATGGAGCAAGGTTCTGTAACCGGCAGGGAAAGGATGCGGCTGTTAGCTCCCACAGGGCGATGTGGTGGGGGACAGTCTTAATGGGATCAAGCTGGGCTCAGTTAGAGGTGCGGGTCCCAGTCAGGACGCACAGTTTAGGAGGGAGCCAGGGTCTCCAGCTTCCTTCTTTTTTTTTTTTTTTTAATTTATTTTATTAAATTTTTTTTGAGTTACATATTTTCTCCCCGTCTTTCCCCTGCCCACCACCCCAAAACAGCCATCCCAGTATTTCCCCCCTCCCCCAGTCTATTCTCTCCTATG
>CM053583.1:413006048-413026203 GCA_028627135.1 Pseudochirops cupreus | reverse complement strand
CTCAGTCCTCCTGCTGCCTGCAGGCCGCGGGCGGGAAGCTGCAAAGCTGAGGCGGGTGCAAAACCTCTGCCTTTCGCTTTTCCACTCTGGAGGCCTTCTGGCCAGACTGCTTATCTCCCCCTTTCACAATTCCCACTCGCAGCTGCCGCTAGTCCGCTCACCTGAAGCTCCTAGCTCCTCCCGTCCAGCCGCCCCCGGGGCCCAGCCGTGGTTTGAGGCCAGGCTGGTTTCAGTTCGCAGTGCTGATATGGTTCCTCGTAGCCGAGCTGACTTTAGTGGGAAGTATCTTTGTGTGCGTTTTGGAGTTCCAGGATTGGTTTAGAGTCCTATTTTATGGGTATTTTGGGGTGGCTATGTGAGAGCTGCGATGTGTTGCTGCTGCTACACCGCCATCTTGGCTCCGCCCCCAGCAGTAGTATTTCTTGATGCAACAGTGAGAAGCAGTAGACTAGAAACCAAGTTTATAGAAAGCTTGGCAAGAGGATTAACTAATCAAAGTCAGGGCATTTTAGTATGAAACCAGATGGGGGTCAACAAAGAGACAAGAAATGGAGGAAATCTATAAGATTTTTACAACAGGTTCTTTTCACTCTCAAGAGCAGTGGATCAACCACATTTGGACACTAATGAATGAAAAAGCATTTTTAAGTGGTTACTATATATACCAAGTAATGTGCTAAGCACTGGCCTCAAAGAACTTACATTTTAATAGGAGAAACAATATCCACAGGGAAGTTGGTGACCAGGGAAGAGTACTTTGATCAGAAAAGCTATAGGGATGATAAGAGGTGCTATAAGGGAACTGATTAACACAGTCCATCTGGGAACAAGGTCTGAGATGATTTAAACACAGTTCATGATTTCAAAACTAGAGAATATGGTCATAGCAGGTAGGGAAGTTAGAAGAAGGAAGAAAAAGAGAGAGAGAGAGAGAGAGAGAGAGAGAGAGAGAGAGAGAGAGAGAGCTGGTTGTCAAAGAGATTGAAGAGGAGATGGCCAGAGAGAAGGGAGTGATGGAAGATAGGGGGAGAGGGCTTTCCTGAAAGTGGTCTGGGAGAGACAGCAGTCACCGATCAGAGGAGGTTGGGGAGGTGATCAGAAATCCGAGTCTCAGATGTACTGTATGAACAAGTGGAAATGGTAATGAAGAAAACAAGTATAAGTAGTACTATTAAGTGAAACCTAATAACAACAATGATGATAATAGCTCACATTTCTACAGCACTTTAAAAAATTTGCAAAGCACTTTGTATGTATTATCTCATTTGGTCATCACAATAACCCTATGAAATATGGGTATTATTGCCCTAATTTTACAAATGAAACAGAATGAGAAGTGACTTTCCCAGGGTGGAATAGTTAATAAGTGTCTGAGTTAGGATTTGAACGAAGGTCATCCTGATTCCTTGGCTTATTTGCTATTTCTCATTTTCGTTGGCTCTCGCCTATGCTTGGAATGTCCTCCCTTCTCATCTCTGCTTCCCAGCTTCCTTCAGGTCCCACCTAAAATCTCACCTTCTACAGGAAACCTTTCCCAATACCTCTTTATTCTAGTGCTGATGGTCATCTCTACTCATCTTGATCGATATCTGGCCACTGGACCCATATGGCTCTGGAGGAGAAAGTGAGACTGGTGACTTTGTGCAGTCCTGCCTCACTTAAATCTAATTCACCCACAAGTCATGGCATCATCTTCCTGACATCATGGTCCTCTTTGAGAACAAAGGGCAGAGAATGAATTCCAGTGCCATCCCTCTGTTCATTGTCTCCAGTTTGTCCCGTCCACAGCTTCTTTGTACGTGGTTGTTTGCCTGTTGTCTCCCCCATTATAATGTGAGCTCCTTGAGGGCAGGGACCATCTTTCCCCTTTCTTTGTATCCCCAGTACTTAGCACAGTGCCTGACACATAGTAGGTACTTAAAATTGACTGACAGGTTGCAGTTCTAACTACTGCACTTAGTCAGGACTAGAGCTGACAAGATTTTAAGGTCATTGAGAGATTGGTTCCCAAAGTTTCTGAAAGAGGGAACAATGACACCAAAGACTTTAGGGAAAAGAGTGTGGGCCTTATTAAAGGTATAAAGACTGTAAGACCCCATTGTGCCTAGTATTTTAAAAAACATATGTTTGCATGCACATATGTATCACACACATATATTACACACACATATTACACACACACATATCTCACACACATACACACACACACACACACACACACAAGCTTTTGATTTGGCTGAGCAAACCTTGCTTAAGATGCACAAAGATGCCCTATTTGCATAAGACCCAGGGACATTCTCTCCCACTTCTTTCACTTCAGTTCTCCATGAAACAGAACTATCTGTACCAGTTAAAACAAGACTAACTGTCCAGTGTGTTCTGATCATTCAGCAAAGGCAATGTCTCAGGTTCTTTCTCGCCTCATTTCTTCTAATTATTTGACATCTTTGGCCTCTCCATTCTCCCAGTCTGAGCTCCTCTGCCTGACCTCCCTCTTCTCTCTAATCAGTTTTGACCCTTTGGTTCACCGGTTTAACTACACACCATTCTTGATCCTTGCCTCCCTTACTCCCTTGTCCTATAGCGATTGAAACCTCAGACTCAGTTCACCCCTATTATCTACCTTCTCTGCTTCTACTTCTGGATTACTGGATCCTGTTGGCAGAGGTCATACTGTTGTGGGCACTGGTACCACTATGGTTCATGTGATCAAACTGCAGTTAGGTCTTCACTTCCATATGGTGAAACTGTGCTCTTCCTTGATAGGTTCTCTATCCTATTCCCCTTGGCAGTTGTCCTAAACCTTCTCTTCCCTCCTCAGGACCACCCTGGTGCCTCCTCCCTGGGACAGTGGGGAGGATATCTCTTAGCAAGCATCCTTCCCTCCCACTTTATGGAGAACATAGAGGCCATCCATTGGGAGCTCCCTCTTATCTCCAAAGTCATTCCTCCAAACCTTTCCACATCTTCATCCAACTTCTAGTCCTTTTATTCAGTCTTTGAGGAAGGCTTTTTTCCTTGCCAAGACCAACCTTTCATTCTTCTCCTCTATGATCCTGTCCCATTGAGTATTCCCTTTTTTCTCCCATCTCTAGTCTCTTCTTGGTGTAATTAGGCTCTGGCATGTTTAGCTGTGATTACTCTGGCCTCCATTGCCTTGGGTTCAGGCATATTACAGTACCTACTAGCTACAAACATGCTTGGATCAACATTCTTTTATGTAGTGCCTTCCCCTCTCTGGTTGCTCTCTTCCCCCACCTTCCCCCTATATTACCACATTGGGTCCCCAGAGGGACAGCTGCTGCTTCTCAGCTCTAGGGGTAACCTTGTTTGTAGTTATACCGCTAATCCCTTATCTCCTGAGCCCCAACTGTAATGCTTCACATGAACAAATCAGCCACCTGGTTCAACTAATCTCTAACAGAGGCATTTTCTCAAAAAGGCAAATCAAGAACAATAATTGTATAGTCATTCTACCTCAAAACCTAGGGCACACTCCCCCATATACACACAGCATCTGTAGAGAGGGTAGTCACAAACTCAAAGTATTATGGGAGTGGAGAAAGGCATAAATATACAGAGTGCCTACCGTGGGTCCGGTACTATGCTAAGGACTTTTACAAACATTATCTCATTTGATACAGCAATCCTGTGAGATAGGTGCTATTATTATCTTTATTATCCCTGTTTTACAGTTTTGAAAACTGAGTGACTTACCCAGGGTCACATAGCTACTAAGTGTCTGAGAACAAATGTGAAGTCAGTTCTTTCTGACTCCAGGTCCAATCCTTTATCTGTTGAGCCACCAACTGCTTCTGGTACTCCTATAAATTTATGTTCACATAACTTCAAATGGGTTCTTGCTGTTGCATGGCAATCCTGCTAGACCTCCCTTATAAACTCACTATCCCGTTTTCCACAGCAGCTCTTCCAAACCTTTTCATCTCTCCTCAAACCTCCCCTGGCTCTTCCTTCCCTCATTCTCTCAGCTGAGAACTTTGCCTCACATTTCACAGAAAAAATTGAGGCCATTCTCCATGAGCTCTTTCTTCTCCCCTCTTCCTTATGCCCTTTCTCTCAATTCCTTCTACCAGTTTCTCCTCCTTCACCTTGTTCCACATGATGAAGTGACTTTACTCCTTACCAAGGCTAACTTCTTTGCTTGTTCAATTGATCTCATTCCATCTCATCCCCCCAACACATTGTCGTCTCTGTCATCTCTACTCTTTCACTTATTCTCAACCTTTCCCTCTCTTCTGGTTCATTTCCTATTGCCTACAAACATGCCCATATCTCTCCTATTCTAAAAAAACCCTCACTTGATCCTTCTATTCCTTCCATTATCCTATCTCTCTTCTTGCCCTTTGTAGCTAACCTAGAAAAGGTCATCCACAATAGGCACCTCCACCTTCCTCTCCTTTCACTCTCTTCTTACCCTTATAGTCTGGCTTCTGGCCTTATTCCACTCAAACTGCTCTCTCCAAAGTGACCAGTGATTTCTTAGCTGCCAAGTCCAAAGGCCATTTCTCAATTATCATTTTTCAACATTGTTGATCACTTTCTCCTCCTTGATACTCTCTTCTTTCTCTCTAGGCTTTCAGGATACCCCTCTCTCCTGGTTCTCCTCCTACCTCTCTGACCACTCCTTCCCTGTCTCCTTTGCTGGATCCCCCTCCAGATCATACCCTCTAACAGTAGGTGTCCCCCAAGTTCATGTCCTGGGCCCTTTCTCTTTTCCCTCTATACTACTTCACTTGGTGATCTCATAAACTTCCAGGAATTTAAAACCATCTTTATGCTGATGATTCTCAAATCTAAATTTCCTGCCCCAATCTCTGGTGACCTCCAGTCTCACATCTCCAACTGCCTTCTAGACATCTCAGACTGGATGTCCAATAGACGTTTTTGGCTCAACACGTCTAAAACAGAACTTGGTATCTTTTCCCCTAACCTCCCCTGCCATAACTATGGAGGCCAACACCATCCTCCTAGTCCCTCAGGCTCACAATTTAGGAGTCCTCTTAGATTCTTCACCATCTTTAATCCCTCCCCCAGTCTCCAGTCTGTTGCCAAGATCTGCTGAATCTGCCCCTTCTCTCCTCTGACTCTGCCACGTCCCTGGAGCAGGCATTAATCATCTCATACCTGGATTATTGTAATAGCTGCTGGGGGGGATGGCTTGCCACAAGTCTCTCTCCACCCCAGTCCATTCTCCATTCAGCCATTAAAGCGATTTTCCTAAAATACAAGTCCAATCATGTCAATACCCCCTACTCAATAAACTCCAATGGTCCCACGTTGTTTCCAAGATCAAATACAAGATGGCTGTTTGGCATTCAAAGCCCTTCCTAACTAACCTCTTCCTACCTTTCCAGTCTTCTTATACTTTCCTCCCTCATACATACTTTTCCATCCAACTATACCAGCCTCCTGGATGTTCCACAAATACAAGACCCCCTTTCCCTTAACTCTGGGCATTTTCTCTGGCCATCCTCCTTCCCTGGAATACTCTCCCTCCTCCACTCTGGCCACTGACCTCCCTAGCTTCCTTTGCATCCCAACTAAAATCCCACCTTCTCCAGGAAGTCATCCTCAACCCTTCTTCATTCCAGTGCCTTCCCTTAATCATTTCCTATTTATCCTGTATATAGCTTGCTTGGTACATATTTGTTTGCATTTTGTCCTCTTCATTCGAATGTAAGCTCCGTGAGGTCAGGGTCTGTCTTTTGCCTCTTTTTATATCCCCAGCTCTTAACACAGTGCCTGGAACATGATAGAGGCTTAATAAATGTTTATCAATTGATTGCTTGCTTATGAAACCGAGGACCAGTCCTAGAAGGATTGTAAAGTTTCCAAAATGACAGAGGTTGTGAGCCTGGGTTATCCGGGAAGAGTGGTCGTGTGCTCCTCAGAACTAGGGACATTAGGAGGAGGGGTGACTAGGGAAAAGGGAAGTAGTTTCATTTTGAACCACTGAATGTAAAATGCCTATAAGCGTCCAGGTGGAGACCAGTAGTACTTGTCTTCCATCTGCTGGCCCCTCAGGGTGAGTTCTTCTGCCTGGAGGCTTCTCTCTAGACATGCTCTCTCAGGAGACCTCATCAGCTCCTGTAAATTCAGATCTCTATAGATGACTCCCAAAGCTCCCCAGCCTATTTTAGTCTCTCTCCTGAAGCCTACACTGTGCATG
Organism: Pseudochirops cupreus; assembly: GCA_028627135.1. Taxonomy (NCBI): domain Eukaryota; kingdom Metazoa; phylum Chordata; class Mammalia; order Diprotodontia; family Pseudocheiridae; genus Pseudochirops; species Pseudochirops cupreus. The sequence goes on along the minus strand of CM053583.1, from coordinate 413,020,013 downwards.
AGCACTCCCTGGGTGGCTGAGAGGCATCCCAAACCTAGCATGAGCAAAACAGAACTCAGAATTTTCGTGCTAAATCTGCCCTCTTCCAGAATTCTCCATGTCTGTTCAGGGCACCACCAGACTTCCAGTCACCTGTGGTTATAATCTCAGGCAGCTCGCTCTCCTTTTAATTTTGGTCCTTGTATGCCGGGTACCCGCAGAATATTTTCCACAAAGGCATTGAATTGACTTGCATAAGAGCACCACCTGCAGGACAGGTGTGGTTTATACCGGTGGCAAAAAGCTAAGCCATTCTGTGTAATGGAAGTCAGTCTCTCTGGAGAGCAGACCTGGATGCTTTCTATCACACTGAAGTCAAGTGCGTGGCCTCCCAGATATCAAACGACCACCCTTCAACTGCCATATTGCAACCATGCAATGCCTTGGCTTTCCAAAGGGCCTCTCACCTGTTCCTTAACAACTTTCCTATTTCTTTTACAACCAAAGTGTCTGAAATGGCTAAAGAAGGGGAAAAGTACAGAATTTTAGGTGACAGAAAATCGCCATGACAATGAAGGTACCAGGCAAACCATAAGGTCATGCCTATGAAATTTAATAGGGATGAATACGAAGTCTTCTAGATAGGTTCAGAAAAGGCACAGGATGGTAGGTTTGGAGCAGGAAGGGAGTCCACTCCCCTTCATTTGGCAAAGGAGGAAACTGGGATTCAGAGAGGAGAAGTGATTTTGCCCAGCATCATATAGGTAGTAAAGTGTCAGGGCAGGGTTTGGTTCTAGAGCCTCTAAATCCTTAGGCCAGCTTTCCTGAACCATCACTAAACCACCCTTCATGGCTAGATAGAGGTTTATCTGAGAAAGATCTGAGGGTTTTAGTGGACTATAAGTTGAGTATGATATGGTAGTCAAAATTAATTGGGTGTTGGGCTACACTGAGAGAGACTGAATGGCCATGAGTAAGGAGCTGACAAGTCTGTTGTTAAGTTAGAAAGGGTTCAGAGGAGGGCAGCCTGGATGGGAAAAGGCTTTCTAGAACATTTATCATAAGGATCAGTTAAAAGACCTGGAGATGTTTAGCCTAGAGAAGAGGATAAAGCTGGGAATGGGGTGGGGCAGGGCAGGCATGATAGTTGTCTTTATGACCTTGAAGGGCTATTATATGAATGAGGGATTATTCTTGGTCAGTGTGGCATCTGAAGTCACCATGAGAAGAAATATGTGGAAACTGCAGAGCAAAATAAATGATTGTTGTCAGAGAGGGCTGTCCTAAGGTGGAATGGCTGTCTCAGAAGTGGTGGGTCCCCCTGCTTGGAGCTCTTCAAGTGCAATGATCCTTGCTGGGTGTGGTATGGAGGTAATGCCAATTCAGCTAAGACATGGATTTGATGGCCTCTGAGGTCCCTTCTTCCCCTAAACCCCAGAATCTTAAGTTCTCATAATTCTCTGGGTGTGTTAGGTGTTGAAGAGTATGGTTGAACAGACAGGAACCAGGAACCCCAGACCTTCAAACATCACCTTCTCCAACTTTCTCACTTCACAGATAAGAAATTTGAAGGCTAAGGGTGGTGGGAGTGGTGGTGAAGTTACCACCCCAAAGCCAAATAGGTAGTAAATATCAGAGGCTGGTTTGAATCCAGATCCTTGGCTTCCACCATCCCTCCAAACTTGCTGCCTCTCCAATAATACACGACTTTCAAAGTCTTCCTTCCATACATAAGTGGCAGACAGGCTATGTCCATTCAGTTTGGATCATTGAGAAAGCTTTCTTCCTTGTACACCTGTCTCACACAGCTTATATAAATACATTCACATCAATGAAACTGGCCATTTACCTCTAACTAGAATGGACCCCATCACTCTGAGCTTAGCATGACAAATTGTCTAGTAGAGGAGAGTCAGTCCACAAGAGGGCGCAAGTGCCCCACTTGCAAGAGTGTTGGGTTGTGGAAGAGGAAAGGAAAAAATCTGGTCAAGGGGGGGTCTTCTCCTGCAAAATTCTTAAGAGCAAAAGCAAAGGATCAGGGGAGTAGCTGGAAGGGAACCCAGATATCCAAGCCTTTTATCTGACAGATGAGGAAGCTGAGGAGGTCGAGTTATTTGCCCAACACCAGGGAGTATCAGGTAGAATTTGAATCCTGTCCTTCTGACTCCAGAGTCAGTGAGCTGGGCTCTCTGTGGGCTCTCACTTTTCTTGATTTTGATTTTGTAACATCCCTGGCAGAATGCATTGAGGGCTGACTTCCATGTTAGGAAAACCCAGGTTCCAGTACTCCTTTTTTTAACCACTTGTGAGTTTCCTGTACCACTAAAATCAGAGGTTAGAGGTATGGACCAAAAAGTATTCTCTCTCTGCCTTTTCCCATGATCAAAGGATTCTGTGGCTATCCTATTTGCCAAGGTCAGCCTTTACATTTGGGGCCTGGATACCTTTCCCATAGCCCCCAGACTAGTCTCTACACTTGTACCCTTGGTCTTCTTCTCTCCTCTCCTCCTAACTAGTTACCCCAGTAATGCTGCCCTTGGTCGTTTCCTTTCCCATCTCCCCCAAGATATCACCTCCTTTGCACCTTTGCTGTTGTTGTTGTTGTTTTGTGGGGGCAGGGTTTGGAAGGCAATTGGGGTTAAGTGACTTGCTCAGGGTCACACAGCTAGTAACTGTCAGAGTCTGAATTTGAACTCAGATCATCCTGATACTCTCTATTCATTGCATACATGGATAGTAAGTGACTAAGCTAGGATTTGAACTCAGGTTCTTCAGCTTCTAATCCAGTACCACATTGCCTTTGACCTCTCTCTCTTTCTGCTGTTTCCTTCCTCTCTACCTAAAAAAAAAAAATCAATACTCCCTTATCAGAGAGAAATCCCTCCTGGTTCCCTCCCTCCTTCCCCATGAACTAGACCATTCCCTCTGAGACCATCTCCTCTTTACACTGTATATATCATGTATGTACATATGATTTGCCTGATATCTCCCCCATTCACATTTGAGCTCCTTGAGAACCAAATTTTTATCTTTCTTTGCCTCCCCAATGCTTAGCACAGTGTCTGGTTCATAGTAGGTCCCTAATAAGGGCTTGCTGCCTTGACTTGACTAATGTGTGACTTTGTAAACTTTGAAAAGTCAAGAAGCCAATGAGCAGACTGGAGTTAGCATCCATGCCAGAGTTTACGGTCAGCACAGACCAATCAATAAGCATACCAAGTCTGCCCAGTCCCAACCCTGAGCAGTTGGAGCCCAGACCAGCATCAGATTGACTCCCCCCCCCCCCCCACCTCCAGTCAAGATAATAGGTCATACTGGCAAGGGCTTGACTCTATTGGTCAAGTGAACTTAGTGGGGCAAATGATTTGTACCAAATGGTCAAGTGAGATAATATTTAGAAAACAGCACAGTCCTGATACGTAGTAGGTGCTTGATAAATGTTTATTCCCCTCTCCCAAGTTTGTACCAGTCACTTTCAATCAGATCACTTTTTCCGGGAATCCAGGTGCTATAAGGGGGAATATGCCCCAATTGGGGAAGTGGTTTCTAACTTCTGTTCTTGTTATTTTATTTCTGTAAATATTCTTCTGCAAAAGCTAATTGATGTCAATTGGTTAAAAGATACTGGTGGCCCTAATCACGGGGAATTATTAATGGCACTGATTGATATTGGGGAAAACACACTGGAATTGGGGCTCGAACCAACGACATTCGAGCAGAACTACAAGCCCCTTAGGACCCTGAGAAGATGTAGCAGCTATCTGAGGGACCTGATCATCTGGGCAAATGGGAGCTGGCACAAGGATCCCCCAAGAACTTACATGGGCCAGACACACATTACTTCATTTGAGCTTCAAAACAGTATCATGAGGAAGGAACTAATTATCACTCCCATTTTATAGATGAGAAAACTGAGGTTTAAAATTTAAGTCCCTGTAAGCACAAGTAAGGTGGAAGGAATCTTTTTTGTTTTGTTTTCTTTTTGGAGTTCAGTTTCCCAGGCTCAGGCTAAATTGTAAACCTCTGAAGGATTGAACCCTGATAATTCACAGCTGTGCTGAATCAAGTAAGTTTCATGCCTTCTGGTTCTGAGCCAAGGAGGGGCTGAGTCTTTGTTATATTTTCTGTGAGGTTGGCATTTTGCTTTGGGGGTTTGACTATGAGAAGGATCTCTTGATTTCCATGTAATTAGGACCAAGGTCAAGATTGAGTGGACTTAGATCCTAAAGTCTAAAATCCAGGACTGGAAGAAAGCTTGTCAAAACTGTGAAGAAGCTGCGGAATCCACAAGTATTCACAGGTATGCTTCAATCAATACATCCCTTTGAACTTTTGCTTGTTTTTTCAGGTAAAAATTAAAAAAGGGACCCTTAGTCATATCTTGTCTGGCTCTGTTTTCTGATTGGGAATCATTATGTGAATTTGACTAATGTCTCTCCCTTTGCTCTTTCCCCACCCTCTCCCCATGAAAAAAATAAAAATAAATTACAACCTTTTCCCTCCTGGTGTAGTGGAGAAACAGCCAGCCTTGAAACTAGAAGAGCTGGTTTCAAATCTTGCCTCTGATGTATACTGGTTATATCACTGGGTATGTCACTCAGTGTTTTAGGCAATAAAGATTAAGTTGCAGAGAAGGTTCTGACCTGCATTGGTGGAAGAGGCTTTCTCACCTAGGAATTCCATATACCAATGAATGCCTACAGGTCTGGTCCCTACACCCCCTTCTCACACCAAGGCTCAAGTATACTATGGGGAAAAAGTAACAGGAAAGGGGCAAAAGGAAAAGAGGAAAGGACATTTAAAAAAAATAGTATTTCTTACAAAAAGTTCAGCAGAATAAAGCCTTTGGGCTCAGCATAGGGAAACAAGCAGAGTGTGATGGAGGGAATCTTCTGGCTCCAGAAAACGTGCTAAGAAAACACAGAGAGCAGACGACAGCTGCCTGCTGTCTAAAATTTGAACCAAAAAAAAAATGCAGTGTGGATTGGCCCAATAGAGGTTAAAAGGGAAATGGTGTCTCCATCGAGGGGCCATAAAAGCCAAGCAGCTGGATTTCAGGGGTGGGAGACCCCCATTAGCAGCAAAGTCAGACAGACATAACATGGGACAGAAAAAATGTAAATTGCTTTTCCTGGCTGCTGAGAAACCCTCCTTCAGGAAACAGACCTGAAGTGTGACTTAGAGAAGGAAACAAACTGGAAACAATGTAGTAAAAAGGGGGCCGGGTCGAGTAGGGAATAGGGGATGGGAGGAAAGGAGAGTGGAGGGGGGGAGCTCCTGGCAGAGTCACTCACAGAAAATAGGTTATAAAGACCTGTTCACCATCTTTTTCCCACGAGTAGTCTACCTTCTGACTTTTTGTAATTTTTAGCTCTTCCATAGGATCTTTTCTTTTTTGAAAAAATGAGCATTTATTAAATGCTTATTATGACAATTCTGAATGGCTCATGATAAAAAATGCTATCTGCCTCCAGAGAAAGAACTAAAGAAGTCTGAAAACAGATTAAAGCATACTTTTAAACTTTCTTTAATTCTTTTGGGGGAGAGGATCTGCAGTTTTTTGGTTTGGGGTTTTTTGGGTTGGTTTGTTTGTTTTTTTTGCAACATGGCTAATATGGAGACATTTTACATGAATCTAGATCTAATTGTATGCTTTTTCAAGGAAGGGGGAGGAGAAAGATGAAGGGAGAGTATTTGAAAGTCAAAATTTTAAAGGTGAATGTTAAAAATTTTTGCTTACACGTAATTGAGAAAAAATAAAATTAAAATTAAGTGTAAAATGCTTACTGCATTCTAATTTGTGCTGCTCTTGCAACTTCTCTTAACATCCTAGGGGTACCCTAAAAGACTTTTTTTTTCAATGCGTTCTTCTGAGCACCCATTCTGGCACGTCCCTCCAATATCAGTCATCAAAGCAAGTTAGAATCTCCCCAATATCTTTTTGGCTACTTGCTTTCTTCTCTATCAACCAACAGTAGATATCTCCTCATTATCACTGATAATCAGTTAATCGCATTTTAATGAAGAGAAGTACCAATACCTTCTACACTGGGGGTAGTACAACTCTCGTTCATTCCCTCAGTCCCTGGAGAGTCAACTCAGATGTAAATTGGTTGCCACAAACATTCCTCTCACCAAGTTCCTTTCTGGGGGCTACACAGCAAATGGAAGGCAGTCTTGTTCCCTTGCTTGGGGGGGCAGTGTCTCAGGTACTGAGTGGATTCACTCCTGGATTGGATGCACCGTGGAGAAGTCACATAAATCTCTCTTCATCCCTTCATCATTTATGTGTATTCAGTGCCTACCACAGAAGTCTACATATACTAGATGCTTAACAAATGCCTGATTGCTTTGTTTTTCAATCTTCCTCTAATCTATTAAGATTTTTCTGGATCCTTCTCTTAATACCCAGGGCCAAAAGGAGAAGTCAGCACATAGTCCTGGCTTCCTACGACCCCTTCTGACCTTTGGTCTTCTACCATCATTCAGCAACCTTTCTCTCTATGATCCTGTTGTGCAATCGTATTGTCCTGAATCCTGTGGTGGCCATCCAGGGACCTTTGGAGTTCACTCTCCTGCCTTCCTCAATTACTTTGTCTCCTTTCTTATAATCTTCTTCTCCAAACCAATGCCCTCCCCTGTCCTTGGTGATATCACTAGTCGTGTTTAGTGTGTTTCTACCACCTTGGGGTTCATCTGCCTCCCCCAGCCCCATGCCATCCATCTCCATGGGAGGTGAGCCATGCCCAGGGGTGGTGTCATCACCACCAGCCCAGGCTGTTCCAGCTCCAAGCTTGGCCCCCAAAAAGAGCCACAAGAAGATGGTTGCACCCTCACCCCTTTGCAGACGGGGAAAATCTGCAGGTATGGCACACTCCACATGTTCTCAGGCTTTTTCAACGTGTCAATCCATTTTTACTGATATTTTTTCTTTTTCTTTAAAATATTGTTTTTTGGGATGGCTCTTTAGGAGGGGGCAGGGAAAAGGACATTGGGAGGATTTTTAGTGACATAAAAAGCAAAAACTGTGAATATTAATTTATTTTTTAAAATAGCCCTGAAAGCAGATATACACAGGTATGAGGTAAGGAAGCTTTTGGTAATAGAGTGATAGAAGAGGCCCTTTTAGGCCTCATTTTTGCCAATGCTCCCCTAAGTTCTACTTGATAGTTTCCCATCTTCCTATTAAATTCATGAAATCCAGAACAAGATCTGTTTGTACACTTTGTGAAATATACCCTAAAACTCTTGTCCACCTACTATATTCTTGAATTTTGTGAGATGCTACCATATACCAGGGGCCAACTCTGCAGAAGTTAGAGATGTATGAGGTAAGGACCTAGTTAAACCTGCCTCAGGGAGGCGGATGTCCTATTTGTGCCCTGTATGGTAACTGAGACCAGCTGCTGCCTGGGCCAGCCCTCCCCTTGTCATCTAGGTCAGTTATAATGCCCTAACGGGGAAGGGTGAGGTTCTGGCCCTAGAGGTCCCTCTACTTGTTTGTTTTCAAAAGTTTATAACTACATTTGGTTTCCCTTGTAATCCTGTGTATTTTATCTTGTACATTTATGGACATAATATAATCAAAGGCTTCTACAGGCCTCACCAGCCTGCCAGAGGCATCTAGGACACAGAAGTGTTTAAGAATCCCTGCACATAAAGTGTAACTCGTGAAGTGGGGGAAAGGAAAAATACCTTGGAAGTGCAGCGTCCAAAAACATAACAGATCAGAGACTGAGTTGTTCATTGGGATGGATGCCTTGTGGATGGTGAATTTGACATTGCTATAGGCTGCCAGAGTCTCACAGGCTTAGATCAAATGAAGCCAGTACTTGTCAGGACCTGCAACCCCTCACCCTTGATTCACCTCAGGACCCAGACAGCTGATCCAAATCCCTGAAGGAAGCTCATCAGGGAATTCCGGGCAAGAATGGGTCCTTCCTTCACTTCCTTTTGAGACCTCAGCTTCCCAATAGCAATTTGAATAACAGGAAATAGGCACAAAAAACAGCTCTTCTCTGACCCCAGATTTTTAGCCCATTATAATGCCATAGTCATTAGATGCTTCTAAAGGAAGATACTGAACGACATTGCCTCAGTCCACTGCAGATTCATGCCAAGCTCAAATGGGTCCTCACCACTGCATAGCAATGATTTTACTTATTCATGGTTGGTATGCTCTCACACTCCCCAAGGCAGTAGCTGTTTCAAACCCTTTCCTCCGAACTCAATCCCCCAGCCCCCTTCTCTTTCAGTGGGTAAACTCAGTCTCAAATTTTACTGTGATTTCGGCCATCCTCCCAAAGCTCCCTTGTTACCCCTTCTTGGTACCTCAGACCTTCTCCTCCTTCTAACCACTCTCTTCTTCCCTCCAGTCTCCGAGGTCCCCCAATTTTCCAAGCCTAGAATTTCCACTTGTGCCTTTGGTATCATCTAATGTCTCATCTGATAGCTCATTTTGTTCAAGCTAAGTTTGAGACAACAAACCTGCAATGGAGGTGTCCACCAGACAATGAGAATGCAGGTTTGAAGCTCGGGGAAGAGAGCAGGGATGGATATATGCATCTCTGCCTAGAAGTGATTGTTGAAACCATGGGAATGGAGGAAATGAAAACACAGTGATGGTCTGCAAGATACAATTGAATGTTCTTTCTTTGGGGTCCAAGCCTGTCGGAGATTAGATTGTTCATTTCATTAATCTCATTTCCAGCATCTCTGCATAAAGAGAAAAAAATATATCCCCAAAGGTCAGGGTTACCCTGGCTTTTGAAAAGGCTTAGACAGACCATTTTTGTGTTATAATTGACAGTGTTCCCAATGACAAAATTCCACAGTAAGATCAAACATGGTTCTGGAGCTCAGGTGGAAATTTATCTACCAGTTTTGATTCATCAGACAGAACAAGTCACAGAAAATGTCCATACATCTGGAGAATCTTTCTACTAAACCATTCAAGAGTGAAGGTAGATAAGGGCCTTAATTCAATTAAAGAGTTCCCAGCTCGATCCGATTACCTCCCTAATCCATTTTCCAGGAGCTTATAGAGTCATTCTTAAACTTTGACCCAAGTGTCCTCTCAGAAAATGATTAGACCTTCCCTAAGAATGATGTAAAAAGATCGCAGAGCTGCCTTGGAATGGAAAGTTAAAGAGAGACTGATAAACTTCCTCACTCAGATGGGACCAAGGAGTTGAGAGTAAAGGATTCTCCTATTATGATTTTGTAATATGGATTCTAAAGAAGTGATGTGGGAGGGTAGAAGGAAATCTGTCTTTCACAATAGATATAAGGAAGACCTGAGTTCAAATCCCACCTCAGATGTTTACCAGCTGTGTGATCACAAACAAGGGGCCTAACCTCTCTGAACTTAAGGGAGGATCAAATGGCCAAACTCATCATATGAGTGCTTTGCAAACCTCAGTGTGCCACATAAACATCAGCTGTAGTTATAGCTGGCCAAGGGGGAGATAACAGAGGCCAAAGAGACTGAGGATGGAGCCTTAGAGGAGGATAGCACTTCTAAGAAGGAGAGGAGGGCACTGAACCAGCCAAGAAAATGAGGAAGGACTGGTCGGATCAGCAGGAGATTCAGGAGGGAAGAGAAACCGACAGAGCAGAGGGTCAGGGGCCACCAGTGTCGAAGCTAGGGGAGGATGAGGACTGAGAAAAGGTGGTTGTCAGTTTTGGCGACCTTGGAGGGAAGCCCTCTAGTAGAATAGCAGGGTGTGATTTCAGGGAATTGAGGAGGAAGTGTAGAATCCTAGCTTTAGAACAGTCACCAAGAAGAGATAGGTAAGAATAGTCTGAGGGGCTTGGAGTGAGCAAGAACTGAGTCCTAATCCTGCCTTGGGCACTAGCTGTGTGACCCTGGGCAAATTGCTTAAGCTCTCTGGTCCTCAGTTTCCTCATCTATAAAACAGGAGTAATAAGCACTAGGAGCCCATCAGAAGAGAAGTGCGTGGCCTGAAGGAAGGTCGAAAGCTGGCTGGAGATATCTTCCATCCTCTCCTGAGAGAGGATCCAGGCTCAGGTGTCAGTCTGGCTAGAGAAAGGAAATTCAAACTCATCTCTGGCTTTCTTTCCTCTCCCCTCAGACCCAACAGCCAGCTAGAGAGAGAGTTGTAAAGCAAGACACTCCAGGAGAGCCCCCAGAGATAGTCTGAGGGACTGGCTGGAACCCAGGAAATGGGCAAAAGAGGCCTGGTTCCCAGGGGTGACTGGAACAGTCCCAAAGAGAGCTGACCAGGTCCTTGTCCACTACCCCATTTCTACTACTTTCTCCCATTTGAATCCACCTATAGGTTAAGGAAACCACCTCTAGGGAGTCAGAGCCTGAGGCCAAGGCTTCCCTGCATTCTTGCGCAGACAGCACCATCTGGAGGAAGGTTGAACCCTCCACTCACCGAGCAGCAGGCAAGCCAGGCTGTCATTCCAACTTTTCCAGAAATGGGACATTGATTTTTTTCTTTCCTCTCTGTTGGAGAATGTCTCCTCATTTCCTCCCATGCTTTTACACATGGCAGCATGATACAGACAGCCAGCTGACACAGGAAACAGTGCTGGACTCTGAATCAGGAAGACCTGAGTTTGAATCCTGCCTCGGTTTCCATCATCAGTCTGTTTCCTCATCTGTAAAATGTGATAAAAACAGCAGCTCCCTCCCAACGTTGTTATGAAAACCAAACAAGGTGACAGATAAGGCATTCTGTAAACCTAAAGTGATACCTAAATGCTAGCTGTTATTATTATAAAAATGGAGAGAGGGCTGGAGTTTGCAATCAATCATCACACACTTATTAAGCACCATCTGCATTAGAGGCTCTGAAAATACAAGGACCGGAAACAAGCCAATCATGGCTCAGAGTGAGCTGGGTTGGTCCCTTGGGTTCTCAGTTTCCTCACCTGTAGAATGAAGGTTTAGCACAAGTAGCCACCGAGGCCCCTTCTGGCCGCAGACCTCCCTTCCCAACTCCGAGCTACACTTACCAGTCTATCAGTAGCATCTGTTTATTAAGCGCCTATTGTGTGCCAGGCCCTCGGCTAAGCTCTGGTGATAAAAAGAAAGGCCAAAAAAGACAGCGCCCGCCCTTGAGGAGCTCACAGCCTAAAGGGAGGAAGGACGTGCAAAGGACTTTGTGCAGACAAGCTACAGGCAGGAGAAATTGGAGAGAGTGGGCAGAGGGAAGGCAGGGAATTAGGGGGATGGGGAAAGGCTCCCTGCAGGAGGGGGACTTGAAGCCAGGAAGAGCGAGAGCATTGCAGGCATGGGGGGCTGCCATTGAAGATGTCCGGACTGGGGAGGTGGACCAGGGTCCCTGAATCCCAGAGCACTGGCAGGACCCACAAGACTGGAAAAGGGCTGTGGGTCATGGAGAGCCTTCTAAGCCAAACTGAGGATTTTCTATGACCATTTTCCCTTGGTGGCTTCTAGCCGGCTCTTGTTAGCTGGAGGAGAGTTGGAGTCCTAGCCAGCTGCTGATTTTATACATTTCTGAAGTCTCAGGTTAGAGATTTAGAACTTTAAGCGACCCCCAGGTTTGGCCAGGTGAAGGCCCTCATTTGACAGATGAAGTGGAAACCCTGGGCAATGCAAACCGGCCCATCCTGACCCTAGCCTTGGAGCTTATCACCAACATCCCCAACAAGTAATCTGAGAACTTGGCACTTTCTCCTCCCTTCAACTGGCCCATTTACTTTTTTTGAGACCTCTAATTGTTAGAATGGTGAAGTGGATAGAGCTCCAGGTCTGGAGTCAGGAAGACCAAGTTCAAATCCAGCCCCAGACACTTACTAACTGTGTGACCCTGGGCAAGTCACTCTACCCTCTCTGCCTCAGTTTCCTCATCTGTAAAATGAGCTGGAGAAGGAAATGGCAGGGTCTTTGCCAAGAAAACCCCAAATGGGGCCGCAAAGAGTCTGAAACAACCGAACAGTAACAATGGTTGGAAAGGTTTTTCTTTATCTTGAGCTGACAGCAAGCTCTCTGTAACTTCTAATCGGCTTCTTAGGGCCAAGAAGTCCAAGAATAATATGATATCAGAGGCAGCTGACAGTTGAATTTGCGAAAGCTAAATGCTGGCAGTAGCTTCCTATATTCCCCAAGAGGTCCTTACCCTCTCTTTTAATTTAAGCCTGCCTGAAGGACCATATAAACAGGCTGCTATTTGTGTGCTTACAAATGTGGCATTGCTGGAAGAAAGAAGGGGCCAGAAATTTAGGACCTATCTTGTGGCCCCAAAGCAATTCTGGGGCCTCAGGGGACCTGGAGGGAAGCAGCTTGTTATCTAAACTGTGTTAGCAGGTGCTGGAGGTTTGACATGGAGCACACCAATGGCCCTCCCAAGGTGGGGATGACAAAACCATTGACAGCTGCCTCCTCGGTGATACCCTCAGAGGTCTTCTTCCCTAGTCTCTCCAACATGCCTAGGTCAGAATGTGTGGGGCCATTGTATTGATCATTGAAAGAACAAACCAATGACTCCAGACCGCTGTAGAATTTATCCCCTCCGGGATTGTAGAGGAGAGGAATCCTGGGATGGGGCCAACCACTCCCCTTCTCCCACTTCAGTCAAGCCATTTCCAAGATCCAGCGTGACATCTCCCACCTCGGCACCTTTGCATGGGCTATCTTGCTCCCTGTGCCTCAAGGCCACTCTGTCTTCACTTCTACTTCTTGGAATCCATAGCTCAGATGCTACCTCTTACAGGCAGCCTTACTTGATCACCTCAGTTTCCTTCCAGTCATTTCTTTGTAATGCTTTTCTATGCACCAGTTGTATCATTCCAATAAAATGGCAGGAACTATTTCATATTTGTTTTTGTGTCCCCAGCACCTAACAGTGCCTGGCATGCAGTAAATCCGTAAATGCTAATTCAGATAACTTGCGTTGAAGTAGAGGGGAGGGTCGCTTCTGGTGGGAACATCAAATTTCCTCTGAGGCTTGGCTTGCTTTGCTATCTCTGTTCCAGGATCAGCAGGGGCAAATGCTGACCTTCCCAGGTCGATGTGAACCGTCTGTCTTTTTAAGGGGCTTCTATTGATAGCTGTTGTCTTTATAGGTCCTTCATTTGTCAATATAACCTACCCCTTTTCTCCATCTCAGGATGACTTCTCAGAGAGTCATCACTAACAAATAGGGGGGAAAAAGAAAGAGAAGCTGCTGGCCAAATGAATCAACACGCCCACAGATTCGGCCATTGTGGGCATATAGTGTTTCTTACTCATAGCCCTCTCCCTGTGTAAAGAAGGGAAAGCGGTCTTTCATCACCTCTTTTTTTGTGGGGTACCAAGCCTGCTTATTAGATCATGTCATTCACTTTTAATATTTTTGTTCTCTCACTTCATAGAGATGTCGTTCGAGGGGTTTTGTGCTATCGGTTCGGCTAACTTCATTCTGCCTCACTTTATCTGCCTTCCTCTGCCTCCCTGTTTTCCTCATCTTCATTTTTCTTGTGGAGCAGAAATCTTCCATTCCATGCATGTGTCAGGGTGGTTTAGCAGTGCCCTAACTGATGGCATCGTTCTCGAGCTGAATTTTTGGAAGGATCTCAGAGCTGCTGGAATTCCTGTTCAGTGGGAGAGAAGGTGGGGCTGGAAGCCTATCGACAAAAGACTGTCAGAGTTCCCAGTCATCTGGAAAAGCATTTCCTTACTGGAAAGAACAACTGAGAATACCATGTAGTGCTTTAAAGGGTTTTAAATACTTCATTTCATTTGAGCCTCAAGAAAACAGGGTGAGGGGGTGGCTAGGTGGTGCAGTGAATAGAGCACTGGCACTGGAGTCAGGAGGACCTGAGTTCAAAACCGGCCTCAGACACTTAACATAAAACCTAGCCGTGTGACCTTGGGCAAGTCACTTAACTCCAATAGCCCTCCAAAAAAAAAAGGCAAAAAAAAAGGAATAATTCATTACATATGTGCAAAAATATTTATTGCAGCTCTCTTTGTGGTTGCAAAAAACTGGAAATATAGGGGATGCCCATCAA
>CM053583.1:412952604-413005548 GCA_028627135.1 Pseudochirops cupreus | reverse complement strand
AAGTGATTGTGGAACTGAATCTTGTAAATTAAAAGTAAATGAGTAAAAAAAAAAAAATTAAAAAAAAAAAAAAGAAACCAGGGTGAGGTAGATACAGGTGAGGTTATTCCCATGTTACACATGAGGAAATTGATCCTCAGAAAGGATAAATGACTTTCCTAAGATCACACAGCTCACATTCATTCAGTCCATAAACACTATGTGCCAGGCAATGTGCTAAAGACAAAAGACAGTCCCTGGCCTCAAGGAGCTTACAGTCTAAAGGCAGAGACAACAGATATATACAAACATGCTCTAGACAGGATAAATAGAAAATAATGAGCAGAGGGAAGGCACTAGAGTTGAGAGTGACCAGGGAAGGTTTCCCACAGAAAGTGGGATTTTAGTTGGAACTTAAAGGAGGGGGGACAGTAATTGGAGGGGGGGAGAGTGTTCTGGGCATGGAGGGCAGCCAGAATACCTGGAGGAGCTCCTGGATCAGCAGGAGGCCAGGGCCTTTGGATGGAAGAGGTCATGTAGGGGAGTAAGAGGTAAGAACACTGGAAAGGTAGGAGGGGGCTGGTAATGAGGGGCCAAGCAGAGCATTTTGTGTTTAATCCTGGAAGTGATAGGGAGCCACTGGCGCTCACTGGCTAGGGAAGTGAGATGGCCCCACCTCTGCTTTAGGAACATCATTTTGGTGGCTGCATGGAGTAGGGTGAGACTTGAGGCAGGCAGACCCACCAGCAGCTATTAAGAGTTCAAAGAAAGAAGGGTAGGGAGGCAGGAAATATTTATAGCAGCTCTTTTCATAGCAGCCCCAAACTAAAAAGTAAAGGCTATGCTTTCATTGGGTAATGGCTAAGCCAGGGGTGGGGAACCTGCGGCCTCAAGGTCACACGTGGCCTTCTAGGTCCTCAAGTGTGGCCTTTTGACTAAGTCCAAGTTTCACAGAACAAATGCTTTTATGAAGGGGATTGTTCTGTGAAGTCTAGATTCAGTCAAAAGGCTTCGATTCAGGATCTAGAGGGCCACATGTGGCCTCGAGGGTGAAGTCTCCACTCCCGAACGAATTCTGTGTGAACATAATGGAATGTTATTGAGCCACACTGACAAAATGGATGGTTTCTGAGGAAAGTGGAAAGACCCCTGTGATGGAATGCCAAACAAAGTAAACAGAATGGGGAAGTCCATTTACATAATGACTACAATGTGTGTTAAGCAGCTCTTAACCCCTGAGACTTGGAGAGACTTTAGAAGTCTCCCTCATGTAGTCAGAAGCCAGGTGCCACTTACCTCCTGCTGGAAAGGCGAGAGACTACAAGCCCAAGACAGGCATTCAGGATGCGGCCACACGGACACATCGTGAGGTTTTACTTTGTTTTAAATTTAATGACTTTTTTTATTTTTTAGTAGACTGCAAGAGAAAGGGAGATAATAAAATTTTGAAAAATAAAAATGTGATCCAGTAGAATTAACAGAAAGCCTTGTCTTAATTGGCTTTACATGGCAGTGCTGTTGACTTTCAAAGGTAGGGTTCAAGTACAGGAAGTCCCAAAAGTCTTAGTGTGCTTTTAAGTTTAGTAGCTTATTTTTGGGACTCCTTGTATACAGCAGATTAGAAAATGGGGCCCCCTGTAATGAAAACACAGGCATTTCCTTAAGAAGGGAGTGAGTAAATGGTTGTTAGTTTGCCTTGAGACAGACCTGTAGGCCTCCAGTGAGAAACATTACATTGGCCGAATGAAAATGTTGACTGCTGATGGTATCTGTGTGCATGTGTCCACTTGAGATAAGGAAAATAAACCTCTGACATGTGCAGAGATGTCCCATGCCTTTCTGGGACCCTGGGATAGCCTTGCATAGGAACGGCTTGGGGGGAATCTTTAATTCCTCAGAGCAATGCCCAGTATCCTGCGTCAACCTCTGCTTTTAAGGAATAGAACCTGCATTTTTGAATCCTAGGAATTGAAATAAGCCCTTCCTTTCAAAGGCCTCTCTTTTAAAAGCACTACCTGGGTGGTACTGTCCAGGCTAGGGAAATCCTGCTGGGTGAGGTTCTGCCACTCCCAGAGAGACAGGAATTTCAACTTTCTCCAAAGAGAGACAGAGACAGAGAGAGAAGAAACAGAGAGAAAGAGAGACAGAGACACAAAGACAAAGACAAGGTGAGGCAGAGAGACAGAGCCCAAGAGGTAAACAGAGACAGAGACAAAGACAGAGCCAGAGAGTCACAGAGAGAGACAGGGATGCAGAGAGAGATTATAGAGCTACAGAGCTCAACTTGTGGTCTTTAGTCACTATTCATTTCAATTTAAGAGGCTTTAATTAAAACACTTAATTTGTGCTGGGACCTATGTGAGGTGCTGGGGATACAAAAACACCTAAGAAGAAAGACTTGCCCTCACAGTTTATATTCTCCTGTTCTTTACAAATATCTCCCATCCTTTATATTTCTACTTCAACATTCTGATGACAACAGTTATGGTGGTAGTGATGGCGATGGTGATGGTGATAGTTATGGTGGTGATGGTGATGACAATGTCCCATGATGGTCACTAGCATGTGTGTAGGACTGTAATGTTTCCAAAGCGCTTTACAAATATTATCTTGTTTGATCCTCACAACAGTGAGTCTCAATGCTGAGACATGTACAATAATCATCCTTGCCTGGAAGATCAGGAAACTGAAACTGAGAGAGGTGAAATGACTTGCCCAAGGTCATACAGCTGAGGCAGGATTTGAATTTGGGTTTTCCTAGCTGGAAGTCCAATGCTCTATGAACCATACCACCTACCTGCCCTCTGGAAAATTAGAGAATGTGCCATAATTTGTTAGTACAAATCCTTACTATTCCCAATCAAGGTTATTTTCCCTTTCTCTTCCATTCTCCTTTTCCATTCCTCCATGTCCCCCAACCCACAAGGAGCATGCCCTGCACCCCATCTCCTTCATTATCATGAGCTGAATCTCCCTGAATCCAGGCATGGCGCTCTGGGCAGTATGGCGCCACCTAGCTGCTGTCCTCGTTCTTATTTTCCCTTCCCCCGTTCCAATCTGTCACCAAGTTTGGTCAATTTTGACTTTTTTTCAACATCTCTTCTCTTTTCAGATGCTGCCTCTGCCCTGGTGCAGACTCTCATCACTTTGTGTCTGAATCACTGCAATACTTTGTTCATTGGTCTCCCTGCCTCCAGGGAGTCTAGCCTCAACTAAGCTGCTAAAATCACTCTCCTAAAGCACAGGTCTGACCATTTCGTGTCCCTAGTCAATAAATTGTAATAGCTCTTCATTACCTCCAGGATCAGATACCTTGTGCCTTCGAAGGCCCTTCATACCCAGCCCCTTCCTGTCTTTTCAGTTTTCTTCACCCTCACATACTCTAGGATCCAGTGACACCGGCCTCATCATTTTGTGCACAAGATCCCAACTCTGGGCATTTCCCCTGGCTGTCCACATACCTGGAACTCTCTCTCCTCATCTTACCTCTTGACTCATTTGGTTTCCCTCAAGTCTCCGATAAAGTACCTTGGCCAGCCCTCCATAATCTTAGCACCTTCCCCCCGAGATTACTCCCAGCCAATCCCATCTATATCATGTTTATGGGACAGTGAGGGGGTGCAGTGGATAGAATGCCAGGCCTGGAGTCAGGAAGACTCATCTTCCTGAGCTCAAATCTGGTCTCACACATGTCCTAGCTGAGACACCCTGGGTGTTACTTAACCTCCACCTGCCTCAGTTCCCTCATCTGTGAAATGGGAATAATAATACCACAGCACCTACCTCTTGGGGTTGCTACGAGTGTCAAGTGAGAAAACCAACCTTAGTCAAGCTGCCTAATTGATTAGCTGCCAAAATGATTTTCCTTAAATCTGACCTAGGACAATTGCCATAATGATAATAAATAGCATGTGTGTAGGGCTTAAAGCCTGCAAAATATTTCACATATGTTATCCCATATGATCTCCACAACAACCCTCTAAAGGAGGCGCTATTATTGTTCTCAGATGAAGAAACGAGGCCCAGGGAGTTTGAGGGACTTACTCTGGGTCACAGAACTACTCTCAGAGGCAAGATTAGAACTTGGGTCTTCCTGATGCCAAGTCTAAGCCCCATCCCACCTAGCTGCCTCAGCAACATCCCATGTGTAAAAATGGTGACTTTTATTATATATATAAAGAAAAAATAAATATGTAGCTGAATGTGGACATCAGTGTGGGACTATGGGAAGAGCCTTGGATTTCACAAGAAGGCTTAGGCTCAAACCCTATCTCTGCCACTTAGTAGTTCTATAACCATAGACAAATCACTTAATTGCCCTTGCCTTGAAGCATTTTCGATTCTGGAGGGATCTTTGACGCCAACCAGCTCAAATCTACAGAGGAATTCCCCCATGAAGGGCCATACTAGTGGTCATCCAGCTTTTCCATGAGGACCCTTCCCAATGAAGCCCATTCCCCTTTGGACTCATTTCAATTGTTAAATTTTTCCTGATACTAAACTTAAATTTGTTTCTCTGAAAAGTTCGCCCTTTGCTCCTGGCTTTGTCCTCTGGGACCAAAACAAACAAATCTAATACTTCTTCCATGTGACAGCCTTTCAAATATTTAGTGACAGTTATAATATCTCCCCCAGACACCCTCCTCCACTATTCTATTCTACAGGCTCCTTCACCCAATCTTTACATGGTGATATGACTCTCAGTTTGCTCCTCTGTAAGATGAGGAAGGGGGTGGGTGGGTAAATTAGCACATCTAAGACTCCTTCTAGCTTTAAATCTGTGATCTTATGGCTGTTGCTAGAAGGCAATGACATTGAGCCAGGGCATTCTTCGATGCATGGTCTTGCTTCCAGTATCAGAGATCAGCCAGTGGGGACAGAGCAAAGACAGTTTTCAAACACTGCTTTGTCCAGCTGCTTCTTTTTTCTCTCCCAATGTAACCCCAGACATGGTCTAGAGGCACTGTCTTGCCCTTGACCTAAAATTTATCTCAGAAATCTATCAGTGGATCAACAAAAGCAGAACATTTTGGAATATGAAAAAAAATTTCAGAACGGAGTGGAATGCTCAATACTTCAGCCCCAGACCCTACCACAGGTTCATTTCAAGGGACAAAGGGCAAGCTAACGAAAAAACATTCCAGAAAACATGAGTGATGATGGTATCCCTCCTCAGGGACCCTGACTACACTCTCTCTCTGTCAAGAGTATATGCGATGGCACGTGGGTGCATAGAAGGAAAATTTGAGAAGAGGAATCACTGAACTCCTCTCCCTGATTTAGGGGTTACAACAGACAGATCACAATCTTCCCTGGCTAAGAGAGATTACTTCCTTTAACAGAACCAGAGAAACTGTTAACAAGACAGATACAAGATCTGATTGTGGCAAAATACAGTCATACTTAGGATTGCTGTTATTGTGCTTGCCACAGTGATGCTGACCTGGAACCAGGGGCTTGAGGTACCAGGCTCCTTGCCAGAGAAAAGTCTTTTCCATGGAGCCAAAGGGCCTTTGGCCTCTTCCTTTCCTTTTGGGCATTTGTGAGTGTACTGGGAGGCTAATTGCCAAGTCCACCGTGGATCATGAAGCAAATATATTCTATCATAAAAGCGGTGTCTTAATAAAGCTAAAAATACATCTGACTCTAAGACTGAGAAGCAGAAAGCTTAGCCTTGAATTCTTGTTCATGGGACTTCTCACTTGACCTCAGTTTCCTCAAGTGTTAAACGAAAGGGTTGAATGAGATGACTCTCAAAGGTCCCTTCCTGCTCTAAACCCTATGATTGAATGATCTTTGCATAATAGCAGGAGAGCTTGCAATGGGAAAAGACTAGTCAGATGTTATCCGGAGTATCATGCTTAGCTGAGAGCACCATATTTTAATTTTTTAAAAAATTGTTTACTGGGTATTTTATTTTCCCCCAACTATGTATAAAAACAATTTTTAACATTTGGGTTTTTTTTTTAATATTTTGAGTGCCAAAGTCTCTCCCTATATCCCCTAATTCCTACTGAGAAGGCAAGCAATTTAATACAGGTTATACATGTGTAGTCATGCTAAATATATTTCTAAATTAGTCATATTGTGAAAGAAAACATAGGCCAAGAAAAAATGAGGAAAATAAAGTTTTAAAATTCTGTTTTGATCTATATTCAGACAGCATCAGTTCTTTCTCTAGGGATGGATGGCACCTTTCATCATAAGCCCTTCAGAGTTATCTTGAATTATTGTATTGCTGAGAATAGCTAACTCATTCACAGTTATTCAACATACCATATTGCTGTTACTGTAAGCAGTGTTCTCCTGGCTCTGCTCAATTCACTTTGCATCAGTTCATGTAAGTCTTTCTAGGTTTTTCTGAGAACATCCTGCCTGTCATTTCTTATAGCACCATAGTGTTCCTTCACAATCATATACAACAACTTGTTCAGCCATTCCCCAATTGATAAGCATCCATTCAATTTATAATTCTTTGCCACGAAAAAAGAGCTGATATAAATATCTATGTACGTATAGGTACTTTTCCCTTTTGTTTTTTTGTCTCATTGGGATACAGATCTAATAGTAGTTTGCTGGGTCAAAGGGTGTGCATGATTTTGTAGCCCTTTGTTCATAGTTCCAAATGGCTCTATGGAATGATTGAATCTGTCCACAACTTCACCAATAGTGCATTCGTGTCTCCATTTTCCCCACGTGCCCTCCAACATTTATCATTTTTCTTTCATATTAGCCAATCTGATAGGTGTTAGGTAGTACCTTGGAGTTGTTTTAATTTGCATTTCTCTGATAGTGATTTAAAGCATTTTTTCATATTACTATAGATAGTTTTGATGTCTTTATCTGAAAACTACCTGTTCATATCTTTTGATCATTTGTCGATTGGGGAACAGCTCTTATTTTTACAAATTTGACTCAGCTCTCTGTACACTTGAGAAATGAGGCCTTTATCAGAGACACTTGCTGCAAAAACTTTTTAATAATTGTGATTGCTAACCATATTTCCTTCCATCCTATTTTACCCTGTTTATTCTATTTTCTTTTCACCCTGTCTATACTCAAAAGTGTTTTACTTCTGACTTTTACCTCTCTCAATCCATCCTCCCTTCTATCAGCCCCTTCCCCCCTTCATTTATTCCCTTCCCCTCCTACTTTCCTGTAAGGTAAAATAGATTTCTATGACCATCTGAGTGTGTTATTCCTTCTCTGAGCCAATTCTGATAAGAGCAAAGTTCAGGTACTCCCTGCCATCTTCCCCCCATCTTCTCCTTCACTGTTAAAGCTCTTTTGTACCTCTTTATGTCAGATAATTTACCCCCATTCTAGCTCTCCCCCCTTCTCCCAGGGCACTCTTCTTTCTCTTTAATTTTATTTTTTTAGATATTGTCCCTTCATATTAAACTCACATCCATGCCATCTGTCTACATATACTCCTTCTAACTGACCTAATGATGAGAAAGTTTTAGAAAGGACAAGTATCATTTTCCCATTTAGGAATTTAAACAGTTTGACCTTATTGACTCCCATTTTCCTGTTTACCTTTTTATGCTTCTTTTGAGTCTTGAATTTGAAAGTCAAATTTTCTGTTCAACTCTGCTCTTTTCATGAGGAATGTTTGAAAGTCCTCTCTTTCACTGAATATTCTTCCTCTCTTCCCCAAGGATTATTCTCACTTTTGCTGGGTAGGTGATTCTTGTTTGTAATCCTAACTCCTTTGCCCTCTGGAATATCATATTCCAAGACCTCCAGTCCTTTCATGTAGAAGCTGCTAAATCCTGTGTTATTCTGACTGTGGTTGCATGATACCTGAATTATTTCTTTCTGAGTGTTTGCAGTATTTTCTTCTTCATCCGAGAGCTCTGGATTTTGGATATAATATTCCTGAGAGTTTTCATTTTGGAATCTCTTTAAGAAGGTGATTGGTGGATTCTTTCAATTTCTATTTTACCCTCTGGTTCCAGAATATTAGGGCAATTTTCCTTGATAATTTCTTGAAAGTTGGTATCTAGGCTTTTTTTTTGATCATGGCTTTCAAGTAGTCCAATAATTTTTGCACAAACAAAGCCAATGCAACCAAGATTAGAAGGAAAGCAGAAAGCTGGACCTCATTTATAAAATATATAGAGAACTGCATCAAATTTATAAGAATACAAGTCATTCTCCAATTGATAAGTGGTCAACGTATATGAACAGGCAGTTTTCAGATGAAGAAATTAAAGCTATCATGAACTGATACAACCATTCTGGAGAGCAATCTGGAACTATGCCCAAAGGGTTATAAATAATTGCATACCCTTTGACCCAGTAATACAACTTCTGGGGTTGTATCCCAAAGAGAACATAGAAGTGGGAAAAGGACCCATATGTACAAAAATATTTATTGCAGCTCTTTGTGGTGGCAAAAAACTGGAAATTTAGGGGATGCCCATCAATTGGGGAATGGCTAAACAAGTTGTGGTATATGAATGTAATAGAATACTATTGTACTATAAGAAAAGGGGAGGAGATGGACTTCATCTGTACCTGGAGAGGCTTGTACAAATTGATGCTAAGGGAGAAGAGCAGAACCCAGGAAAAATTTGCACACAATCACAGACACATCTCATGTGTGACGACTAACCTCGATAAACTGGACTCTTCTCAGCAACGCACAGCTATAAGACAACTCTACAAGTCTCAGGATAAAAGGAAATATCTACATTCAGAGAAAGATCTAGAAAGACCAGAGTTTAAGTGGAGACTGAAGCTATCGTTCTTTCTCCTGTTTGGTTTTCTTTCTTTTTTCCCATTGTTCTCTCCATTGGTTACAACCCTTCTATACATCCAGACTATTGCATAATGTGAAAGTATTTGCAGATCCTATACCTGATTGCACGCCACCATGGGGGGGAAGGGAGAGGAGAAAATTTGAAATTCAAGGGATTGTGGGACTGAATCTTGTAAATGAAAAGTAAATAAACAAGTTGATGAAAAAAAAAGAAATTAAAGCTATCTATAGTCATATGGAAAAATGTTCTAAATCACTATTGATTATGGAAATGCAAATTAAAACAACGCTGAGGTACCACCTCAGACCTATCTGATTGACTAATATGACAAAAAAAAAAGAAAGTGGCAAATGTTGGAGAAGATGTGGGAAAATTGGAACACTAATGCATTGTTGGTAGTGTTGTGAATTGATCCAACCATTCTGGAGAGCAATTTGGAACTATGCCCAAAGGGTTATAAAACTGCATAACCTTTGATCCAGTTATACCACTAGTAGGTCTGTATCCCAAAGAGATCATAAAAAAGGAGAAAGGACCCACATGCACAAAAATACTTATAGCAGCCCTTTTTGTGATGGAAGGAATTGGAAATTGAGGGAATGTCCATCAGTTAGGGAAAAGTTGAATAAGTTGTGGTATATGAATGTAATGGAATACTATCATGCTATAAGAAATGATAAGCAGGTAGATTTCAGAAAAACCTGGAAAGACTTACATGAACTGATGCTGAGCGAAGTAAGCAGAAGCAGGAGAACACTGTATGATGATCAACTTTGACAGACTTAGCTTTTCTCAGCAAGACAATGGTCTAAGACAATTCCAAAAGACTCATGACAGAAAACGCTGTCCACATCCAGAGAAAGAACTATGGAGTCTGAATGCAGGGTGAACCATTTTCTTTTTGATGTCATTGTTGGTTTTTTCTTTCTTATGGTTTTTCCCTATTATTCTGATCCTCTTTTCACAACATGACTAATGTGGAAATATGTTTAATATTATTGTACATCTATAGCCTATGTCGGGTGCTTGCCATCTGGGGAGAGGGGGGAGGAGGGAAAAATTTGGAACTCAAAATCTTATAAAAGTGAACGTTGAAAACGATTTTTACATGTGATTGGAAAAAATAAAATATTATTAAGTGGTTTTAAAAAACTCTCAACATTTAAAAAATGAATGTTAAAAATTTAAAAATGCAATTGGGAAATATTTAACAAAATAAATAAAAATATATTAAATATTGCAATAGTAGCAACAGTGCTCTTAGGTTTTGGTGAATCAAGGTAATGTCCAGGTGATTGTGAGCAGCAGTTCAATCTGTGATAATCTGGTTGCAGTACAGTTATTTATTGAATTTGGGCGATTTTTCACCTGTTAGTTTTTTAAAGACAGCAAGCTTTTGATGAGTAAGTTGAGCCGTGTGATCCTGTCTTTCTAGGTATTTGGTGATAAATTTCAGCAGCTTGCCTAGATATGTTATACAATATGTAACATATCCTTGTGCTATCTGCATCATCATCGTCCTCATCATCCTAATTTTCTCTTTTCAATTAAATTTTATTTTATTTTCAAAAAAAGATTTACCTTCTCTCCCATCCTCAACTCCCATTTTTTGAGAAAACAAAAAACTCCCAAAACAAACCCTTATTACAAATATGTAGTCACACAAAACAAATTCCCACATTGTTCATGTCTATAGAAATACAAATAAACATATATATATAATGCATACACATATATTTATATGTACCTACAGACACATATGTATATATACACGAACTGATGCTGAATGAAGTAAGAAAAACCATATATATATTCACATATATACCATATATATGTATACCACACACACATACATACATAGTTCTCTATCTGCACTCCGGGTCTATCATCTCTCTTTCTATCTGGAAGAGGGTGGCATGGTTCCTCATGGGTCTTCTGGAATTGTGGTTGGTCATTGTCTTGAAGAGCTAACAAGTCTTTCAAAGTTACTTGTCTTTACAATAATGTTGTTATTCTCTCCTCTCTTCATTTTAATAGGGTTCAGAGAGAAATATGTCCAAGCAGAGTCACTCTTTTGCTATTATTCCATTACATCTAGTAACAGAATGATGAAAATAATGTGGGTTTTATACTGTTCAATTCAATTAAATTCAGTTAACATTTATTAAGTGCCTGTACTAAACTCTAGGGACACACAGAAGAAAAAGACTGTCCCTGTCCTCAAAGAGCTTATAATCTAATGAGGGAAGACAACCCAAATCTCTTGAGCTAAGATGATATATTTTGAAAGTTTTTCTTTCCATGTGGCTTTAAGATTCTAAGTATTTCACATCTAGACAGCTGGGAGGTTTAGCAGCCTGCACTCTGAAGACCTGACTCCGGATCCTTCTTCAGACATTTAAGAGCATTGTTCTCATTCAAAGCAAGTCAGAGGCAAGAGTGCTTTTGTTATTCATCATATCATATGCCTGTCACTGGAGCTTTGGAGGACTCCCTTTATAAATCCTACAAATCTTAGATTATCACTGGTTAGCTTTGTGACTCTGGCCAAGCTATGTAAAACCATTCTCAGCCTCGGTTTCCTCATCTGTGAAATAGGTATAATAGGAGTACCAACTTTCCCTTGTTTGTTGTGAAGACCAAATGTGTTAATGTATATAAAGTGCTTTGCCAATATTAATCCTCTATAGAAATCATAGCCTAACTCCTCCTCCCTGTGCCCCTCCTCCTCCTCCTCCTCTTCCTCCTCCTCTATTTCCTTCTCTTCTTCCTTCTTCTCAGAGGCAGCACGTCATAATGGATAGAAAGCTCTCCTCAGAGTCACAAAGACCACAGTTCAACACTTGCCTGTAATACAGCTTAGCTGTGTGACCCTGGGCAAGTCTGTTAACCTCTCACTATTCTAGACAGGTGACACAATGGACAGAGTGCCAGGCCTGGAATCAGGAAAACATGGGTTCAGATCTGATCTTGGACACTTGACAAGTCACTTAACCCTGTTTGCCGCAGTTTCCTCATCTGTAAAATAAGCTAGAGAAGGAAATGGCAAACCATTCCAGTATCTTTGCCAGGGAAACTCCAAATGAGCTGACGAAGTGTTGGACAAAACTGAATAGTAACAACATTCTAGGCAGCTTTCTCATAAGATAAGCTGCAGAGTTGGGGCAGACTCTCGTTGATGGAGGAGCTACCTTACCTGGGAGTTCCCTATACCAAAGAACTTCTGGTCTTTATCCTCCATTCTTAGTCCTTTTGGGTATCATGCTAGGTGGAAAGGTCCTAGAAGGAGACTCAGAGCTTTCCTACGCAGTGATGGCTCAGGTGTCACGTTGCTCCTAGGGCAGGGTGCTCATTCAGTCTCCTTGGGTCTGGGAGCCTGGATCTTGCTGTGAGGGAGCACTGTGGGGGGCCAGAAGGGAGTGAGCTGTTGTTGACACTGATTAGCTGAAGCCTGACCACCAGTACAGACCCCTATTGTCCAAGGAGCCCTTGGGAGTAACTGGCTTTGTCTGGCTGGCTTCCTGAGCACCAAACTCCATTAAGGGAGGCCAATTAAGCGCCTTTAGGCAGTTTCCAGGTAAGGGAGCCTCTCTGGGCTTTCTGGGGCGCATTAGGCTGATTAACTCTGCCAGTTAACTTTGTCCACCGTCTTAGAGTTTACAATAGTTTGGAATGGCCTACAGCGAGGTTAAGCTGTGGATTAGGGCAGGTGGGCTTGAATGGCTGAGGTACTACTTTTCCACATCTTCCTGGGAGTCCCAGAGAGTTGGAAGAGTCTTGCCCTGCTGCCCCATCTCTCTGCTTTCATGGCTGGACAATGTCAGAGAGATGACCGTTCATCTCTTTCCTTTATCAAACCCCATTGAAGCTTTCCAAGAGTGCCTGGCCATGCTCTGGGTCTGACAATGATGATGCCTTCCTTCCAAGTTCAGAAGCTGAGATCTTCTCTGAGCTTTCTCTAACTCACTAAATGTGTTACTGGTACAGACAAGATTTAATTTCCGGACCAGGACACATGAAGTCTTGTTTAAAGCCTGTCATGTGTTTAAGGGTGAGAAAGACTGGCATAATCACATTTCACACCTCTCCTCCAGCCCTCCCCTCTGCAGACTTTTAAAAGAAGCCTAGTCCTGCTCAAGGTGGGTGAGGGGCAGGGGCTCTTTTGTTATTCCCTCTATCCTATGCTTAGAGAAAATCCCCTCTCCCTGGAGCTTTGGAGGAGCTCCCTCTACAAGAATACAGATTTTAGAAAGCCTCAATGAGAAAATGTCTCAGTTATAAAAAACACGACTTGCATATTCAGTCAGCCAGCATGCATTTATTAAGTGCTTTCTGTATGCACTTAATAAATGCATGTTGGCTGACTGTGCTAAGTGCTGAAGTTACAAAGAAAAGAGGAGGGCAGTCCTGGGCCTCAGGGGGCTCCTACTTGAATAGGACAGATTACATGCAAATAACTAGATACATTGAAAATACTCACTGTAGGTGGAAGGTAATCTTACAGGGGAGGCACCAGCTGGAATAGCATTAGAATGCTGTGTTAAAAATAGGAGGCTCACCTCTGTTGTCTGTGTTCAACCTGAGCTGCTTCTTACCCCAGCTGCAAATGTCCCAAATGTTCTTCTTTCAGTAATGGTGTGTATAGAGAGTGTTAGTTAATCAAGCAATCGGTCAACTTACATTTATTAAGAAGCTGTTGGGTGCTGGGGTACTGACAAAAGCAGAAATAGTCCCTGATGACAGAAGTTTCTAGGCAAGATGGGGGAGACGGCATATGCAGATATCACACACAAAATACACGTGAGGTCGGTATGTACAAGCTCATAGATTAAGAGCTAGACAGGGAACTGAGAGCCGATCTAGACAAGTATCTTCATTTTACAGATGGGGAAACTGAGACCCAGATAAAATGAGCCACGTGCCCAAAGGCTCACAGGTAGCAAGTGGCCAAGATAAGATGTGAACCTGACTGGAGTCCTAAAGTTTGGTTTTCTTTTTGTAATTGTATAAGGAGATAACATGACCTCACTTCTGAGGTCCCTGCCAACTGGAAAGCTTAAGCCTTAAGTTAAATTTAAAGGGTTTCCCAGGTCAAAAAGTTTGAGGGAAGGCATATTACTGCAGGAGAAAGAGGGTTGCATTTGTGGTCAGACAATCTGGTTCCAATCTAGACTCTCTTTGACTCACTACCCACCCGTGTGACTTTGGACAAGTGTTTTCCTTTCTCATCTTGATGAATGTGGTTGGATCTGATCATAACAGTTAGAGCTGGGGAATTCTTTAGAAGTTCTCCAGTTCAATACCCTCAGTTTACAGTCCAGAGAATTGAATTACCCAGGGTCACGTAGCTAAAAGTTGACTGAGCCAAATCCTGGGCTCTTTTCAGTATGCTTCCTTTAGGGCAGCGGTTCTCAACCTGCGGGTCACAACCACTTTGGGGGCTGGACGGTCCTTTCACAGGGGTCACTTAAGACCATCAGAAAACACCCATTTCTGATGGTCTTAGGAACCAAGACACCACCCCTCTATGTTTCTCCAGGCTCGTCTGCCCACATACGAGTACTAAAAGGTAGCAGCATTAGGAAAGTTGAGAACCACTGCTCTAGGGGGTTTTAAGGTCCCTTCTAGCTCTGAATGTATGATCTCATTGTATCCCCAAGAAGTCTCTCCCTTGGCAGCTCAAGTTAGGGAGCTGGCCACTAAGTCTCAGGATGAAGTTTTCTCTTGACAGACTACCAGGGGAAATGGCAATCATGGTACTGGGACTCTTTCCCAGGAACTCTACTGAAAAGGGCACCCAAACTAGGGGGGAAAATATCTGTGCATATTTTCTTATGAAGGTGACAGATTTAAAATGCAAAATGAGAAACACATTTTTTTTGAGCATAGCCAAGGCAGAAGTTGTTTTGCCAGGTTGCAAATATTTGTTAAGAGAGTTTTTTTTTAATTTTAAAAAATTCTTCAGAGATTAGGGCAGTGGGAAAGATAAGTGCCAGCTCTAAAACGAACAAAAATAAGGAAACAAATAAACAGTGGTCTCATGACCTAATCTATTTCAAATGAAATAAGTAAACTCATGCATTAAACTAAATTTGCTCCAAAAACACCACTTTAATGAAAATGTTTATTAAAATATATAGGAAAATCCTTTTTCTTTCCCAGAGTGCTCTTATTATAATATGTGTCATGTTGCAAGAGTAGTTATTTACAGTGTCTTTTCAGAGGAAAAGAATAACCGATAATTCAGAATGAGATGTGGCAAACAAAAACATCTGATTTCTGATGCTAGGGCACTCCGTTGGCTCATCTGCTCCTCCTACAAATGAAGTACAATCCCAAAGACTCCTTCTTCTTCCTATTTGGAGAGGTTTGTATTCAAATTGCTTTCCACCATTAGGAACTGGGATTCTCTGTGGGATCTTTTCAGCTTTGCCCGGCGATTTTGGAACCAAATCTGAAACAAAGAAAAACCCAAAGAGCATTTGAGGATTTACTATGGTTTCATTCCTGAATTGTAGTTGGTCTCATGAAGACTGCTGAAAAACAATACATGTCTCATCTAACTGTAACATGTATGTCCCCACCCCCACCCTCCCCATGGCTAGTCAGTGCCTATCAGGGCTCTGATTGTTCTTAACACATCAACCAGCATAAATTACAGACTCTGGAAAATTACCTGGATTCTATCTTCTTCCAAATTCAATTTCCGAGCCAAGTCTTCTCTGACATCAATACCAGGGTAGGAATTTACTCTAAAGACATTTTCCAATACTTCAATCTAGGGAGTTAATTAACAAGCAGGTATTATCATTCTTAACGTTCAGTTAGCAAATGTAAAAATGAGCTTTAAAAATACTTCCATGAAAGTCCCTTTATGTCTTTTAATAGAGCTGGGCACTGGATTCATGATTTCGTTGGTACAAGTGAGAAAACTCCCTTTACCAATGCAACTCTATATCTCCTCTTCAGATGAGTTGTAGAACCTTAAACAGTGGTCTAGAACACTGAGGTTAAGTGACTTGCCCAGGGTCATACAATCAAGTGTCAAAGGTCTTGTGTTTCCTTTTAATAAACCATTAAAAAAACTATACTCAAATGGAGTTCATTAATGAGAATAGTCCCACCAATGATGCAAGGTGCAACCCCATCCCTATCAGTCCATCCTGTAAGGCTTTGTTTGTAGAAAAGTGTAGTTATTTTATGGACAAAAACTCAAAGCCTAAAGTAAAGAGATGTCTTTCCAGCAACAAAGCAATCAATCATATCTGGTGATAGCAGTCAAATCAAATTCTTACCTGGTTTCTGGTAAAAGCAGTTCTTGGTCTTCTGCCTCGGTACCAACTCAGTTCTCTTTTAAAAGACAGTCTTTCTGAAGCTGACACATATTTCTCATATTTCAAGATTCTTTCTTCTGGTGTAGGATAATTCCCGGGGTGAGAGAGCAGGCTGCTGCTGGGCAAGATGGGGATGGATAGGTATGGATTTCCATCTTCTCCTAAAACCAGAAAGACAACGAAGAAAGACACTTCTAAAAGTTCTGCAGGAAGTTGCTGAACACAAAGCCTCTTCAGTTTCTCAGATGGTCTCTTGCTCATTAGCCAAGAACAAGAGACAAAAGTAAGGGGCATGCCTGAGATGAATTCAAGGAAACATTTTGTTGTCTGAAATGGTCATTTTCCTGGCATTAAAAACAGACACAATTGGACATTGTCTACTGGGTTACCTGACCACATGGAGAGTCAAGGAGGGGTGGGATGGGGTGCAGTGCTGAAGAGTATGGGCTCAAAGGGCACACTCCTGTGCAGTTTATTGCCTGGCAGCTGGCATCATCCTTATTCTTTCAGATGGCCCCTGACTGGGTGCTTTGCAGTTAAATAAATGAAGTGACATGGTAGACTTAATGGCATCTCCATTTCTCTTTCTCTGTTCTAATTCTAGCTGGATCTGTCTCTCTGTCTGTTTCTGTTTCTGTTCCTTTTTGTCTTGTTCTCTGACTCTGTCTCTCTGTATCCCTGGGCCTGTCTGTCTGTCTCTCCCTCCCTCCCTCTCCCTCTTCTGTTTCTCTTTCTCTCTGTCCTTTCTGTTTCTGTCTTACTCTTTCTCTGTCTGTGACTATCTCTGTCTTTCCCCGTCTCCCCCTCCAAGTCTCTCTCTCTCTCTCTCTCTCTCTCTCTCTCTCTCTCTCACTCTCTTTCTCACTCTGTCTCTCTCTCTCTCTCCCTTCCTCCTTCCCTACTTCCCTCCCTCCCAATACATACCTCAAGTCTCTTTTTCCTAAGCAGTCACTGACCAATCATCAAACAGCCTTACCCCTTCAGAAGGACAGAGAAAGCAAGTTTAGGAAGGAAGACCTACCCAAGGGGTCGCAGGGATCTGTCCAGGGTCTGGCAGGAGGGATGGCTGGGCTGCTTTCCTTCTTCGGCTCGAGTCCCAAAATGCTCTCGATGGAAAAGGAGCGAGGGGAGGCCTTGCTCTCCGCCAGGCTGGGCCGCGTCCGGGAATTGGCGGTTGCGCAGAAAGCCATGGCTATGGCTGCGGTGGCCCCCCACCCCACCTCCAGGCCGTTAAGTCCACAGTGCGCTCCAAAGGGCGCATGTATGCCCGCCTGTTGGCCCAGGCTGCTGGAGCGCTTCAGCACCCCGCCGACGGACAGGGACTCTCCAACTCGGCGCACTAGTGTCCTTTATAACCCTGGACCCAGATCTGGGGGGAAGCTAGGGAAGGAGGAGGGGGTTAGGGAGCTCACGTCATAGCTTAAATTTTGAGCCTGGGCTAGTCAGCGTAGGCCTCTCCCACCGAGTTGGAGTCTGGGAAGCTAATTGTTTACTTGTTTGCAAGTAATTAGCAGCTAATGGCCCCCTCTGGGGGTCGCCCCCTTCCACCACCCCCACCCCAGCGGGTGGTCAGGGATTCGGCTGGCGCGTTATCTCAGCCGAGCAGCAGCCCAGAAGCTGTGGAACTTTCTCCCCAGCCGCCGGGCACGTCCCACGCGGGGCCATCTCCTTTCTGCCAAACCACTAAGGTAGAAAATCGGGCTTTTTCCCCCTCTGAACTTAAGACTTACAACGACTCCAGGTACCTGAACCCGACGGCCCGATGGCGAGCCAAGCAAAGAGTGAAGCATCTCATTTAAGGGGATTTTCTTCTAGGAAAATTTGGAAGAAAAAAAAAAAAACAATAATCCCTTAATACTATTAGGGTAAGCCTGATGAAAATGCCAGGGGGGGGTTTCATATGCATATGTCACGGCAAATGTGGTCAATAAACCCACAATGGCGGGAACTGGAGGAGAGCGGCCCCGCCTTTCCGAGGTGGCAAAGTCATTAAAACTCAGTGCCATTGTCTTTCCAGAGCCTGGATTAGCTCACGAAAACAGAGGAATCGAGGATTTGCCATCCATAATCCCCTCACTGGCTCAATCCTTTCCATTAAATGAAGTCGGTGACAGTTCAGCTCCATAGAAGAAAGGCCAAGTTACTTAACCTCCCAGACCTGTTTCCTTCTCTGGAAAATGAGGGAGTCGGACCAAAGGGTCTCTGAGGGTCTCTGACAAGAGCTGTGTCATCCTAGAGATGGACCTTAGAGGCCACATAGTCTATCGCCCTGATCGTCAGACAGCAGCGAAGTGATTGTCCAAGTGACTGACCAGTAAGGATCAAAGTCCAGGGACTCCATGTGGCTTTTTGGTTGGGATCATGAATTCAGAGCTCATCTGGTTCAACCCTTTCACTTGCCAGATAAGGAAACTGAGGGACCCAAGGTGATAGTACAGCAAGAGCAGAGCTAGATTGGAACCCAAGCCCTCTGATTGCAAATTTGGAACTCACTCTGCTGTGTTTTGGCTTTGTTACCCAAAAGCAAAACAAAAACAATTTTTCTCCTCTCTTTTTCTTTATACTCCCTATTGAGCTTTCTAGTATCGGGGTCCCCCCAGGTGCATGTAAATATTTGTAAAAGGCATCTGTCTTTGTCTCCCATCTCTCTCCCCCTCTACTCCTTTCATTCCTTTCTGCTCTCCTCTCTCTCTGTCCATTTCTCCCTCTTTCCCACCTACATCCACTCCCCTCCTTCCATCTCTCCCTTTCTCTCTCAGTCCCTCCATCTCTCTCTCCCTCCCTTTCTCTCTCCCCATCTTTCTGTCTGGGTCTCTCCACCCCCTCCCCCATTTCACCAGCATTGGACAATTTCTCTGTAGAAATTTCCTCCCATGATGGAAATTTGCAAGTAATTGTATTGCATGACCCAAAGAAAATGCATTTCTTATCAGATAATCATAGTTTTAGGGATGAACGAGAAGCCATCTATTCTAACTCCTTTATTTTGTAGGAATATTTCTGTAAGTGACTTAAAGATTTAGAGAGGGTTAGCAATTAAATGCATGATGGGGGTGGGATTGTTTGTTTTTCTGTACCTGAGAATCAGAGAGACTCAGTTGGAAAGTCACCCAGGTTGGACACTTAACTCTCTTTTCCTAGAGAGGGACTCCTAATCTTTTCAGTGTTGTGGATCCTCTGGCAGAAGTCTAGTGAAGCCCCTTCTCAGAAGCACCTTGTTAAATGCATAAAATAAAATACATGGGATGACAAAGGAAACCAGTTCAGCTGAAATGAACTTTTACCAAAATCTTTTTAAAAACCAAAAAGCTCATGGACTCCAAGTTCAGAACTGCTGTCCTTCCTAAAATGAGGGGCAAAGGGGAGCCAATGGCTCTGTCCTATTGGAAACCCCATTCTCCTTCTTTAATTTCTCCCCCTACCATCTCCAAAGGGCATTCCTGCAACTCCTCTAGCTGCATCCCAGCTAAGCTGTGATATTCTGTCAAGAGACAAAGAACCTCCCCTCAAAAACAAACATCAACAGAAACAGAGAGGAAAGCATATGGGGAGGATAAGACCAGATAGCTACATTTACAGAACAGGTAGGTTTTGCACTTAGCCAGTGCCTTGCACTGTGGAAGAGACATGCTGATCTTTGTGATGAGAGGCAAAGGCTGAGAAAGCATCACATTTCCCTTAATCTTGGAAGGCTTTGAGAAGGAGATGGGTCTTCAGGAGGTCCCAGGAGAGGTGGAATGCCATGGGGGGGGGAGCGAGGAGAGGGGGGAGAGAATGACAAAGAGTTGCATGATAGTTTGCATGGAGTTTGTCATGGGGATTTACTATCATTTACAACCTTGCCTGCAATGGCCCCTTTCTTCTGCTATTTCAATAGGAAGGAAGATGCTCAAGGGCAGGAATTATTTCATTTTTGGTTTTGTATACTCAGTATCTACCACAGTGCCTGGAACATAGTGGATGCCAATAAATGTTTTAAAACAATTTTGAGTGAGGACTCACCAAGCATCTTCGCGGCCTCAGGTTAGAGTGATTCACATACATTCCACAAGTGGATGAGAAGCATTCTTCACCCACCTAGTTTCCAGAGTGGATACTTAGTCCAAATTCTTTAGAGTGAAGTCCCAATTAGTCTGTTATTAGTGTAATAGGCACTATTAGCATACTATTATTATTTGTTGTAGCCATTACAGTATTTCCACCAAAGTCCTCCTTCTCCAAGATTCATGAATAGTGGTGACTCTTGAAGGCTAGACCAGGAGAGCACAACCCCTGTCAGGTGTGTCAACAGGCAGGTGAGTAAATTGCAGTCCAGAAGGGTTAAGACAAGTCAGGGGTGGGATCTGAACCCAGGCCTTCATCAAATAAACTCCTTGGGGTGAATGCTCAAAGGCCATACCAGAAAAGTGTAAACCCTGGGAGGTCCTATCAAGTGGAGATGGCTTGGAGGGTGAATCAGAGAAAGGCCGTATGTTTTTCATCCAAGGACCAGCCCAGCTAAGTTGAGAGAAACCCATGCCCAGGGGCCTGTCCACCATGTGAGGAATTTCTTTCAGTCATAGCAACTCCCAAGGATCATACAGGTGTCCTGGAGGGGTTGCAATCATCTTTGGGGACCAGCTTCATCCTCCTTCTTTTTGAACTGGTGAAACATAAGCAGAGCTTTACCAAAATTGTTCTGGGTCTGAGCTTTTATGATTCTGTAGCATCTTATTAAACAGTCATTGGTTCAACAGATTTTCATACTTATTAGGGAATTATGAAATACAATTTGCATTTAGAAGGAGATGCCTCTTCCCCACCACCTGCACATCAAGATTAGTCTTGGTCCGATACCTGCCTTTAGAGACTAGAGCTCTGCTGGCTCTGGGCGATAATAGCAACAACTGGCATTTATATGGTTACTAGAAGTTTGCAAAGTGATTTCCCTACATTATTTCATTTATCCTAATGAGGGAAGGGCTATAAGTGTTAGGAGTTCCACCTTTCAGCTGAGGAATCAGAGCCTGGCAGGGGAGGGACAGAAATGACTAGCCCAAGGTCACAGCCAGTGGGTTTGAAAGGTGGGATTCTAACTCATTTTTTTTTCAAAAGTCACAACACTGTAACAGGGATCACTTTACCATCAACAGCCATCAGAGAGGGAAGTGGAGATTGGGGCACATATGTCTATCCCCACAGGCTCATTCTAGCACATGAAGACCATCTCCAGTTGACTGACCACTGGACCCAGAAGGCTCCAGAGGAGAGAGTGAGGCTGGTGACTTTGTATAGCCCTCCCTCACTTAAATCCAATTCACTTGCATGTCAAGTCATCGGTTTCCTGATGTCATGGTCCTCTTCAAAAGTAAAGGACAAATAACACCAACAATTCTAGCACATGGTCTGACTCCCTCAATCAAGAGATGGCAGAAGGGACCTCAGAGATGTCTTAGGCTCTCTCTGGCCCAAATGAGGATCATCTCTCCAACAACTCTGACTGAGTAGGTTTTCCCAACTCTGCTTGAAAACCCCCAGTGAAGTAGGAGCTCACTCCCTCCCCTCATCGCTCCCTAAGTAGAATCAGTCTTATCTTTGCTCCACATGAATGCGGTCAGGTACTCTGGCCAAGTAGTCACTTCTCCAGAGTAAGCCTTCCAGTTCCCCTAATGGATTCTCATATGTCATGAACAAGGAACTATCATCATCCCTGTTATCTTTCTCAGGATGTACTCCAAGTTTCATGATCCTCCTTAAACTGGGGAGGAAGAGGAGGGGCAGAATTGAGCACAATACAGCAGATGGTCTGCTCTGGGCAAAGGTCAGCTGAATAGAGTGGGATGTCTCTATTTCTGGGCACTATGCCCCCCCACTCTCACTCCTGTATTGGGTGAAAGATGAAATGACTAAAGAAACAAAGGCTCTAGCTTCAAATCAATTTATTTAGCAATACACACCAACTGCCCAATAAATTGGATCCAGTCCTCTTTACTTTAAAATAATTAATCAAATAAGACTGACTAATTAAAAGAAAACAATTAACCAGGATACAAAGTTAAGTAATCTGATTTCTAATTGGAAGAAACATTAGAGATTTTCCAAGTTGGGAGGGAGAGAGTGAACAGGTGCAATTCCCTACAATCGGAAAAAGAGGTGGTTTCCTCCCCAAGAGTCTGTGAGCAATCAAAGAAACATGGAAACGACATGCAACATTTGTTTTTAAAATTGGGTTTCAAATTCTCTTCCTCCCTTCCCACCTCCCTCATTGAGAAGGCAAGGAATTTGATACAGGTTATGCATGCGTAATCATGTGAAACATTTCTGTATTATCCGTATGTAAAAGAAAACATAGACCAAAATAAAAACCAAGAAAAATAAAGTAAAAAAAAAAAATCTGCATCAGTTCTTACAGGTCTTCTGAGGTATCTTTGAATCCATCCCTTGCATTATTTCTTACGGCACAATAATATTCTATTCCATTTCATTGCGTACAATAGTTTGATGATGGATGTTTAACAACCAGCTCTCCAAGAATGCATTTACAATGTACTTTTAAGCATAATTGACATTATTAACATTCTCTCCATCAACTTCTTAAATCTGTAAATCAGCAAAACAATAAATTAAACCTCAGTGTGTAGCATTATTGATTTCCTGGGTTTAAATGCTTACAGTGAAAATTTAACAATCAGCTCTCCCCAGCACAGCTCTGATGGGGGGGAGGGTCATGTAACTAATTAGCATACCAGAATCTCATTTTATAGAACAGGAGAGTTTGGACCAAAAGCAGCAGAGCCACACAGAGAGGGCAGCTGACAAAACTTTATTCCTACTTACAAAGGGAGGAGGGGAATTGATGCCAACAGCCAGCAGTCTCAGGGTTCTGCTCCCCTTGTCTCCAACCAAGGGTAGCACCCAATGGGGGGCTTCTAGATGTGAAACCCTGCCCCCCATTGAAGGCCCAGAACCCCTCAGGGGGCAAAGAAGACAAAGAGCCAGCTAGTGCTAATAGGAGACTGCCCAGAGTGGAGATTAGCAGTGTAGTCACGACCAGTGACATGAGGGTATTTTCCTTTGTGGTTGTTGTTCAGTCCCGTCTGACTCTTTGTGACCCATTTTGGAGTTTTCTTGGCAAAGATAGTGAACTGATTTGCCATTTCCTTCTCCAGTTCATTTTACAGATGAGGAAACTGAGGTAAACAGGATGAAGTGACTTGCCCAGGATCACACAGCTAGTAAGTGCCTGAAGTCAGATTTGAACTCAGGAAGCTGAGTCTTCCTGATTCTAAGCCTACTGCTCTAACGACTGTGCCACCTGGGAGCCTAGTTATTTCCTACAACACCTAAGAAGGAGTGAGGAATGAAGAGTAGGGACATAGGGGGTTGTAACTTTAACTGTGTCAACCCAGTGAGAGATTGGAGGACGAGGACAAAGCTCAATCTTTGGATTTATTAGTCTTGGCAAATCCCTCAGAGCTGAGGCCATACCAGCCAAGTCATTTCCTCACTGTTTCCCACATTTATTATTGTAATTAGCCAGATGAATCACTCTACCATCCAAGAATGGCCAAACATCACCACTCACAGAATTGAACTACCAGCTCACCAAAGGGAGGTACGCCTTTACTATCTATCTCCTTCCTTACCTTGGGCACCATCACCTATTTACCAGCCACAATAAAACGCTGTATTCTTCAGAAAGACCCAAAGAGGGATGAATTGGATATAGTAGTGTATATGTCTGCCATGTTTAGTTTCAATAACATGGAGATCCCACAAGATTTTGTTAGGATTTGCTGTGTTCCTGGTTTGCTTCCAATAAAGCCCTTGGCATTAGCATAAGCAGGTTCTGCTCAGGATATTGGCAGGAGGTTCCCATAAATCAGTCATACAATTAGGATACCCCAAGGCTGAGACACATCGGGCAGTGGGCCTGAACAAAAGTAAATAAGCTACCCTTTCATTTCCTTTGCCTCCGCCTCCCTCCAACAAAAAGAAGGATGTGTGCGTCCGAAGTGTTTCAAGCTCCTGCGATGTGCTTGACTTTTCTTAGCTCCATGTGGTAGATTTATGACCTTATGTATCCTAGATGCTTAGCTATGTGGGGCAGTAAAAATTTTGTGGGGCTTCTAGGTTTATTCTTCTTAATGGGAGAGTCATATTATTGTCTTTCTCATTAATGCATATCTTGCAAACCTTGCTTTGCACTCATGGCTATTGGCACTTAGCCCAGTACCTGGCACACAGTAGGCACAATAAATGTTTGTTGACTGACTCACTGACTGATTTAGACAGGGACTGGACCCATGATTTCATTGGTATAGGAAATTCCCAGATGAAACCCACTCATCTTAACTGTATCTTATTTATATTTAAGATAAGAGATGTTAAGTGTCTTGCCCAAGGTCACCTAGCCAGTATTTGCCAGAGGCAGATGCTGAATTCAGGACTCCTTGGCTGAGGCCAGCCAGCTATCAATTATACTACACTTCCTCTTGAATCTTAAAAGACATCTGTGATTCAAAAATAAAATTTCGGGAAAAAATGAGTGAGAATTTCAGATTTAGAAGGGACCTTAAGGGTCATATCTAAACAAAAATTCTATCTGCCCCTATTTGACCAGTGGTCAATCGTTCTTTCCTTGAACCCCTCTGGAGAGGAGCGGTCCATTCCCCTCCCCCTCCCCCTGTCTCCAAGGTAGTTCCTTTTACCTGATCTGATTCTCTGGATGTTTGTTATGACATCCAACCTAACAATGATTTTACAACTTCTGCCCATTTACATCAGTGTAGATATGACGAAGTAGGTTGTAAATCTGTCCCTCCTCCTCCCAACTAGCTTCCTCTTCCTTCTGATTGGAAGACTGGAAAGTGGGGTGCCAACCTCCTCTCAAAGCCTTCCTTCATCGAGGGCAGAACCTGGTCTTAGCTTACTCGATTTTTCCTCAGCAGCTCTCCTGGATTTCACTCCATGGGACCCCATGGGATCTCTTTCCTTACTCCTTGGCTGCTTTTTTCTGTGTGCTGTTTTCCCTTCAGACTGTAACTCCCCGGAGGGCAGGGACTGTCTTTCTTTTTCTTATTTGTATCCCCAGCCCTCAGCACAGTGCCTGGCACCCAGTAAGCACTGAATACATGTTTACTGAGTGGAATAGTAACACAATGAAAAAAGGAATCTCCTCTCTTTGGGCTTCCATGTTCCAGATGACCCATATGTCATATTTTAATTCTTGCTGTTTAATCAGTTTCTTAGTCATGTCCAGCTCTTTGTGACCCCTTTTGGGGTTTTCTTGGCAAAGGTACTGGAGTGGTTTGCCATTTCCTTCTCCAACTCATTTTATGGATGAGGAAACTGAGGCAATCAGGGTTAAGAAACTTGCCCAGAGTCATACAGCTCATAAGTATCTGAAGCTAGATTTGAACTCAGGTCTTCCTGACTCCAGGCCTAGAGCTCTATCCATGGTGCCAGTTTTTATTCTTAAGTGATTCAAAATTGAATTCTGTGTCAAACAACAGATGCTGAAGTGGGGGAAATACAGCCACACACCCTATAATTAAGTCCAAACTCTCAGTGTACCTAACCAATTCAACTGGAAAAGCATTTATTAAGCTCCTGTTTTGTACCAGGCACTGTACTAAGTGCTAGGGATCCAAAGATAGACACAAAATAGTCCCTGAACTCTTGGAGGTGACATTCTGCTAGGAGAACACAGCATCATCAATCAATCCACAGGTATTTATTTGGGGCAGCCAGGTGCCAGGCACTGGTTAATTGCTGGGGTTACAAAGACAAAGATGAAGCATTTCCTGGTCTTGAGGATCTCGCAGCTACTTTCCAAATCAGTGCAGCAGCTTCAGTCTATATTCATGCCTTTAGGAACTAGTAAATTCCCTTAGTGAGCCCAAACTGGAATCAGGAAGACTCATCTACGCGAGTTGAAATCCAGCTTCAGACACTTACAAGCTGTGTGACACTGGTCATGTCACTTTACCCTGTGTGCCTCAGTTTCCTCATCTGTAAAATGAACTGGAGAATGAAATGGCAAATCACTCTATTATTTCTGCCAAGAAAACCCCAAATGGGGACATGAAGATTTGAACACGACTGAAACATTAATAAACAACAACAACAAATTCCCTTCCTGTTATCTGACTGCTTCTGCTACTATCAAAACTGGTTTTTTCCTACAAAACTGAATTGATTCTTACTCAGTCTTCTGCCAAGTTCTTCAGTCTTCATCAAATCAGACTTGGTCTCTTTCTCTGCCCCTTAGCATCTTTCAGTGACTTTCAAAGCCTCGTAGAACACAGTGACTCACCTTCCACTTATAAGACAACAACTCACCAAGTTTTCCCAATGAAATGAACAGGATTTATTTAATCCCACCCTCATCTCCAAATAGTTACATTACAGGCATATCATTTTTCTTTCTTTCCTTTTTAGTTTAGTTTAGAAGGACCAAATTGCTCTATAGCTCTAAGCTGTCAATGAAGCCCACCATCTCATTCTGTGTCCTCAAACTGAGTCAGTTTTTCAGTTGACTCTGGCTCTTTGTGACCCCATTTAGAGTTGTCTTGGCAGAGATGCTGGAGTGGTTTGTCATTTCCTTCTCCAGCTCATTTTACAGATGCGGGAACTGAAGCAAACAGGGTGAAGTGACATGCCCAGGGTCACACAGTTAGTAAGTGTCTGACGCCAGATTTCAACTCAGGAAGAAGAGTCTTTCTCTCTGTAAACTGACACTCTATCCACTGCACCACCTTGCTGCCCATAATAGTTACATTTTCCTAATTTTTAATAAGTAAAAGTTTTTTAATACCCTTTTAAGTCATCAATGTCCATATAAAAGCAGACACCAATCCTTTAAAGGTGATCTGAGTTTTAATATTCAGACCACTGTTTATTTTCTGTCTCAATCTACTTAAATTCCATCTGAAAATGGTTTCTTCATACATACATATATATATATATATATATAGGAACAATTCTAAGAAATTGAGGTGAGGATGGTCAGGCATTGGGGGCATGGAAACAGCCTCCTGATCAACCAGACATATAATTTGGGTATCATCCTCCGCACCTGAAGCAAACTCACTGGCCACATCCATTCTATTGCCAAGTCTTGTGGTTTCTACCTTTACAAAATCTCTCATATACATACCTTCTCTCCCATCACTCAATCACAACCCTAGGACAGGTCTTCATCATCTCTCCCCTGGACTGCTATAATACCCTAATTGATCTCCTTCCTTCTAATCTTCTGCTTTCTAATTCATCCCCCACAACTGCCAAATTAATGTTCCCAAACATATCTCATCTTCAAAGTCTTTCTTCATACACATATTTTAGAAGTTTTAAAAAGATTCTTTTTATTCTTCTTTTAGAAATCAAACTTTTCAATGTTCTTTTTGTACTCCTTTTAGAAATCAAATTGTTCATCAATGAAAAAAGCAGAATCTTACATCTTTTACCAATTGGTTTGATCAGACTTTTTTCTGATCCTGAGGATCATAGAATCTCAGATTTGGAATAGACCTTGGAGGCCAAGTCCATCTCTGACCTGAATAAGTATCCCCCCTTCGGCACAACTGACATTCAGTAATTCAGCATCTGTGTGATAGCCCATATTAGCAGAAAGTTCTTCTGAAAGTCAAGCCTAAATCTGCCCCTTGGCTGCTTCCACATATCACTCATGGTTCTGCCTCCTGGAGCCACACGA
Source organism: Pseudochirops cupreus (assembly GCA_028627135.1). Lineage (NCBI taxonomy): Eukaryota > Metazoa > Chordata > Mammalia > Diprotodontia > Pseudocheiridae > Pseudochirops > Pseudochirops cupreus. The sequence goes on along the minus strand of CM053583.1, from coordinate 412,977,769 downwards.
GTCCAAACTACTTCCACCTGACAATTCTTCAGATACTTGAAGACAGCTATAATGTCCCCTAACCACCTCCCCCCCCCCAAGTCCTCTCTTTTCCAGACTAAACACCTCTAGTTTCATCAACCAATCCTCATATGGCAGGAAGTGGACTCAGCTTTCATGGGTGTTGTCCTTGGGAGCCCTCCAGTCCATCAATGCACTTCCTAAACCATGGCGCCTAGGGCTGATCACAATGTACCAGATGAGGTTTGACAGGGGTGGAGTAGAGAGGCATGGGGGCCTCTCACTGTATACTACACCACTCAAGCCTTTTACGCTGACATGTCACACTGTTGACTTGTATTGAGCTTGAAGTCCACTAAGACTCCTGGAGACACTATTAATAATAAAAGCGTGATAACATTTAGCATTGTTAACACTTGGACACCACTGGTCTCTGCTGAAATACACTTTGGCTCAGTCAGAAGAGATGCTTCAAGAATTTAGGGAATGCTGCCACCTAGTGGCAGTGGGAGAAGGAGCCCTGGTAACATCAATCAGATAAAGGAATAGTCCTGATAAATGGAATGGATAGCTCCAGTTTTCATCTGAGATTTCTTGGTTCCTCTTGGCTCGATAAATATGAATCCTGTATTCATGGATTAAACCTCTCTGGATCGCCTTTCAGTGGCCTGAAAGGGCAGTCCCTTCTCACTCTTAAACAGGGACGCCGCCCACAAATGACACCGAAGTCTGGGACTCCTGGGAGTTTGTACTCCTGTCTGGTTCTACGGCACCTAAAACAACTCTAAGGAAATGAATGGGAGCTGCATGAAGCAAGAAAGTTACAATTTTACTGATGGACGAAAATTTTATTTTATTGATCCCTTCTGTTTTTATCATGGCGGTTTTTGTGTACACTCTCATCCCCAACTGTACCCTGTCACTGAATCCTCCCTTATAACAAAAAAAATAAAAAAGGAATTCCGAAATAAAAATGCGATGGCTAGGTGTGACATTCTTTGCGCTTCTTGCGCTCCTCCACTGTTCTTCCAAGAAGACAAGAATGTGTTCCATTATCTGATTTCTGGGACCAAGATTGTCTGTTTCAAAGATTTGATGTCTTTTTAGTGTTGACGTTCCAATATTATTGAAAATGATCAGGCCATTTGATTTTTCTGTGATTAATTCAATAAGTATCTGTTAGCATAAATTAGCATTTATTAAATATTATTTATTAAAGATCAAATCAAAGGTCATTTTCTCAATCTTCATCCTTGACTGCTCTATGGTCTTTGACACTGCTGATCATCCTCTTCTCTTCAGAAACTCTCTTTTCTCTAGAATTTCATGACACTATTTTCTCCTGGTTCTCCTCTTATGTCTTATCCTCCCACTCCTCTGTCTTCTTTCCTGGATCTTCATTCAGGTCATGCCCACTACTGATGGGTGGCTCACTGGGATATGTTTTCTCTCTCTTTACACCTTCACTTGGTGATCTCATTAGCTTTCATGGATTCAACCATCTCTTCTATGTAGATGATTCACAGATAAATTTGTCCAGCACTAATCTCTTTCCTGACCTCCAGTCTGGCCTCTCCAACTGCCTATTGGACATTTCAACCTGGATGTCTCATAGACATCTTAATCAACATCTCTAAAAATGAACCAGAAATATTGGTCTCTACAAATATGGAAGATGACATGGTTTCCTATTTTGGCACCTTCACTAGTGTTAGTGTGGGGAATTCCCAGTATGGGAGGTTCTTCTTCCAAGTTATATCATATTAGAACTAATCTATCACTTCTGGGATTGCCAGGAGCATCAAGAAGTTAATCCCCCAAGGCAATTAGCACAGCTACATGCATCAGAAGTAAGAATTGAAGCAAGGTCTTCTTGAGTCCAAAGCTAATTAGCTATCTGGGGAGGGATAGGGAGGAGAACTGGTAGTTATAAACATGAGATGGTGGGAAATAACAAGTCTACTTTTTAAAAATGCAACAAACTACTGGTGCTGTTGGAAGGGGCATCTATAGAACACCTTAAGGTTACATGCCTAATATCACTGGATTATCACTGTTGTGAAATAGATGTCATTGGGCTCATTTTGTTGTTGCTGTTCAGCTGTCTCAGTCATTTCTGACTCTTTGTGACCCCATTTGGGGTTTTCTTGGCAGAGAGACTGGAGAGGTTTGTTATTTCCTTCTCCATTTACCTCCAACTGAGGTAAACAGGATTAAGAAACTTGCCCAGGGTCACACAGTTAGTGTCTGAGGTCAGATATGAACTCACATATTTCTGATTCCTGTCCCATGCTCTAACCCTTGAACCACTAGCTGCCCTGGGCCTGTTTTATAGATAAGTAAGTGGAGACTCAGAAAGAAGTGACTTGGTAAGTTTAAGTCATGGTTCTTTGTCTCCAAACTTAGTTCAGAGGGCCTGGAAAGGGTTAATTTCAGAAATCCAGCTCTTCTGCAATCACTGACCTATTCTTTCCTCAAGAAATTTTATTAAACTTGGGGAATATGCATGAAAGAAAAGGAGCTGAGTCTGATATCTTAACTCCACCAAGCTATCCTTCAAGGATGTCTGGTTTGCTGGCTAAAAGTCTGTACCTGGACTCAAACAATGAGCACTTCTTAGACTCATGAGAGAAGTGGGAGGAGGTGTCATTGCTAGCCCCATTACCAAACTTCCAACCAATCATGTTGTTCCCTATGCCTCAGCCCTGTAACCAATCATGTCACCCTTAATTCCATGGTGTCATCTACTTTGTTCTGTTTTTTATTCTGTACTTACTCCCCAAAACCTATCAAAGGGATATCCATCTCCTTGGGGTCTTTGGCATAAATGAAAGCAATCCATTGACCCATTTATCCACCTTTAGCATGCCCCTGCTAATAAATGTTATCTTGGTTGGAGATCTGCCTCAGTTTACCCTTATTATATATTATATATTCCAAGTACAACAGTCAGCACTTAATAAATGCTTGTTGACTGACTTAAAGAAAAAGTACACTTTCCATCAAACTGAGCATCTCCCCTCTCGTTCCCTCATCCCCTCCCTATCCACTTGTTCTAGGCTCTTCCACACCTTCTGCCCCAGCCTCCCGACCTCTGACAGGTTCCCAAAGGCAGGCACTGAGCTGAAGAATTCCAGATTCTATTTCCCTTCAGTGTCACCACAGTGCTTCAGATTTGCTTTAAAAAAAATGGGACGTATGATTTCACTAATGCAGGGAACTTCCTTTGTGGAAATTCCTACCACCAAGGCAACTCAGAGACTTACAGAATTGCCTCAGGCATTAAGAGGGTAATTGAGCTTCCCTAGGTCACATAACTAGGATGTGGAAGAGGAAGGACTTGAACCCCAGTCTTCATGACTCAAGGTCAGTTCTCTATAGACTTGGTCCTTGGCTCTAAAATACATTTTTAAAGGTACATGTGGGGGTTGGGAACAGACAAATGGTAATTGAGTACAGGTAAATGGAAGACAGACACACAGAGGCTAGACACAGATGGGTAGGTGGAGCAGGGCAAATGTCTCCTTTCTCAATGCCAGAGGTCTCAAGCCAACTCCCTGATTTAAGGACAACAGTGGTGGTCTCCATGTCCATTCTTCTGCTTTCACTTGGAGAATTTGGACTTTTCTGTGAGGGGGATAGGAGGTTGTGGAATGCTGAGCAGAGGGGCATAAGTGGAGAGAGAGAAGGAGAGAGTGTGTGCACGCACAGTACTATACTGAAAAGTTAACATAGGTTATTTTTTGGAAAGTGTATTTCTTTCAGGATTCTTCATATAAAGATAAATTTGCATAATGTGAATTTGTGTCAATTTCTGCAAAGCTGAGAAATAGGCATACCCCTTTCTATTTCCATTCAATATTCTCCAGTGGTTTAGTATATCTAACTTTTCTAAAATTCTATTCAGGTCTTTAACTTCATTTTTTTTGGGGGGGGGGTATCTTTTGGTTTAATTTCTCTAGGTCTGAGAATAGTAAATTGAAGCCCCCCCCCCATTGTTATGATTTTACTATTTCTCCCTGTAATTAATTTGATTTTTCCTTTAAGAACGTATGTGCCTCCGTCTGCAGCTGTGCCATTTGCTGCATGTATATTTACTATTGATACAAATTCATTGTCTATGGTGCCTTTTTAGCAAAAAAGCTTTCCTATTTATCTCTTTAAATTAGGTCTATTTTCTCTTTTGATTTGTCTGAGACCACAATTGCTACCTGGCCTTTTTTTACTTCAGACAAAGTATAATAGATTCTTCTCTAGTCCTTTATTTTAACTCTGTGCTTTCTGTTTTGAGAATATTTCTTGTAAACAAATTGGATTCTGGTCTCTAATTTATTCGGCTATCCTCTTCTGTTTTATGAATGAGTTCAGCCCCATTCACATTCAGTTATGACAGCTAACTATATATTTCCCTCCATCCTACTCTCATATTTTTCTATCTCTTTTTCCTCCTCCCCCTCTTTAAGAGCTTGCTTTGCTTTTAACTAATGCTTCCTTTAATCTAACTCACTCTTAACCTTCACCCTCTTCCTTTCCCTCCTATTTCCCTGTTAGGCAAGACATATTTCTGTATTCAATCATGTGTGTACATTCAAGAATGTAAGCTTCTTGAGGGCCTTGACATATTTTATTTTTTATCTCCAGCACTTAGCAAAATGCTTGACAAATGGTAAATATCTAATTATCATTTTTTCCTTCATTCAGGGCGAGCTCCCTGAATTTTTGAAAACTGTGAGGTGGAGGGTTCTTCTTGATTCTAGATGATTTCCTGAAGCAAACAATATAAGGGGAGAATTTCTTAATTGGTTATTCAGAAGATAGTCCATGAAGCCCTGAAGGAGCAGGAAGGGTCAAAATCATAGGAGGAGGCTGTTTACCTGGACCCAGACAAATACTCATATCCCCAAAACTTATCAGATGATCAGGAGCTCCCCCTAATCAATGAGGGCTCTGGAGAACTAAGCATCATAGCATACCCAGTGTTTCTCCAAGATGTAGGAAGAAGACCAAGGGAAAATCTGGGGAGAAATTCCCAAGTGCCAAATGCAGAAAGGTCATATGTATCTAACAGTATTGGAAATTTCATAGATTGAATGTGACAGCCTCCAAAAAATTGAAAACAAGTGCTACAAAAAGGCAGTGGAGAGGAGTATGGTGGGTGCAGAGGGTGTGAATAGACTGTAGACAACCTAGTACAAGTAAGAAACTCTCACAAAGAGCTGAAGCAACAGATATCATCTTAGATCCATATAAGTATCTGAGTAAATACTTATGCATGTAGACAGAATCATAGATTGAAGACTGGAAGGGACCTTGAAGTCAGCTAAGTGGTTCAATGGAAAGAGTGCTGGGATGGAAATCAGGAAGACCTGAGTTCAAATCCAGCTTCGGACACTAACTTCCTGATTCTGTGACCCTGGGAAAGTTACATTCTGTTGGCCTCAGTTTGGCACCTACCTCTGAGGGTTGTTATGAGTTTCTAAGGAGATAATATTTGTAAAGAGCTTGCAAACCTTAACGACGATGTCAATGCTAGCCATTATCATCTAGTTGTACCTCTGTTTTACAGAGGAGGAAACTGAAGTGTAGAGAAGTGAAAAGACTTGCCCAAGGACACACAGTAAAGATAAAAGTAGGCTTTTAAAGCCAGAATGCTTTCTATCCCTTGCAAACTGAAAAGGGCCCCTGAGGGCAGAGATCTGCTATGCCAATGCCCAGTCAACACCATCTTTAGGGAGTATTTGGCAGTTGTGAACTGTTGTACAGATTAATCAGAGATAAAAGATAATCTTTGACTATGTGTGGTTATAGGCATATTAGAGTTTCTCAGTTATTCTCCAGCCTCCGTCTCTTTGCCCTGCCTGTTCCTCATGCTCTTTCTCCTCATCTCCACCTGTTAGGATCTCTGACTTCTTTCCAGACTTAGCTTCTTTGCCTCCGTCTGCAGCTTGCTTTTCTTGATCTCCCTAGCTACTTGTGTCTTACCCTACCACTACCTTCTGCCTATGGGGTATGTCGGATATGTCTTACAAACATCATCCATACGAGCACAGGTGTGCTGGAACCAGCAGCTCAAACACACTCTAGGACAGATTGTTAAATTTGTAGTGTGAGCATTCACACCTGTAAGTCAGCAATGAAGGGGGCGCTGAGGTCTTGTAATGTTTTGGGGTGACTTTGTCTTGAATCTCATCTGTGGGCACCTGGGTATGTGATATCAGCCTGTGGAAAGGTCACCTTTCCCCACTGGTGTAAGTCATTAACTCTGCCCCTTCCCCCGCCCCCAGCCTGTAAGTATCTTCCCTGAAGATCGTTAACTGTAACAGGCCACACCTAAGAATTCTTAAAAGGATTCCTAGAGAAAGGATTACCCCTTTTGTTCTAGTGGCCAGCTGTAAGAAAACTCCTAACAAAAGAACTTCACCTTATCAAAGGGGGACCTTTCAGGGCAGACAGGCTGGGTGCTCCTCCCTAACTCCACCTCTGTATGACTTTTGGTACTATATAATCAGTACCCCCAATCCCTACACTTCGCAGGAGGATTCCCCTTAGTTTTCTCCTGCCTGCTGGCAGGAGGATTCCCCTTGATTCCCTCCTGTCCGCTTGACAAGCGTAATAAAGTCTCTTAAAACTGCCAAGACTGCTCATGCCTGGTAATTCTTTCAGACTGGTAAGAACCCTCAAAGGATTTCCATAGAAATCCACCCTTTCTCATCAGTGCCAAATTCATGCTTGTTGACTAATTTTATCAAACCATTCTCAGTTGACAAGTAGCTCTTTGCATGTTCACCCTGCCACCTTCTCTCTAGTCTTGGCTACTCCAAAGACCCTTCTAGATAGCACTCAGCACCCATCCTCACACAAAACCACAGAGCATTTTTGGGTCACTCACTTCCATTCCAGAAAATGGAAAGAAGGCTTTTTCCTTTTTTAACTCCAATAGACATTCACTGGAAAAAAAATGTTTCACCTTCTTTGAGAAATATGCTGAAAACACTGTGTTTCCAAATAGAGCCACATGAAACCTTGGCTGTCTTCTACAGTTAGTATTGGGTGTGTTTTACCTCTACTCCCTGTAAGAGGTTATCCTTTAACCTTTGGTTAAAAGAGACAAATAGGCTAGGTGGCATATAAATTCATATTGTTTTTTTTCCTGAAAGCTAGCAAAGTTAGCTTACATGTACATAAACAGAGTCAAAAATTAAATTCTGACTAGCTGATAAAAGGATGAGAAGCCTTAAATATATGTTAGAACAATGCCAACTCAGGATGTCTGTGTCTCTCAAATTTATGATCTCCATATATGTTTAACCATAGTATGAGAAAGGAATGTTTTTAATTGAATGGGTTGTAAATTCAATAAGATAAGAGAATGACAAAGTGTCAATTGAAATTATAACCCAGGGTATCTTCTTTCCTTCACCATTAACATGCCATAACATAGTATACGTCTATAAAATATTAAGAGAAGTCTCATTATTCAAGGTAGTGTCTGGTCAAGATACCTTGTCCTTGGTAGTCATTAACAGAAGAATACTCTGGTCAGCTTCACCTAGCCTTGTGGTGCTGACATGAGAAGGGGCATTTTGAGTTCATTCAGAGAGCAAGGCATGTCTATTATGCCAGAATATTGCAAAGCATTATGGTAGATTAAGCTCACAGTGGGCCACAATGCCTCTCCTGATTGGCCAATCCAGATTTTAGGCCTTTCTCAGGTCTTGGGGATTCAAAGGGTTTGGGGAGGTATCTACATCAGGTTGTGAACAGGTCTTATGAAGGTGTGACTGAGATAATGTGGTGGCTGGGAGACTTCTAAATGAAGAATGGCATATAAAAGTCTTAGTGCCACACAGGTCAACTGCTTAAACTCTCTACAGATGCATCTCCTGGGAAGAATGTCATCAGGACTAATAGTAAAGTAGTGCTATTAACTGAAAAGGAAATTGGATGTCGTGTGTGTGTGTGTGTGTGTGTGTGTGTGTGTGTGTGTGTGTGTGTGTGTGTATGTGTATGTGTATGTGTGTGTGTGTGAGAGAGAGAGAGAGAGAGAGAGAGAGAGAATGTCTTTTTTTCTCTCTCTGGATTCAATCCAGAACAATCCCTCCTCCATCCTCTCACCCATAGCCTACCTCACTGCTCAACACTAGAATCAAATATATGTGTGTGTGTATATGTGTGTATATACATACACATATACACATATAAATATATAGACAAATGTATATACATATTCACCAGAAAATATACATACACATAGAGATGTAGATAGATATATATACACATGTGTATGTATATATGTATACACACATATCCTAAGAGTTAGCTGGCCTCCTCTTTATGGACACTGCAAAGGACACTCACGGGCAGAGCTGCACCACTACTGTCCTGTAAGACTTTCAGCCATGGCCTGTGCATGAGGCTTCTGATGTCTAAAGACACCGTGTTCAGACTGGAGAAACTGACCAGCCTGGAGGAGGGCACTGGGCTTTCTCAGTCTTCCTGGTCAGGCATGCCATGTCACTGGCCTGGCTGCCTTTCCTCTCCATCTACAATCCCCGCCGCTTTTTTTAAAGGGAATGGGATTAAGTAACTTGCCCAGAATCGTACAGCTTATAAATGTTTGAGGCTAGATTTGAACTCAGGCCCTCCTGACTCCAGGGCCATGTTCTACCCACTGCACTACCTGGTTGCTCCCTTCAATCTATAATCATAAGATTCTGATTCATCCCTCATAGTATTTACTCCCCTCCCCACCCCAACTAAGGATCCCTGTTCAGTCTATGATGCCATGTGAGTGTACTAATTTTGTGCCAAACACTGTGCTAAGTGCTGTGGCTGAAAGTACAAAAGATAGTCTCCTGCCCCCAAAGAGCTTCCATTCCAATAAAGGGAGGAAATATGGAGAGGGGTGGTGGCCATGGAGGACTATTTTGATTTGGAATGTCACAGGGATGGTGAGGAGGATTATAAGGGAGTAGACCGCCATGCCCTTTTCAGTAGCAGTGGCAGTGTTGAGTTCTTGAGGCTGGTGAAGGGGAAGGGACAGAGAGGGTACAAGCATGGTAATGATGGGGAAAATGAGACAATGGCATTGGAGCAGCAAGAATGACATAAGGGTTCCCAGAGGACGCAGCACCTGGGGAGGGGGCTGGGGAGAGAGCCGGACAGGAGATCCAAAACTAAAATGGTCAAATCCTTCAGAGCATGGTATCTGACTGGGAAAGCTTGGGAGCTGGTGGAAAAAGAAGCAGATCTGTAGCTTTTTTTTGTGTGTGTGTGATGATTCATACTCTTCAAGGCTTCCTGGACAATATCGTCTTACTACAGAAGAACTAAAAATCCAAATATTAAACTATGACTGGGTTAAAGAGAAAATCAGAAAAATATTAAGATTATTTGAAAGATAATGATTAAGGGCCAGCTAGGTCATGCAGTGGATAGATTTTCTCCAACCTGAACATGGTGTCATGCAGTGGAGTCAGGAGAATTGAGTTCAAATCCAGCCTAAGACACTTACTAGCTGTGTGACCCTGGGCAAACCACTTAACCCCAGTTGCCTCAAAAAAAAAAAAAAGAAAGATAATGATTATAACAATATAACATATCAAAACCTGCAGGATGCAGCCAAAGGTCTTCTTATATCAAATTTATATCACTAAAAGCCTGTAAGAATTGAGAAAATGAACTAAGTTTATACCTAAATCTAATAGAAAAGGAATGAAGCAAAATCCAAAGAAAGGGAAATGGGTGGGAATGAGAATAAGGTGTCATCATAAAGGAGAAGAGAGCTTGGAATATGCATTCCAAAAGGCAAGAGATAAAGGTTTACAACCAAGGATTACCTATCTGCCACAACTAGGTATACTCAATAAGGAAAAAAGCAACCTTTAATGCAACGTGGGGCTTTTGAAAAGGCTAGAACTGTATAGATATTTGGATCTGGAAATACAGGTGCCAAGAAAAAGTTAAAAGGCATACATAGTTGCATAATTGAAAAAAGAATATGTGGGGATGAATTGTTTACTTGTTAAATGGAGAATAAGAAACAAATGTCTTTTTAGAACTCTAATATCTTTAAAGGTCATATAGAAAAGTTAAAATGACAAGGAGTCTGTGGGTTGTTTTGTTCTGTTTTAATGATCATAGAAGAAGAAAAAATTGAGAAATATGGGACTATACTATAGAAGAAAAGAAGAAAAAGATAAGGAAAATCACAATTGCATAAGACAGATGCATAAAATAAATAGTATGTAGTCAAGTAGAAAGGAGTAAAGGAATGAATTTCAAGAACCTCATTTTCAATGAATCTGATAAAGGAAGATTAAACACAATTAAATTCCTCCATGCCACATACTAATATACTAAACTCAACAGATGGAGAAAGGAGGAGTCTAAGAATGAGGACAGGATAGATAAAGGAATAGTTAAGCAAAACAAACTCAAAATTAGAGTGAGGAACATGAAGGAAGGATTGAAAGGAAAGGGGGGGAAAAAGTAAAAACCTGGGATCAGGCATGAGGTAAGAGGAATAGCAGCAAAAGAAAGGAAACAGGCTGTTTCATTTATAAGATCAGATCATAAGTGACAGGCAAACTTCCTTTTCTCTACCACCTTCTTATTTGTAAATAGTGAGGTGGGAGTAAAGGAGAGAAAAGTACAGGAGGAAAAGATGGAGGGAAATGCACAATTAACAATTATAACTGTGTGAATTATAACTTGTGCTCATGCGCTAAAATTTGCTTAATGGGAATGAGATATTGGAGGTAAGATTAATTTTTAAAAGTACTTGGTAATTGGAAAAATTTTTTTTTAAAGAATGAATGTTGGATCTCCTTAAAAGCTTTTTCTGGCTCTGTTGACAATTTCTTTTTGGGGGGAGGCCTTTGGTTTATGTCTTATGCTTATGATCTTTCTATCTTTCTGCTGGTGAAACAGCCTTTTGTTCCTGGCATAAACCCTATTTGATTGTGATCAATAGTTATCATCATTTATTGCTGTATTTAACTTCCTAGAATTTATTATTTTTGCATCTATATTCATTTGCAAACATGGCCTGTAGGTTTCTTTTTCTTTAGTGTTAGCTTTACTTGGTTTTAAAATTAATACTGCATTTGCTTCATAAAAGGGACTGGGCAATGTTTCATCTTTCTTTATATTTACAAACAATATAGGCATGATACAAGAAAACTTCCTACCCATTGCAAGAAGAGGAATGGCCATCCATAGGACCTTAGATAGATCCCTTAAATAGAGGTCTCACCCTACTCCAGGTAGCTCAGTGGTATAGGAAGTTGGGTGTCTGGAGTCAAGAAAACTTGAGTTCAAATCCAAAGTCAGACATCTACTGACTGTGTGACCCCAGGTGTGCCACTTAACTTGTCTATCTCAGTTTCCTCTATTGTCAAATTGGGCCCCTAATAGTACTTTACAGAATCATTGTGTGGATCAAGTGAGATAATACTGTACAAAGGCTTAGCCCAGTGCCTGGCACAGATGGGATGCTTAAGAAATCCTCGTTGATTTAACTAGCTATCAAAGTAATTTTCTGTAAGAAGAGAGCTGATCATGCAGCTTCCCCACTCAATCAAATCCAGTGACTTTCTGCTGCTTCTAGAATAAAAAAAAAACTCCTCTGTTCTATTTTTCAAGCCCTTTATAACCTGGCCTCGACCTGTCTTTCCCATCTCCATGGACTTTACCCTTCCTCCCATCTTTAGCCCACTTTTTGATCTAGCCAAAGTGGCCTCTCTTTCTGTCCTTATTCAGGACACTCCATCTCTCAACTTTCTGTCTTTGAGAGGCATGGAATACAGGTGTGGACTCCCTCCAGAGCAGCTAGGTGGGACTGTGGAGAGAAAGCTGGGCCTGAAGTCAGGAAGACCTGATCTGGACTTTCATCTCAGACACTTACTAGCAGTGTGACCCTGGCAAGTGGCTTAACCTCTGCCTCAGTTTCCTCAATTGTAAAATGGTGGTCATAATAGCACATACTTCACAAGGTTGTCTTGAGTGTCAAATCAAATGAAACAATATTTGTAAAGTGCCTAGCATATAGTAGGCCCTTAAAAAAAGTTTATTTTCTCCTTGTCCCTTTTTCATAGTCTCTTTAGTCCTTCAACACCCAGCTCAAGCATTACCTGAAGCCTTTCCTGGTTCTCCCACGTGTGGCTGCCCTTCTTTCCTAACTACTTTCTATCATATTATTTTGTATATCTTTGTTTATTCATTTTATATTAATGCTACCTGAAGCTAGATAGGCACCTGTTGAAAGGAGGGATTGTTTTTTTCTCTTAGGCTCCTATTCCTAAAGAGCTTAGCATATAAAAGGAGCTTAATAAATGGTGTTGACTGCATCCAAGTGTGGTTATGGAGGCTGGGAGGCGCTGAGAGGTTGCGAAGGTAATCAGTGATCGGATATGCGTTGGCATAGTGGATCTCCGAAGTGGTCCCTTCCAACTCCGAGATTCTCATGAGGCCCCCTCTTCTCACCTCCCAAACCTTCCAGAGTTGTACCCCTGGGGCCAGGGGAAACCTGGCCAAAGGCACAGGGCCGACCCTGATGACCTTGGAGAGAGATGACAGGCAGGCAGCCAGGCCATTTCTCACTGGGGGAGCAGCCGAAGGATAGGAAGCACATCTGGTCAAGTAGCCCTCCACCCCAACTTAGGGAGGGGGCTGATCGACGCCCCTTCTCCCCGCCTCGGCACACTACCCGACCACATGTGGACTTTATCTCTCATCCCCTCGGTTCAGCCTTCCTAATGTCTTCCGATCTCCCCTCTCATAACGCCAGAGACTTTTCATAGGGCGGCCCCAGCGCTCCCAGCCAGGGCTGCTTTCCAGGCTCTTCCGTGTGCCGGCTCCCCAGCTCCGCCCCTGCGTGCTGCCGGGCGCGGAGGTTGAGGTGGGGGAGTTCTCTTCCCCCTCTCTGAGTCCCCTCTGCCCCGGGACCCTCAGAGACCTAAAGGGAGAGTATCAGGGCTGTAGTTTTCCACTCTCTCGGTCCAGCATGCCCAGGGTGGTAGCCCTGGAGGCCAGATGTGCCGGGGGGTGGGACGGGGGAGGAGGATCAGAGCCGACTGCACGGCGGACGGGGCGGTGCGCGCAGAGAAAGTGAAACCGGACGAGGAGAAGGAGGGGAAGAGAAGAGGGGGAGGCGGCGGCGGCGGCGGCGGCGGCGGCTGCAGCATCGGCGGGACGGGGAAGTAGTTGGAGCCAGAGCCGGAGCCAGAGCAGAGCCGGAGCCGCCATGGCCAGCGCCAGCCTCAGCCGAGCTGTCACGGCCAAGGTCATGCCCACGGTCTCAGACACGTACGACGTGCCCCTGGTGGCCCTCAACTTCAAGGTGAGGAGCCGTCTGTCCTTGTACCTCAACCCTCCGACCCAGGTGTCAGCCTACTGGCCCGCGCTGGCCGAAGAGCTGGGCTTCGAGTACTTGGAGATCATGAACCTGCAGGCGCAGCCCGACCCCACGGGCCGCCTCCTGGACTGCTGGCAGTCGCGGGAGCGGGCCACCGTGGGCTGCCTCCTGGAGAAACTGGCCAAGCTGGAGCGCCTGGACGTGCTGGAGGACCTGCGGCCCAGCATCGGTAAGGGGTGGGAGGAGAGACTGGGCAGGAGGCAGCCCATACCTGCCCTCAAAGTGGGGCGGGAACCAGAGCTAACCCCTGCTCCCTGGCCCCAGACTGAGCCCATCCCCCTTCTGGCGTCCCCCTCCAGTGCTCCCGTGGCCCAGACCTGGCCCACTAGTCCCCTGACCCCTTCTGCTTTCCCCCGATGTTTCCCTGCCTCCCGGGTCCCCTGGGAGCCCTCCAATCCATCAATGCACTTCCTAAACCATGGTGCCTGGAGCTGACCACAATGTACCACACGAGGTCAGAAGGGGCGGAGTAGAGAGGCACCGTGGTTTCCTCACTCTGTACTACACCGCTCAAGCCTTCTAGACTGCCATGTCGCACTGTTGACTCAGTATAAGGGGAAGAAAACACGCAAACAACTCTCTGTAAGCGAGCTACATACAGGATAGATTGAGAGTATTCCCAGAGGGAGGCCTGGGAAAGACTAGGGCAGAAGGTGGGGCTTTAACTGAGCCTTAAAGGAAACCTGGGAAGTTAGGAGGCTGAGATGAGTAAGGAGAAGTTCCAGACATGGGGGACACCCAGTGACGGCTGGAGATAGAGCCTTGTGTGCAAGGAACAGCAGGGAGACCAGTGTCCCTGGATCATAACATATGTAGGGGGGGTAAGGTGTAAGATGCCTGGAAAGGTCAGAAGGGGCTGGGTTAGGAAGGGCTTTCCGAGCCAATCCTGGTGGTAAATGGGAGTGGCTAGAGTTCATAGAGTAGGGGAGTGATGTGGTCAGACCTGCATTTTAGGAAGATCAATTTGCTAGCTGAGTGGAGGATGGCCTGGAGTGGGGAGAGGCTTGATGCAGGGAGGCCCATCAGTACCTCACTGCAATAGCCCAGGTGGGAAGGGATGAGGGTCTGCACTAGTGTTTTCAGTATCCAAGGAAAGGAGGCACATACGAGAAGGGACCGAAAAAGTTAGGATTGAAAGGATTTGGCAAGGAACTGGATATAGGGAGTTGGAGAGAGGGAGGAGTTCAGGATGCTACCTAGATTGGGAACCTTGGTGAGTGGGAGGATGGCGATGCCATCTTCCCTGTGAGAGGGGAATTGGGAGGAAAGGAAAGCTGTAGAGGGGGGTAGAGTGAGTTCCACTTTGGACATGCTGAGCTGAAGCTGCCTATGTCACGTCCAGTTTGAGCTGTCCATTTGGCAGCTGGAGAAGAGAAAATGGAAGTCAGGAGAGAGCTTAGTGCTGGACACATAGAACGGAATCATCTGCATGGAGGTGGTGATTGTAACTCGAGGAGTGGAGGACATCACCAGATCCAGAGCAGGCCAGGAGTGGCCTTAAGGTCACAGGTTCCCCACCCCTGCTCTAAAGGGAGAAATAAGAGGTCCTGTGACAGAGCTTCAGGGGACACTCATCGTTATGGGCCTGAATGAGAATCCATCTAAAGATGGAGAAGGAACAGTTAGGTCAGAGAACCAGCAGAGATTAGGGTCATGAAAACCAAAATCCAAGAGAATATCAAGAAGATGGTGACTGATAGTGTCCAAGGCTGCAGAGATGTCAAAGACAATAAGGACTGAGAAAAGACCATTGGATTTAAGCAAGTAAGAGTGTATTAGGACCTTTGGAGGGCATTTTCAGTCGAATGATGTGTTCGGAAGGCAGTCTGTGAAAAGGTAAGCATGAGAGGAAATTGGAGGCATCTATTAGAGATGTTCTCAGGAAGTTTAGACCTATTGGGCGACAGTAAGCTAGGATGGTTGAATCAAGGGAGGGCTTTTTGAGGGTGGAGGAGAAGTGGACGCTTATGTAGGAGTAGGGATGTAGCTGGTAGGGAGGGATTAAAGATGAGTGAGAGTATAGGGAAGATAGAAGGGGCGATGTGAGGGAGAAGATGGAATGGAATGGATCCCTTGTAGCTGGAGAGGAATTTATCTTAGCAAGAAGAATGGCCCCCTCTTCCTGTAAGGGGGAAGTGAAGGAGGAGATGGCAGCAGAAGGCAGCAGAGTGATGTGAGATGGTCAGAAGAGGAGAAGCTGGAGCTCCTGATGAATGGCCTCAAAGACAAGGTCCTGATTGAGCTTAGACAGGAAGTAGGCTTATGATCTAGAGGAAAGGGGAGTGAATGGGCTTCCTTTCAGAGAGAAGGCTTCCCTTTTTGGCCCATCACTTAGTAAATGCTTATTGATTTGACTTGATTTCCTATGGACTGCTCTAAAAAGCAGGATTCTTCTGACACAGATCCTAACCCGGTGCTCATGGACTCCCAAGGGGTCTGTGGATAAATTTCAGGGAGTCTTTGAATATAGATGGGAAAAAAATTTTAGCTTAATTTTCATAAATTTTTAACTGAAATTTAGGATTTCCTTCAGTAATTTAAGAGAAGGGTCCCTAAGCTTCACCAGTCTGCCAAGGAGATCCTTCTAAGAAGTCTGCTCCAACCTCTGATGGAACCCTAGGAAACAAGAAGCCTTTGCAGAGCAGAGGTCAGAGACTGAAAAGGGGTCTCGATAAGACCTAAGAGTCTAGGCCAACTCCTCCATTTTACAGATGAAAATACTGAAATCCCAGGAGGGGGCTGTGCCCCAAATCACCCAGGTCATAAACAACAAAGGCAAAAATTTGAACCCAGATCCTGGTACCCCAAGCCTAGTACTTTTTCTGCTGCATCACCCCCAATGTCTGTGAGCTTGAACTTTTCTCTTTGGGCCTTTCATCCCTTCCCGCCTGGGCTATTGCAGTGGGGTCCTGATGGGCCTTGCTGCCTCAAGCCTCTCCCTACTCCAGGCCACCCTCCACTCAGCTTTCCTTCAGGTCCTCTAAACCTCTTAGTTGGCTCTTAGAATTGGGAACCTCCCATCAACTCCATGTAGCACCTTGATCTGGAAAATCTCTGAAGTGCAGGATATGTTAGGAAAAGAAAGAAGGATCAAGCAATGGTGAATTGGACATTAGCTTGAGTTGAAAGAGTCACTGCTAATGTAAAGAGGGGTATGGGCAGCAAATAGTCATAGAATCTCAGAGTTTGAAAATACCTAAGAGATTATTTAGTCCAGACCTTTGCCCAGCACAGGATTCTTATCCATGCCTTAGGATAGATGCTTTGAGGAGCTCACTAGTGATGATGATGATGGTGGTAGAGGTGGTGGTAGTGATAGTGGTGGTGGTGATGATGGTGGTGGTGATGGTAGTGGTGGTGATGGTGGTGGTGGTGATGGTGGTGATGGTGGTGGTGGTGGTGGTAATGATGATGGGGGTGGTGGTGATGGTAGTGATGAAGGTGACGGTGACAGCAATAAGCCAAGATGCCCAAGTGATCTTACTAAAGTGCAGGTCTGATCATGTTTTCCCCCGCCCCAACTCAGTCCATTTCAATGGCTCTCTAGCATCTCCAGGATCAAATACAAAATCTTCTGTTTGGCACACAAAGCCCTTTGGAAGCTGGCCCTAACTGCCTTTCCTCTCTTTTTATAACCCACTCCCCCCATGCAATACTGGCCTCAGCGGTATTCCACACACCCTACTCCGTGACTGCACTGACTGCCTCTCATGCCTATGATGCTCTACCCCCTCACATCCACCTCTTGGCTTCCTTCAAGTCCCAACTAAGACTGCAATTGGCTTTTTCAGGTCCCCCCCCCCTCCACTGTGCGCACGTGTGCGCGTGTATGTGTGTGTGTGCTTGGGCCTTCACTCTGAGCTTCTCTGCTATTTTTCTTTGTCCACACCTGTTGGCATGTGTTCCCCTCCTTTAGACTGTGGGCTTGGGGTGGGGGGGAGGGGTTGTGATTTAGCTTTCTTTCTATCTCCAGTGCTTGATGCAGCATCTGGAGCATAGTAGGCTCTTAGTACTTGTTGATCTGACCATCATTTTTATCACAGCTTTCACACTTTTAAAGAGCTCTGTACATTATCTCATCTGATCTTCATAATCAGATTGTGTGGTAGGTTCTACAAGTATTTTTATCTCCATTTCACAGATGAAGAAACTGAGGCACAGAGAGGTGAAATGGCCTGTGGTCACACAGCCTGACCACAGGGTTGGATAGTTCCTCATAACTCCTTCAGTGCAGTTAAGAAAACATTTATTCAGCACCTTCTATATGAAAGCCATCATACCCAATGCATATAATGACTGAAAACCAAAATGAGACCCAAACTGACATAGTCCCTGCCCTCCTGGAGCTTACCTTCTAACACATGCCTGAGCAGAAATCCTCCAACAGCCTCCCTGACATTGCAGTTCTGTTGGAAGAACTCCAGTGATCAAGAACCAGTCCTTTGAGGCACCTCATTTCCACTTTTGGATGGCTGCAAGGACTAAGTGCTATCCAGCAGAAATCTGTATCTTTAACTTTCACCTATTGCTCAGAATATCTGGCACCAATTGAAGTCAGTCTAATTTCTCTTCGTTGTTGTGGCTTCTTTAGCACTTTTGAGATCCTGATTCTGTTATCCCAGGTTAGCTCTCCCTTCCAACTGTTCACGTACAAATTGATCAGGGAGCTTTCTAAATACTTTATTGGCTGCCAGGATAAAGATAAAGTCCAAAAACCAATTTCCATGGCACTACATTAGAGACTTCTCTCACTATCAACCTAGGCTCATTAATCCACTCTTTTTGGGTTCCATTAATTCTCAGGCCACCTAAGGCTGCTATCCCCCAGTCCACATCTCTCCATATTATCCACAAAGACATTGTAAGACTCTCAGATGACATTCTGAAATCCAGAATTCCTCAGAGCCACCCTGGTGAATAACCCTGTCAAAGAAGGAAGCTGGGTTAGACCAACTGGTATGGCTTGTTTTAGAATGAACCCATGCTGACGCATAGAGATCACCATTTTTCCTTCCCAGTGCAAGGACACCACCCCCTCCTAATGCATCCTTGAATTTTGTCACAGTCTGAAGTCAGACTGTGGAGGGTGTGTGCTATCGTCCCATTCATTCATTCATTCATTCATTTATTCATTCATTCAATATTGATGGTGGCTGCTGTGGATACCACACAGTTCTGTGTCAGATGGACACGTACTGATGCTGAGACACAGTTTGGCACAGTGGATAGTGCACGGGCCTTGGAGTCAGGAGACACCAGGGTTTGAACCCACCCTCAATATACACTGGTTGTGTGAAGTTGGATGAGTCAATTCACTTTTCTGGGCCTCGTCGCTCTCATCTTTAAAATGGAGATAATAACACCTGTAGCAGTAAACACATAGGGTTGTCATCAAAAAGTATTTATTAAACTACCTACTAAGTGCCAAGGACTGTGCAATCCCTGGGGATGCAGAGAAAGTCAGAAGACAGCTCCTGCCCTCAGGGAGCCTTCAATCTACTAGAGAGACTATTAGCAGACAAACATGTACAAACAAGCTATGGGCAGAATAAATCGGAGGGAGGGAAGGCCCTGGGATTCTGAGGGATGAAAAAAGGCATCCTAGTGAAGATGGAAGATGGGATTTTAGTTGGGACTGGGAGGCAGCCAGGGGAGCCAAAGAGGCAGAGGTTGGGAGGGAGAGCAGGCAGGGAAGAGAATGTCCGAGGACAGAGTGGGCATCCCTGATGCTGTCATGTCTGTAAAGCACTTTGCAGCCCGGAGAATCTCCAGATAAAGGGCACCTCTTGTTATCCTTGCTTTGGGTTAACCCAGTGAATCAAATTCTAAGTGGAAAATGGGTACTGAGCACAACAGAGGAGGGTGCAAGAGCTCTGAGAGCTGATTGTTAAATTTTTGGTTTGAGTATTTACATCTCAGAAATCAGTGAATGCCACCTACTCAGGAGATGGCTTATTGTTTTGTTGATTATCTAAACCTAAGAAAGTGATGAAGAAAGTGGTAATAGTGAAAATTAAACTTAAAAATGTGCTGTGTATACATTTTCTCAAAGAGCTGGTTGTTAAACATTTGCAGGCACACTCATGGTGCTTACCATGTCCTAAGAGAAGCTCAGAGTTTCTAGGGGAGCTCAGAGAGGAAGGAAGCACATCTAGCCAGGAGGCCCAGAAAGGTTTCAGGGAGCAGATATCATTAGTGGTGTGTTAAAGAGTCAGGGCACCTGGACTGAAAGCCCAGCCAGTTCAGACACAAAGCGTCTGAGCCATTTTCCCCTCTGAGTTTCCTCTCTCAAATCGTGTGAAGGTTTAAATTTTATGATCTGAGATCGTTCTTGAAGGATGGCCACAATTTCACATGGAAATGGTCATGAGGCTGCGTTTGAGAGACCATGAACGACATAGTATGCCTTGAGAGTGGCAGCAGAGATGTAGACAGGAAAACTTGGGTTCAAGTCCGCCCTTAGAAACGTGCTGTCTGGGTAACCTTGGACATAGCTTCTCAGTGCCCTCAGCAACTCCAAGACTAAAAATTCCAAAACAATTACTAGATCTTCGTTGGTAGAGGGAGTGTCCTCACTGAGAGTTGCCCACATCAGTGGAATCTCAGGTCCGGTTAAATAATAATAATAATAATAAAGTACTAAGGTTGGCCTGCAGGGCCTAGGAATTTGCCTGGGAATGGGCAACCATTGAATGTTATTGAGCAGGGGAGATACTGGAGCAGTTTTGCCATTTCCTTCTCCATTTGCAGGTGGGGAAACTGAGCCAACAGGATGAAGTGACTTGCCCAGGGTCACACAGCTAGTAAGTGTCTGAGGTCAGATTTGAATTCAGGAAAAGGAGTCTTCCAGATTCCAGGCTTGGAGCTCTTTCCATTGCAGCATCACCTACAGCCCATGAAGTAATTAAGACAGTAATCAAATAGTAATGCAGGCAGCCCTAAGAAGTAACGAGGACAAATGCGATGGGGCGGGAGACAGAATGGCACTCAAGGGATGGCCTTCATTTGTGCCGTAGGCTCCTTGGGCAGTGGCCTGGTGAAGTCAGGGACCCTCCTCGGAATCAGGCGTGCACAAGACACTTAGGATTCCGAAGGGAAACAAGTGTATTGCAATCTGGTCGGCAAAGTATTGTTTAAAAACCACAAGTTCGTGGATCCCACCCCAGTGATGTAGGCGTCGCTAACCACCTGGTGCTGGGCAGGCCCTTGGTGGTCATTTACCCAATACACATGTTCCTTCTGCTTGGCCAGAGAGGCCTTGTCAGGAGAGAAGGTGTTAAAACAGATAAAGCAGAGAGGGGCTGCTGCTTCTGGGGAGGCAGGAGGAGAGAGGCTGGCCCACCTAAAGGGACAGAAGCAAAGCCCCATTTATCCCAGGCTTGTTAGAGCTCATACGTATGGCAGTAGTAACAAAGAAATGGAAATGAGATCTCTTTGAGAGGCCTTGCTGAGGCAGAAACAGCAGGACTTAGTTACTGGTTGCTGGGGCTGGGCTGAAGAAGAGGCTTGAGCCACAATTGTTTCCGGGGTTCTGAGCGAGGGACTGGGAGGCTGGCCACTGGCCCCTGGTTTCTTGGCAGTAATAAGGACTTTCACAAGAGCAGCTGGGAGGAGCATGGGGCCTAGAAGCTGAGTTTAGTCTTCTTTATCACTGCCCACCAACTGCTGCCTGGGCTTGGAGCAAGATAGACCAATCGATCCAGACTGCCCACTCTCAGGGGGCCCCGTCAGGGCTAGAGACCCAGAGTGGCACAAGTAGGCATCTGGTCACACGCACAGTGGTTACCAGGACTATGTGAGACAAACAGGCTGAATGTGAATAGAGAAGGGTGAATGTCTCCATACAGGCAAATGGAGGGCCAAGAGTGCAAGAGTGTGTGTGTGTGTAGGGGCAGGAACTGTCTAAGTTACCACTCCTACCCTGGGATAGGCGCTTCCCCCCAGCCTCAGGTTTTCAAACTGGTTTGAAGGGAACATGAGTTCATTCATTCCTCGAATCACTTACTTCTGCCCTTCAGTTCTCCCTTCCCCCATTTATTCATTTCTCTCCTGATCACCTTCTGTTTGCCACCCCCTCACTACATTCCAAAATTTGCTAACTTGCCACACTCACTCATTCACACTTATTAAGCCCCTTCCTCAGGTTAAGTTCTGTGTAGACCCTTGATTTTCTTAACTTCTTTTTTTAATGTAGTAATTCATTTTTATTTTTCAACATTCACTTCCATAAGTTTTAAATTTTCTCCCTCTCCCTCCCCAAGATGGCATGCAATCTGATATGGGCTCTACACATACATTCCTATTGAGCACATTTTCCTATCAGTCATGTTGTCTAGAAAAATTATAACAAATAGGGGAAACCATGAGAAAGAAAAACAGAACAAAGCAAAAAAGAAAGTGGTCTGCTTCACTCTGAATTCTGACTCCGTAGTTATTTCTCTCCTGGATGTGGATGACATTTTCCATCATCGGTCCTTTGGAGTTGTTTTAGGTCCTTGCGTTACTGAGAAGGGTTAAGCCTGTAAAAATTAGTCATCTCCAACTGTGGCTGTTTCTGTGAACAATGTTCTCCTGGTTCTGCTCACTTCCCTCAGCATCAGTTCATCTAAATCTTTCCAGGATTTTCTGAAGTTTGCCTGTCCATCATTTCTTATAGCACAATATTATTCCATTACAGTCATATATCACAACTTGTTCAGATGTCCCTCAACGATGGGCATCCCCTCAATTTCCAGTTCTTGGCCACCACAAAAAGAGCTGCTATAAATATTTTTGCACATGTGGGTCTTTTCCCCATCTTTATGATCTCTTTGGGATACAGCCCTAGAAGTGGTACTGCTGGGTCATAGGGGATGCACATTTTTTTATAGCCCTTTGGGCATAGTTCCAAATTGCCCTCCAGAATGGTTAGATCAGCTCAATACAGGGCCTTGATTTTCAAAGGCCAAAGTGTAGCAGTCTTGCCTTCAAAGAACTTCTATGCTATGGTCCTATGTACCTGTATGTAAGTTTAGGCAAAGTCCATGGAAGGTGATTTCAGGAAGGGGTACACCAGCAGGTGAGGCAGGGGTGAATGGGAAAGAGGAAATTCTTGAGCTGAGTCAAAGAGATGGGGAGGGGGTGGCAGAGGGCACAGCCTGGGCCATGGTCTTGTCCTGATTTGTCTGCTCAATTAGCTCTGGTGCTTTCTTTGGTTCCCTGCCCCCTTTTCTGTAATCAGTTTCCCTTTCTGATTCTGGTTGGTAGTAGCTCACCTACTCTTCTGGAGTTTACAGTGTCTGGGCAGTGGCTGGAGACTATTTCAGGACTGGAGAAATGTAGCCCAGGATTTTTATGATAAATTCCAATAAGAGGCTCTTTCTGGGTCTCAAAATGTTCAAAGTGTAAAGATGCTTAGTGACGATTGAATTCATTTTTCAGCTCAGGCCCAGAGAGGGGAGGGAACTTTCCTAAGGTCATGCTGATGCCTCTTTTCATGAAGCCCCCTAGCCTCCCAACAGAGAGAGGTCCAAGCTCTGTCAGCTCTGCTGTGTCAATGTGTTTGTCCTGAGGATCATAGGACTGAGAGGAGGCAGAATTAAGATCGATGGGCAGCTGGCTCTGGAGCCAGTTCTCCCTCTGGCTCTTTCTAGCTGTGTTTTGATAACAGTGAGTCATGGAGCCTCTCCTCGTCTCAGGCATTGGGCTAGAGCCAAAGCAGCGCTGCCTAGGTTTGCATCTCAGCTCTGCTGCTTCCTGCCTCTGTAATCTTGGGCACCAAACATTCTCGGGCCTCAGTTTCCTGCTTTGTAAGTAGACAGTCTGTCAAGAATCTTCCCAATGTTGAAATTCTAATAGGACAAATTCATTGACTTGGTTATAAAGCTTTCTGGAAGCCTGTGAACTTTCCCCAAACTACAGTGACCCAGGAAAGAAGCGACCATTTATCCAATCCTAACTATGTGCCAGGCTCTTGCTGGGATTACAAAGAAAGGCAACAGGCCCTGGCTTCCAGGAACTGAATGGGAGTAGACAGCATGTAAGTAACTGGGAACATCCGAGGTGTGTTCAGTGTAAATGGGAGGCAAGCTCAGAGTGCTGCCTGTGGGGTGGAGGAGAGGCTGGGATTTGGGCTGAACCATGAAGCATCGTAACTTAGCTGTGTTAAAGATACAGAGAAGGCAAAAACAAAGCCAAACCCCAAACTCAAACCAGCCACTGCCCTCAGGAAGCTCACATTCTGTTAGGGGAGACCACACACAAACAGCTCTGGACAGCGAGACATAGCTCGGGTCCTTGGACATAATCACCAGAGAAGACACTAAGATCAAGCAGGGCTGGGGAAGGCTTCCTGCATTAGAAGGGCCAGTATCCAGTCACAGAGGCCAAAGCTGGAAAAGCAAGGAAGCTGCAGTGAGCTTGTTGTCTCTCTCCTCACAGATGAAGACTGCAAGAAGTACCTGAAGAAGCAGGAGGAGGAAGCAGAGAAGCCTCTGCAGGTGCCTGCAGTGGATAGCAGCAATCCTCAAACATCAGAGCTGGCGGGCATCACCATTCTGGACGACCCACGGGGTAATGGGGCAGAGGGAAACAGGAGGAGGGGCAGGGAAGAAAGCCTTTCCTGAACTTGCCTTGGAGGATGCAGGAGGCATTGGGTTTTACAACAGGGATGACTGGAGCTGGACACTCCCACCAACTACCAATCAGCTACATGTGGTCTGCTGTCTTGGCAGATAATTTTTGCCAAAGCCAAGCCAACTTCTCCCCTCACCCTCCTCTGGCCACCATGTGTCCTCAGGGAATATAGACTTCTTGTAACAATGACCTGAGCAGAATGGAATTAGTGGATGAATCAGAAAAGGGATTCCAAAACCAACATGATTCCTGGATTAGCTGAAGTTTTTAATTGTTTTTTTTCCCATTCAGTATTTTATTTTTCCCCAATTACATGTAAAAACACTTTTTAACATTTGTTTTAAAAATTTTGAATTCCAAATTCTGTCTGTTCTTCCCCACCCCCTCATTGAGAAGGCAAGCAATTTGATATCAGTTATACATGTGTAGTCAAGCCAAACATATTCCCATATTAGTCATGTTGTGAAAGAAAACAGGCTTAAAGCAAGTAAGCCAAGTCTGCTTTGATCTGCATTCAGACACCAGCCCTTCTTTCTCTGGGGAATGGAGAGCACTCTTCGTCTTGAGTCTTTCAGAGTTGTCTAGGATCATTGTATTGATTAGATGAAGTTTTTAATTGACCCATGCCACCATTTATATATAGTGGAGAATTTGTTTTCATTGGTTTTTTTTAAAGACAACTTTATTGAATTTTAATATAGCGGATGTAAGGTCTGGGAATTCCCCCACCTAGGAAATCCTGTACCTCCCCAAACAATGGGGCACCTGTGATACTGAAGGCCAGGAGTTCTAGTATGATTTTATAAGAAGCTTTAATGATTATGTGAATACTTACAAATAGGAGCAGTCTGGGGTGGTGGCCAGACCAACAGTGGGTTCCCATAAAGATCCTGAAAAAACCCCATGGTAATTCTAGAAATCAGACAGAGGGAGGAATTATAGGGTGCTTCACTACAGATTGGGGGATGTTTGGAGGTTTTCTGCTTAATGTTTTGGCTCATATTTTAGCTTCTACTTAGTATTGAGCTGGTTCTCAGATATCTAGGTATCATGTCAGTGCTGTTGGGTACGTGCCCAGGCACTCAAGCTTGTGTGCTGGTCACTGTGTCCTTGTTATGGCTTTCACCAATTGGA
>CM053583.1:412898277-412952504 GCA_028627135.1 Pseudochirops cupreus | reverse complement strand
ACCTCTGGCCTCCCCTCACTCCCATCCCCACCTCCTCAGGACAAATGCCAGAACTCTTTGATGCCTTCATCTGCTACTGTCCCAGTGACATCCAGTTCGTTCATGAGATGATCCAGCACTTGGAGCAAACCGACTGCCGGCTGAAGCTGTGTGTGTCTGATCGGGATGTCCTGCCTGGCACCTGTATCTGGTCCATCACCAGTGAACTCATTGAGAAGAGGTCAGTGAGAAGGGGGGAGGATCTGGGAGAGTGGATAGAGCCCTGCTTCAGAAGTCAAGAGACTTACCTTCAGGTCTCTGCTCTGCTGTGATCTCACTGTGTGACCTTGAATGTCATCATAACCCTTCTGAGCCTCAGTATCTCTATCTGTAGAATGAGGGCAGTCATACATGTTCTGCCCATTTCAGACAGCCACAGAATGTCACTTTGAGAAGAGACCTCAGGGACCACGGCATCTAGCCCTTCACCCTTACCATAAAACCACTAAGTGGCTTTTGGCCTTGAGTGAGAGGGAACCCCTTGTCCCCCAAGGCAGCCTCTTTGTTCCACTTTGGACAGCTCTAAACCTTCCATTTTACATCTCTTCTGATTGTTCCTAGTTGTAAGGTCATATGAATATCTGTGGAATTAATGAGCAAAAGAGCATAGAAGTCAGAGCCAAGAGGATTTGGAGGCTAATGAGTTGGTTTCTCATCTTGCTACTGACTCTGCTGTTGACATACTAATATTATGTGCACATCACAGCCTCACTGGGCCTGAGTGTCCTGCTCTGTAAAGAAGGGAGCTAGCTGAGATAACCCCTGAGATTCCCTTCAGCTCTCGATCTGTGATTCTGGCTTAGTGGGTAGAGAACTGGCCCTAGAGTCAGGAAAACCTGGGGTCAAGTCTGGACTCTGTGTGTGACTGGGGGAGAGTCACTGAACCTCTCAGTGCTGTGCAACTCTCAGACTTAAAAGTTGCAGGTCAGTTGGTTTTTATTTAACATTTATTAAGCTGCTATTATGTGCTAAACATTTTACAATTATTATCTCATTTAACCCTTCTAACAACCTTGTGATTATTATTATCCCCACTTTACAGTCGAGAAAACCGAGGCAAACAAAGGTTCAGTGGCTTGTCCAGAATCACAGAGCTAATAAGTATCTAAGGCCAGATTTGACTAGGGCCTTCTTAACCACTGGCTGCAACAGTAGCTTCCAAACTACCTCTGCCTCTCTCCAGGTGTCGCAAGATGGTTGTGGTCATTTCTGATGAGTACCTACAGAGCAATGAATGTGACTTCCAGACCAAATTTGCTCTTAGCCTAAGTCCAGGTAAGCAGCCCCTACGAGCAACCTGAAGGGTGGAACTTTCTGGGGTCTGAGACCATGGGGCCGGGTAGGGGTGGAGCACCAATATGTAAGGGGGAGAGAGAGAGAGGGAGAAAGAGAGAGAGAGAGAGAGAGAGAGAGAGAGAGAGAGAGAGAGAGAGAGAGAAGAAGAAGAAGAAGAAGAAGAAGAAGAAGAAGAAGAAGAAGAAGAAGAAGAAGAAGAAGAAAAGGGAGGGAGGGAGGGAGAGGAAGAAGGACTATAGGAGACAGAGATGGGAAAGAGAGAGGTTGTCTGTTCCTTTCCATTAAAATGCCCTTGGAGATTCCCACACACATTCATCCATTCAATTGGATGACTTCCCACCACCCTACTTTCCAGCTCCCTTTTTAATATTGTCTTCCTTCATTAAAATGTAAGCACTGATAGGGCACTTATGAGACTCTTGTTCTTGGTTGTGTTTGGGCCCTTAGCATTTAGTATACTTCCTGGCTCGTCCTGTTGCATATAAGACCCTAGCCTGGGTGACAGTATTAACTGGCTGGCTAGAAGCCATGAGAATGAGCTTTTATGGAAGATGTGTTGTCCACATTCTTATGTACCTGATGGGGCCCCCCGGCTTCCACTCACCAGAGCAGCCCTGTGGGGAGAGGAATGGATTAGGTCAGGCCCCAGACAAGTGCATTCAGGTTTTTGAATGTCTCCAGATGCCACCAAAAGCCAGACTGGGCTGTGTTTTCATACTTTTCTGGTTTGGAATCTTTTTTTTGTTTGTTTGTTTTTTGCATTTTGGAGGGGGAATGCAGGGCAATTGGGGTTAAGTGACTTGCCCAAGGTCACATGGTTAGTAAGTGTTAAGTGTCTGAGGCTGGATTTGAACTCAGGTCCTCCTGACTCCAGGGCCGGTGCTCTATTCACTGAACCACCTAGCCGCCCCTAGATTCTTGATCTCCTACTGCTTCACCTTCTCTAAACAGTGAATGAATGAAAGAATGAGTGAGTGGAGAAGCACTGATTAAGCCCCTCTTATGGGAGAGCAGGTCCTAAGAGAAAAGCAAGAGAGTGTCTCCCCTCGTGGAGCTTACAGTCTAATGCGGAACAGAGAGGACACAGTTCTGGCCTGGGAAGACCAGAAGTCAGTGCAGCCCAAAGGCAGCTTGGTGTCAGGCCCTTTCCAGGAGCAATAGGAGCATTGATTTGGCTACTGTTCCCAGGGAAAGACCTGGAAAGTGGTGGATCACAGGGTAGGCAGTGAATAGCTGGATTGGTCTGGGTTTCCTGGTGGATGAATGGAAGAGACATAGACAAGGTATAGGGTCAGCTAGATACAGTAGATTAGGCAAGTTGGTGCCCAGCATTCTGCCCTAGTAGTAGGAGTGGTAGTAGCAGCAGTAAGAGCAGCAGCACTAATAGTAGTAGCAGTGGTAATAGTAGCAGCAGCAGCAGCAGTAGTAATAGTAGCAGTGGCAACAGTAGCAACAGTAGTAGCAGCAGCAATAAATAGCATCCGCAGTGACAGCAGCTGCAGCCATAAAAGTAACAGCAGTAGCAGTGCCGCAGAGATAATAGTAGCAGTAGCAGCAGTAACCAGAGCAGGAGCCGTAGTAACAGCAGCAGCAATAAAAGTAGCAGCAGCAAAGTAATAGTAGCCTCAGCAACAGCAGCTGCAGTAACAGCAGCAGCAGCAGCAGCGCCTTTCTCTCTGCCAGGCGGAGCAAGGCGTCCTTGCATAATCTTACACGTCCTTTTACGTTCTCTGCCCCCGTGGTTGGTTTTTCATGGCTTAGAGTCCAGCTGCGTCTCCTAAATCTTTTCATTTACTCTTCACTCTGGTCAGGCCAGCCCCAGATCTGAGGTCCTCCATGGAGCACCTCATCAACTCCCCCATGGAGGGAGGTGGGATTTCTGGAGGTCTGCTCTAGGGGCTACTCTTCTGTGGGGGAGGGAGGGCTGCCTAAGGGCAAATGTGGGGATTGCTGGGTGAAGCAAAGGAAACAGAGGCCAAAGTCAGGGAACCAGGGTGGCTATGTGCCCCACCCTCCCCTTTTGAGTCAGGAATCTGGTTGTGTCTGGCCATACCCACACATGGGCATGCCTGCTTTGAATTGTGCCTTTCAGACCGACACACCTATAAGTGAACAACCATTAGGCCCCTGCTGTATGCTGGCCCTGTAGGAGGTGGTGGGGGGAGGCATGGAGCTGGAGGAAACTTAGCCCTGGTCTTCACAGTTTCTTGACCCTGCCTCTTTTTCAGGGGCCCGCCAGAAGCGTCTGATTCCTGTCAAGTGCAAGGCAATGAAGAAGGAATTCCCCAGCATCCTTCGATTCATCACAGTCTGTGACTACACCAACCCCTGTACCAAGAGCTGGTTTTGGCCACGACTTGCCAAAGCCCTCTCCCAGCCCTGAGGTTCCCTTTCTCAGATGTGATGTCACCTGCAGCCTCATTCGTGGACCAAAGACTGACTGACTCTGTGGGGAGGGGTCAAAACCTGGCTTCCCTCTTTAGCTAAAACTACTGCCTACGGACACAGTTGATGTCTGTGTCACGTGTGCAACCTGTGTTGGGTTTCATATGTGTAATATTTGAGATCCATCATGACAGTAGGTAAGCCCTAAGGAGTCACATGAGTATCAGAGGCACGTTTTGAATCTGGGTCATTCTGGATTCAAACCCTGCATTCTCCCCACCATATCTCTCCATCGGTTGAATAGCCCTAAAGAGAACAGGAGTTCTTTGTGACTTATTTCAAAAGAACAAGTCCTGTAGATACCTTGTGTGGAAATAATGATGACTGTTTTCTTCTCTAAGTGCCTACAAACCACCCCTTTAATAGTCTCTTTGAGAACTTTACAAGGAATTGAGATCAAGCTCCTCAGTCCAGAGTTTGAAGCACCTTCTTCCCCTTTTCTGAAAATTCCCAGCCTGGCATTACCTCTCATCCCACATGATTTCTCCAATGTTTTGCTATCATGTACACAAATTATCTCATTATCTTCAGGTACAGTTCATCTGGGCAACTGGGGGGTGGCTGGGTGGGGAAGGGAGGTTGCTTTCTCTGGGCAGCTTCCTATTGTAAATCACTCTTCCTAACTAGGTCCAAAGCTCTTCTGTTTATAATCTCACGAGTACGTAAAGTGTTGACATTTAAGTTCAGTATCCTGGGACAAAGCCCTGATCTTAGTTATACTCTGTAGATTCAGTGTGTTGCATTTCTGCACCTGAAGTGCTGTGGTCCCTCAGAAACCTTTCATGTGAATATTTCCTTGCCCTATTGTTGCTACCAACCATCCTGTCCCAGCAGTGAGATACTTTTTCCTCTACTCCCTGAGTAAGTGGGCTCCAAATTGGGGAGTATATCACCTGCTTCTAGAACAAGCCTGGACTCCATATTGGGGCAAACCAGATTTTTCTTTGGCTATTCCTTTAAGAGCTGAGAGGCAGAATGGTAACTAGAAATCTTTCTCTACCAGGGTAAATAGCAGAGAATAGACCCAGAGTAGGAGACCCAGAATGTCTCCTCAAAAGGTACTGGGAAAGCCAAAGAGAGAGGAAAAGGGTCAGCTGGGCCAATGGGTGGATGGAGCAAGAGCCTACCTGTGACTGGTGGCAGCTGAGGGAAGGGAAGTTTCTTTTTTAGTTAATTACTCTTACGAGCTAAGCTCAGTTGGTTCTATGCTGTTGAAGAACTGAAAATGTTCAAATTTCATCATCATGGTAGAAAGCCCTTGTTGTCCTACCTTAGTTGTGGCTCTGGTGGGATGATTTGTTGGGGTTGATTGGGGACCACATTGAGAACATTCTGAAAACTTCCAGGAGGAGGCTGTGTCATCAGCAGCACTTGCTCTGAGGAACCCTCTGTATTTAAACTGATGGCCTCTGCCTTATGAGAACTGTCTCCTGGCTTGCCAAGTCAGAAATGGGAGTGCTGACTCCACCCTTGCTGGGGAGCTCAGAGGCTGGCTCTACTGGTTTTTCTGATTAAGACTGTGGAACACACGTGGCCTTCAGATTTAAAGGAGACTATAGAATGTAATGGAAAGAGCCCTAGCCCAGTAGTCCTGGCTTTGTCTTCATAGGCAATGGGCATTTATTAAGTACGAACCATGTGCCAGGCTCTGTGCCAAGCCCTGACCATGTGAATACAAGCAAACAGAAAAATCCATTCCCTATGCTCAAGGAGCTTAAATCCTAAAAGGGGAAGCCAAGTCATAAAAGGAAAATGGGGGAGGAAAGGAAGGGTGAAAAAAGGCCACCCACATAGGGAAATGGGGGGCAAAGTCTAGAGAGTCAATGGCACAGCAAGAGGGGGATGAAACATGGCCATCTTGGACACATCCTCCAAATGAAGGCACTTGCCAATGAAAGAAGGGAGCTTTGGTGGTAAAGGAACATTGCAGAGGGAAAAGGAAAGTTCCAGGGAAGGAAGAAACTGAGGCATAGTGGTAAAGTCCTTATGACTAAGAAGTGGAGCTGCCTGTTTTTTTGTTCCCAAAATGGAGACCTGCAAAGGGACTCACCAATGGGAGAAGGGGGACTGAGAAACCCCTAGGCACTCATGTAAGCTCCAGGATAAGAGGGCAGCTGAGTCACTTTGAACAACTTACTTTCCCTCCCTGGGCCTCAATTTCTCCATTTGTAAAATGGTATAGCCTGTGTTGGCTAGTGCCTTGGGTAGATGTGTGTCTGTTTTTTAGGGCTCTGTACAAATTGGGGAACCTTCAACTTGGTTCAGGCTGTGGTCACAAAAGCAGAAGGATATTGGTAGGACTAGTATACCTAAGGTTTAGCCAGCCTGGACTCTCACCTTAAAAAAAAAATTACTTCTGTTTTTGTTTCCTACATCATAGTCATTTCTGGAAAGATCTGCCTTTCCTTTGCTCCTCCTCCCACCCCCTTATTCCCCATGTAAAACTCTGTTATGAGAAAAATGGTTATGTAAAAGCTTCTCGTCTACTGAGCACATCTGGTAGTATACACAACATTCTGCCCTAGCAGGCCCCCACCTATCCAGAGAAGGGAGGTGTGTGTTCCCAGGTGTAGCCTCTTCATAGAAATATTTTCTTCTCCACTGTTGTAGTCACTTTTACCTGCTTTTATGTATTACAACAGATTCATTAAGTGCTGCATGCCCATGTCTCACTTTCCAGAACAGGAAAAACTGAGACCCAGAAAGTTGAAGTAACAAATCATTCATCCTGTGTATAAATTGCTCCATCTACTTTTCAAAACACTTTCTCATTCTCTGCTCATTGGCCAGGGGGCTGCTTAACTCTGGCCCTTCTATTCCCAGTGGCTACTATAGCCCTTAGCATGCAGTAGGCACTTAATAAGTGCTTGTGGATTGATCTGTAAATAGCAGCAGGAGGTTGGCAGGGAAGACGCTGTTGCACTTGTTTTATAGGTGAAGTTGATTAGAAAGTGGGAAAGAGTGTATTATATACTTAAAAATAAAAGCTAAGCTACACATTATGGCTACTTGGGGCTCCATGAACCAACCTTTTTGCCTTTCTTTGTATATGAAAATACTCATTTGAGCTGATGTTTGTCAAAGTGAGAATAAATTTTTTTAAAGTAATAAATCATTTAAAATATATAGTGATAATACAGTGTATGATGTGAGCAGGGTGGGGTAGAAACAGCCTTGGCCTTGGTGTCAGGGGAAAAACACTTTAAGCAGTTCATGTCCTTGTCACAGAGTAATCCTTGATCCAGAAAGGAAGTAACCCTGTTCCCATGTTGCAGACTGATAAAGAGGGAGAGGGAGAAGTGGCAGAACCAGAACCTTTCCTGGGGTTCTCTGGCAGATGCCTCAGTCCTCCTGGCCCTGTCACTCTGCTCTTGGGGGCTCTTGGTACCATGGTCTCATTGGCTGAGCAGAGGTGCTGGTGGGCTGATGGTAAGGATAGCACTTTGCAACCTGAGAGAAGATGAAATTAGCACTATTAAAGTTCCCACAAAGGCACATCTGCCTGCTGGGTGTGGCTTCCCATCAAGTCAAACCTGCTAGAGAACAGCGCCCAGTGACTGTGCTATGAAAACCAGACTGTATTTGGAGTCAAAGGAACAGGGCTCAAATCCTGACTTTTCCACTTCCTACCTGTTTGACCTTGGGCAAGTTTTTGACCTTTTCTGCTCTCTGTTTTCCTCACCAGTAGTTGAAGGGATTGAACCAGACAGATGACTTTGAGGTTTCTTCCAGTTCCTGTTCTGGTTCTCCTTGAGCTGACAGGGTACACTGACAGGTCATCTGAAGGTCCTCTTGGCTGGTGCAGGTGGTAATTAGTTACTGAACTCCTTCCAGATATCTCCATACCTTAGACTGGACCTTTGCCAGGAGTCACTCTTCCTTGCAGAGAGAATCATATATTAGAATTGGAAGGACCTTGGCTACACTTCTGGTTAGATTTTCTTTCTACAGAGAATTAGAAAAATTAAGTGATCTGCCCAAGGTCATGCAGCTTTTAAGTGAGAGAGCTGAGATTTGAACCCAGGCCCTTCTAATTCCAAATCCAAAGCTCTTTCCAATGGACCATGCCACCACCACACAGTGCTTTGCTGAGATCCACTGATCAGGGAAATATACGTAAGTCTGTGCCACAGTAGAGTGTATCATGACCCATGGGACAATGGTCTCTACTGTGACATTGGCTGCTTTGATCTCTATGATGAGGTCATTGTTTGTGAAGGTCTGGGCAGCTGAAGATGGAAGTCAGGATAAAATATGTTTTATGCTCATGGACATCCTGTCCACCTCCAGCAATTCATGAGATGCCTTAGGATGCTTCAGCATATCTCTAAAAAGTACTAGTGAGCTGAAAATCTGGAAACAAAGCAGGGATGAAATCCCACCCCACTGAGGACCTGCTACTGGTCTTTCTCCAGTGTTAGAGATGGCCCGTGGTGGGCTGGTATTCCCTTTGGGTCCCCCTTACCAATCTTTCATGTGGCCTGGGGATCTTGAATGTGTACTTCTCTCATTTGGCAAATAGCCAATATTGGCGAATGTGTTGGACCAATTCATTATGCTGGGTGGGGCCCTGATACTAGATAGGAAAGTTATGCAGCTCAGCAACTCTGTGATGATGAGATTCATGGATTCCCCAAAAACCATAGGGGCATTTCCACCTATTGCTTTCAGAACTGAAATCAAATTGCTGCCCCCATTGCCTCTGGAATTTACTCAAGATCACAGAATTAGAACACAGCAGGGATTTGAATACTCTGATTTCAAGTCTCAAGCATTTCACCTCATATTACATGTACAACATCATGGAAAACCAGCAGGTACAAACTATTGCGGGGAAAACCCACCAAAGCATTTTGAACACTGATGTGCCTGGCTGCCCGGCTGTCAAGGTCCTCTTGGAATGTGCCTCTCTTCCTCTCACCTGAGACTATGTTCAGAAGCCCTCAAGCACAGGGAAGTTTTTCTAAGACAGGTTCCTTCTTGAGGGACAGAGAAGTTGGCTAAGCCTGAGTGGACAAGTCTGGTGGCCGTGGTTGCTGGATAATCTTAGACAAGTCAAGGAGAGGCTGGGTGACCACACAATTCTGAGTGGGGAAGGGCTTGTCAGGGCATCACTTCACCTAACTCCTCTAGTCCTGCTTTTGACTAGGGTGTCTCCTAGATGGTTTTGTATATATTTGTGTGTATATGTACATATATAAGGCTACATATGGCTATATATATATATGTACATACAGATATATAGCCACATATTATGTTATGTTATATTATATATACAATTATATTACATTTTGACGTGTCCTTGTGTTCTCCCTAAGTGGAACGTAAGCTCCTTGAGAAGAGGGGTTGTTTTGTTCTTTGTACGTGTATTTCCAGTGCCCAGCCCAGTGCCTAGCACATAATAGGCACTTAAACAAATGCTTGAATGATTGATTTTAGTTTAACCAACCAAAGATCAGGGCTCTTCAGATCTGGCACTGATTTAGTGGATTGCATAAATGATTGGTAGTATTGGTCTCCAGTTAGAGAAGGGTTTAGTTAGGCCAAGGTTTCCTAGCCCTGAGCTAAAAAGAAAGCTTCCCAGTCAAAGTCCTTCTTGTGTGGCTAAAACTACCATACCCACCGCACACTCACAACCCAAACAAAAAGATATGAGGAATATGCATGTCTAGGTTGGTTACACGTGTTTATGACAAATAAAAATGAGCTCAATTTAAAAAAAAACCAAACCAACAACTGATCACAGAGTAAAGAATGAGCTCAGAAAAGTGCTTCAGTAATGTCCATTCAAAAGGAGGTCAAGGAAGGGGAAAGGAAATCAGGAAATCAGTCTCTTCACACTCCCTGCCACACATTCTTTTTTCCCCATGTACCAACAACACAGGTGAGCCACAGCCATAAAGAGCAGTCTTTACAACCCATCCATCACTCCTTTCCTGTCTTCTACCCTTTGGACCTGGGAGGGGCAAGTCAACAACCACCCACAGCACTACTGCTGTTAACGCAGCTAGTGGGCTCAGTGGATGGAGCTCTGAACCTGGAGTTAGGAAGCTGTTGCTCAGTCATGTCCAACTCTCTGTGAACTCATTTGAGGTTTTCTTGGCAGAGACACTGGAGGGGTTTGCCATTCCCTTCTCCACCTTATTTTACAGAGGGGGAACTGAGGTAAACAGGGTTCAGTGACTTGCCTGGGGTCACTCAGCTAGGAAGTGCAAAACTGCTCCAGTGTCTTTGCCAAGATAACCCCAAATGGAGTCACAAAGAGTTGGGCACAACTGAACTGACTGAACAACAACAAAACCCTTGGCTTACTTACACTGATGACCTTAGCTCTTTCCCATCATAAGCTGGTTACACAAAAGATCATCATCATAGCAAACAAGTTTACCCAAGCAAACAGGCAACAGGAATTAGAGTCATTATACAGATTAGAATGCACCAAAGAATACACCAGTATGAATGAGCCCTTCATCGTGGAGCAAAATGAATCTCAGCTCAAGCCGGGAGAGAAAGAACAGTCTCATTCAGAGGTCAGTTACAGTAGTCTTTAGAATTTCAAGCAAGTTCAGGCATGATGGGAATAGCTTCCCATGGGCATCTGTCATTTGGAAAGACGCTCCTCCCTGCAGTGTCCTTGGTTCACATGTCTGTCTCCTTCAAGAATCTCAGGAGCCTAATCAGTGAATTTGATACACAGGTGCAGAGAGGCACATTCAATATTCTCTCCAACAACCAGGAGTCACATCTCTCTACCTATACAGTAGCAGGCAAAAGTCCTCTGGCTTGTGTGGTAGCTGGATCACAAAAACCTCATTCCATATATGGTATTTGAAGAACCATGAGGTAAGACTTGGAGTTTTGTGGTTGCCCTCTTAATTTTCACTATTGTTAAGTTTGAAAATGAAGGTGAACTCAATCCCAATTGCCCTGCCTTTGCCTCTCCAAAAAAAAAAAAAAGCAAAAAGAAATTGAAGGTGACCTGAGAAACAATGGTTCAAGCATGATCAAGTTATTAGTTAGACTAGCAGTACCCAATAAATTGGATCAATGGAATCTTTCAATGACCAAAGACCTTGAGTGACGGTTGACAGGGTCTTTTAAAGTTACATGTGTTTTCCTTTTGATTGGACTGATAGTACATCATTTGAACCTTTCCTGGCAAAGGTAAGACAATCCCCACTGGCAGACATTTTAAGGAGGAGCTGGGTTAAGAGTTACCTCAGATCCTTTCCATTACTTTTTCATTGTAAGCAATAATGCAATAAAAATATTAAACAATTCTGGAAGTACAAGTAAAAGACACAAAATAGAATGAAGATATAATAATGAAACTGAAGATAGTGAGGGCCAAAGAATAAATTGTGCAAACTATTAACAAAGAAAAAATAAAATTACTATTGAGAGACAATAATAATGAGACATTGATAAAAATTTTTAAATTGCTTTACAATTACATTGGTTCCATTTTCATCTCAGTCTTTTTAATTAAGGGGGGTAATGTTTTGAAATGTATGGCAGAACACACATAAAATCTCGGGATTTTTAAAATGTATGTATGGGGGGGCGGGACATGTTCCAGATCCTCTGAGGATGAGTTATCTGATCAACACGCTTGGCACCCTCGGGTTTAGGATACAAGAATTCATCTGTGTGGCACGGCTTACAAGCTCAATAAATGTTCAAAGAAGGGATATAGTAGTATGGAATGAAGTCACTTTTCCTTAGAGGAGGAAAAACTTGTGAGGCCTTGGAGAATTTGGAAAATTTAGATAGGCTTCTAGTTTCCCCTCCCAGGAGGTATAAAGCACCCCTGGGGCTTGGGCTTAAACTTCTCTGTGCCTCAGTTTCCCAATCTGTAAAATGAAGAGCACTTCGGAGGTTCCTTCTGGGTTCATAACTAGGCTTCCATGACCTCTGGTTGTCTGGTGACTCCTCTTCTGCTTTGGTTACCTGACCTCGGTGGCTACTTTATTTTTTATTTTAATTTGGAAACAGTCTCCCTCTTGCCTGAGAGTCTTCAGGAAAGGTTTTATCTTAGAGCGACAGGAATGTAAACTCCTCACAGTCCTCTCATGTCTCAGGCTCAAACAGTGTCTATAATTAGTTGGTGGTTACTAGGTGGGAATCTGAGCCTGGGATGTGAGGGAGGCAACCAGCCCAGAGGAGACAGGGCTGGGTGAGCCAGGGGTGGAAGGGTCCAAAGGTCAAAGCTAATTTTTGGCAGGCAAAGTCCCCATTTGCTCCAAAGCAGCAGTCCAAAAGCTAAGGGGATCTGCATGGGAGATAAGGTCAGGAAAACGACACAGTGCCTTGGCACACCGAATGGCACACTTTCCAGGAAAAGCTCAGCCAGAGGTGCTGTCATTTTGTGGTGGACCCTTATCAGCTCCACTTCCCAAAGCCATTCTTTGAAGGCAACACAGTACCACACTGCCAGATCTGACTAGCCCAATAGCTTTGCACTATAAGGCCGATGGACTGAACCCAAACTCAGAGACTTCCATCTTTTCCTATATAAAACCAGGGCCCTGAAATAAGTTCAGATAGCTTCCTGTCATTCTATTGCTTTTCTCCAGGACCCTCCTTGATCCAGGTATTCATTTGCCTAAAAATATAAGTAGGAAAGAATGCAGGAAACTTAGAGAGAAAAGAGAATATCCAAGGTTACAAAGGCAAATGAGTTCTGCCCCATTCAGGCTGAAGGCAAAGGTATGCATGGCCAAATCACTTAACTTCACAAGACCTCAGTTTTCAAGGTCAGTTTCCTCATCTGTAAAATGGGAACACTTGTACCATTTAATTTATTTGCCAATCTTAAAGCACTATACAAATGGGGTGATTATTAATTATAAAATAGCATTAATTGCAGAAACTAGTCCTTTTGTGGAGCAGCTGAGTGGCCAGAGTCTGGGTTTGGAATCAGGAAAACTCCTCTTCCTGAGTTAAAATCTGACCTCAGACACTCAGTAGCTGTGTGACCCTGGGCAAGTCACTTCACCCTGTTTGCCTCAGTTTCCTCATCTTAAGATGAGCTGGAGAAGGAAATGACAAACCACTCCAGTATCTTTGCCAACAAAACCCACACTAGGGTCACAAAGAATCAGATACAACTGAATAAAAACCATCTTTCTGTAGGGAGGGCAGCAGCATCAACAAGGTACCAGGAAATGGAGTTCTGGGAAATGATCATTATCATTATTTCCTTTAAAACTAAGCCTATGAAGAGCACCACGAAGGCCATCCCCATCCTTAGAGAAAATCCAGCTCTTTCCAGGTCACTACTGAGCGTGACTTTTCGGTAGTGAACCAATTGCCAAAGCTCTTCAGCTTCTCATACTTTCAGCCTTGATTGCTGATTAAAAAGAAAAACCGATGGAAAGTGACTTTCTAGAGAATCTGGAAGGCAGGAAAGTTATTTTCCTCTTTGCTTGGAGGCAGGAAGAGAAAAGAAAAGTTAAAAAGTGGCCATTCGGCTCCCCAAAGGAGCCTTCAGAGTGAAATCAAAAACCGGTTACTCGTTTGACCAAACTACGTGGTGACTGCTCAACTTCCAGGCGACCTCTTAGGTAAATCTCTCCCAAAGCTCAGCCAGAAGGCAGAGAAGGCAGGTGGGGGCGTGGCAATACCACAGCCCATTTCATGGGAACATTCCTGGTGCTAGGAGATCTGGGGGTGGGCGATGCCGCTGGCAGGAATGAGGGTGGATATCTCTGAGAGCCTAAGTGATTGTGCTCAGGATTGGAATAAGTGGCTGGATCATGTCTACTTTTTTTTTTCAATGCCTACAACTTTAATTACATATTTAATCAAATAGTGGAAGCAGTGTGGCATGGTGGACAGAGAACCAGTCCTTAGCCAGGAAGACCTGGGCTCAAGCCCTGCCTCTGACAGGCAGCGGCTGTGTGGCCCTGAGCAAGGCACCTCATGTCTCAGGGTCTTCACTGGTGAATGGGGGCTGCCTCACCTTGGAGTTCCCTGCACCAAGGAATCACAGATGGAGTCCCTACAGGAAAAAAAAAAACCACACAAAAAACCAAACATAATCACCTGGGTGAGGAATGCCTCACTTGAGCCATCCAAAAGAGTAGATCCATTCACATGTATAGCCGATACAGACACAAGAAATAGACAGCGATATAGGCCAAGAATTGAACAGGGACAGGGGCTTGGGGTGAGCCCACTCTTCTCCCCAAAACAGAGGCCCATCCTTCTGAAGCCGCTCTCCTTCTGGAAACGTTGTGTTGCCGTGAGACATGGAACTCCTCAGTCTCCAAAGGATTGAAGATCATGGAGCGCAATGAAGAGGTGGGTGGGAGGGCACAAGAAGACCACATTGCAGATGAGGAATTGTGCAGGGAATGGACATGGTGTAATCAAAGATATGAATGGTCACAAAAGAAGATGGGCTGGTCACAGGGTGACAAGGAAGGATAGCCCACACTCCACCAGCATCTTCAGGATGTCAAGAGCACCTGAGGAAGGCCTACATCCCTTTGAGGGGGACACTCTGTGGCAGTCAGGACACAGACAAAGGTAGTGGAGGATAGGTAGGCATGGATGGATTGGGATACCATTATGAATGCTGTGAGCCAAGGGATGGAGCATCCCAACCATGGATGGAGGTCACAGATCCATTTGAGTAGTGGCGTATATCTTGGATATACTTTCTATTTACATGTTCTCCAGTAGAGTGGAGGTTCCTTGAGGGGAGGGACTATTTCACTTTTGCCTTTGAGTCCCCACTGTCTGGCACAATACCTGGTACACAGTAGGTGCTTAATAAATGTTTGACTATAAAGGTTGTGTTGGAGAGCACTGGGATATAGACTCCTGTACACAGTTACCCACAGGCCAGGTTCAATGCTGCTGGCCAGAGACTGGGCCATGCTTGCCCCTTACCCTAGTCTCAACCCTCCCTCCTTCTCTCCTTCTCTCCCTTACTCCCTCTCTTTCCTCTCTTCCTTCCTTCCTTTTCTTCTTCCTTCTTTTCACTCTTTCTTTTCTTCCTTCCTTATTTCCTGCTGTATTTCCTTCTTTCCTTTTCATTCCTGTTTCTCTCTCTTATTCACTCACTGAATTCACTCTTTCCAAGTTCCTAAGCTCTATACATTTTTCACACCTCCTGTAGAACAACTAAATTGCTAGCCTATGAACTCTCAAGCATTCAACACAAATGCTCTCCTCTCTCTCTCTCTCTCTCTCTCTCTCTCCTCTCTCTCTCTCTCTCTTTCTCTCTCTCTCTCTCTCTCTCTCTCTCTCCCTCTCTCTCTCTCTCTCTCCTTCTCACTCTTCTCCCATCCCTCTTACCTTTTTTATACCACAGCCAGACCAGTTTCCAACTATCAGATGATCTTATCAGTATCCCTGAGGCTAAATTGTGATGCCAAGGTTCTGGGGGACCCCAGATAGCTTTGCTCCCACAGCTTTAGGTCCTTGACTATTCCTTTTTTCCAAAATGGGCCCATGACAACCCGAAATTCTAACCAGTGACATTTGAGTTGGGTTTTAGTGGTTAGGAATTCGGGAGGTCACTTTTGACAGAAGAGTGTGAGAGGACAGTGGGGGTCATAGGGCCTACAAGGAGACCAGTTTAGCCAAAGCCCAGAGGGAAAGGTAATAGGTTGGGAAGGCAGCATGATGCCAGATTGGGAAAGGCCTTGAATGATGAGAAGAGAAGTT
Organism: Pseudochirops cupreus; assembly: GCA_028627135.1. NCBI lineage: Eukaryota > Metazoa > Chordata > Mammalia > Diprotodontia > Pseudocheiridae > Pseudochirops > Pseudochirops cupreus. Next base: position 412,937,045 of record CM053583.1, on the reverse strand, counting down.
GGAACTGTCCTCAGTAAGACAGCCTTCACCTGAAGAGTTCCAGTCATGTTCTACTTTAGGTAATGTCTTAACCTAATTAGAGAATTTTTCTTAATAGAGAGGCCACATTGCACAGTGGATAGAGAGTCTAGGTACCAGGATAATACGTCTCAGTGCTCTAGGCAACTCTCTAAGACTCCAGTAAGAGTTAGCACTTGTACAGCTCTGTACATGTGTTCTCTTATTTGTGCTGCTGTTATCCCCATTTCACAGATGAAAAGATTGAGACAAAGAAAGGTGAAGTGACTTGCCAGGGGTCACACAACTAGTAAGTGTCAGAGGCTGGATTTGAACCCAGGCCTTTCTGACTCCCAGTTCAGTGCTCTATCCACTGCACCTGACTGATTATAAGTTATTTTAGAGAGAAGGTACCAAGCTGCATCGAGAGAGGGAGGTTCCCAGTTAAAGGGAAATCCCAGGCTTAGCATCAGTCTACCACTCTGCCCCTTCCACCTCTTGGGCCGAGGTCTTCCTGCCTTCCTCTTCTTTGTGGCCTCAGGAGAAGGAGCCTTGGAACTCACGCTCAGCGGCTCAGAGGCTGCCAGGGGGCCTTTTCTGCCTTGCACAATGGAGGAAACAGAATGAGGAAGTGACAGGCCCCGTTCGTGTGACCAGAGGAAATGGCAGCAGAGGCAGAAAGAAGAATGGAGAGACCTTGGCTCTCTGGCTCTTGCTTGGGTTATTAGATCAAGGCCCAGATTGGCTGCCCTTCCAAGGTATAGGAGGACCATCTGTAACCAATGGGGACTAAAGAGGGATCAGAGGGAATGAGCGGCCATTGGCCCTCCAGGGACCTCCATGACCTTGGTTGCGGGAGGGGCTCCACCCACCAAGCCCCCCTTTACTAGAAACCAGGCACTCTTTCCCCAATATCAATTAGCTTTTATGGAGGGATCTCTTCCTCAGGGGCACAGCAAGAGCAGCTCTAGACAACCCTACATACCTCCCTACCCTACATCATCTTTGGGTGAGGAGGGATCCACCTAACTTAGCTCGTTTCCCACATATCATGGATCCCGCTACTAAGTTCTTGTCCGAAGGACCTTGCCACTAGGCTGGGGTCCAGAAGGCTACCTCCAGCTTCTCAGGGCATAGATACTGCATGGGCCCTGGAACACTCTGGACCTTTCAAACTCACAAGGGCACCTAGAAAGGGAAAAGAACAAATACCAAAGCCAAGGGTGAGACCTTTACACAGGCCAGATGGCCTCAGAGCTAGGAAGGCCCAATAAGCCCTCACCAGACTGTGAGTGACAGAGTCACTTAATAAGGAGAGGCCTAAAGCAGCAACTGGTTGACTGGAGGAAGTTTAGTTCAGTGGCACATAGTAGGCATGAGCTAAGTAAATATTGGTTGACTTCCTTTAACTCCAAGGTACTTCCATCCCATGTCATCACAACTCTCTCAGAAGCAAGCTCACTAGCCTGGGGAAATGCCATTAGGGACACTCTATGCATGGGACAGATGTTGGTACAGATCCCCTTTACATGAGCTGATGGATATCAGGAACAACTGGAGGCTCGATAGTGCACAAAACACTGGTCCTAGAATCCGGAAGACTCATCTTCTCGAGTTCAAATATGACCTCAGACACTTACGGTGTGACCCTGGGCAAGTCACTTAACCCAGTTTGCCTCAGTCTCCTCATCTGTAAAATGAGCTGGAGAAGGAAATGGCAAACCACTCCGGTGTCTTTGCCAAGAAAACTCCAAATAGAGTCACACGGAGTTGGACACACCTGAACAACCATAAATATCCAAAGGCAGATTTGAATCCGCGTCATCTTAGCACCAGGTCCAAGGCTCTGTTCAATACTATGCCATCTGTCATTGCAAAGACTGTACTAATGCATGAAGTGTAACAATGTATAAAGCATCAAAGTATAAAAATGTAACTCGTATGAAGCCTAACAGGAAGGCGAGTTCATAGTTGACATGGTCTTCAGGGTTTCTCTAAAGGCATCCAAGGAGCATAAAACCAGGGGAATGATAGAGCCAAAAGGTGGTTTTCCCAAGTGCAAACTCCTTAGCTCCCTTCCATTAGTAATTAGACTGGGGAAACCCTTCAGAGTAAAAGTCAGCCAGGAGCTGGGTACCTCACCTTTATGTGTGCAGGAGGGAGGATCTAAAGTGAAAGAAGGGTGGTGACTTGTGTTTGACTAACTGCTCAGCTATTGCCTTTGAGCAGATTTGGTTTCTAAATTTAAAGGGTAACCCAACCAAGACTTGAAGGTCCAGAATCTAGCAGCAGTGTGTGGAAATCTCAGGCAGTTGTTTTTGTGGGCATTTCTAGGTGCTCTGTTGGCAGGGCAGTCATGGCCAGTCATGGGTAAGGGGACGGAGAAAGGGGAATTTGGTATATGTCTCCCTACTCCCAGGTGTCTTATGTACCATAGTTATTTACTAACTACTCCAGAGGAAGGGATCTGTTCATTAGACAGTCTGTGATGATATGACAATTTGGATACAGCCCCTGGTGTGCTGGTAAATGCTTAACAACCAGCTTTCTCAGAAAAAAACAAACACCCCCCCCCCCCCCAATCAAGCCCTGATTTGTAGCATGTGCTGATTTCTGATATGTAAATACTTACACTGAAAATTTAGTAACTGCCCCTCTAGCTGGGGTTGGCTCCCACACACTCTTGGCTCGGGCCCATGCCAAATTCTGCAGCTAGCTCTAGGGACCGGTTTGTTCGTAAGCAGCAGATGCTACACCTTCGTCACTAGGAGTTTGTACATTCCTTTCTTAATCAGAAATCATGCAACATCATGGTCAAAAATACGGCCACAGAGAGAAATCCAGCTTGAGGTACGTGGCAGAAGTCAGAAAATCAAGGCCCAAACTTGTTCTTCTCAGTAAAAAGCAGTGACTCAAAGTTTTTTCAGGTGTGGGGTTGCTGAGGAGCCAGAGCCTGAGGTACTGTCTTACTGTCACTGCACTAACGGGGTTTGGGGTAGACACAAGCCAGAGATAACAGGCGAAAGAAAGAGTTACCGTCTCTCTAAACATGCAGACATCTTGCCCAAGAGAGGGGGAAACCAGAGAAGGGAAGCAGAACAGACAGGACTAGTGAGAGGCTTTCACCCACTCACGGCAAAATCCTGAAGCAGGAAAAGTCTGTCCTCGATGGTAAATGCCTATCTTTCACAAAAATCTCTACTTACCCTTCCAGGGGCTGATTCCCTGAACTATTCTCCTAAAAAGAACTCAGCAATTAATAAACTATCTCTAAGGCATTAATTGTAAATTAAGCTGTTACCTACTCTTGACTTCTTTTAATATTATTAGGGACTTTCTCTGATTCCACAATCCCCCTCAAATACCATTTGCCTTGGAATTTGGGGTTATAAAGATTTAAGAGCATAGAGTACTCCAATTCAAGTTTTAAGAGACTTCAGACACCTTCTGGTTCCAGGATTGGCAAACTATGGTCTGAAAGCCAAATCTGGCCCTCCAGATCAGGAAACTAACTATCCTTAGCTCTCAGCAGGTAGAGAAGGATGGATTTGCTCTAAGTCTGACCCACTCTTCCCAAAGACAAGCAGCATTGTACAATGGGAAGAACTCTCTCTACTCTAGACTCAGGAGACCAGGGTTCAAATCCCACCTCTGACGTTTGTTACCTGTGTGAGAACCTTCTCATTTAGGTCTCACTTCCCTCAGCTGTAATGTAAAGATTAGACTAGGGGTGGGGAACCTTCGGCCTCAAGGCCACATGGGGCCTTCTTGGAACTTGGGTGTGGCCTTCTGCCTGAGTCTAAGTTTTACGGAACAAATCCCTTTATTAAGAGTATTTGTTCTGTAAAGTTTGGATTCAGTGAAAGGGTTGTCCTTGAGGACCTAGGGGGCCACATGTGGCCTTGAGGCTGCAGGTTCTTCCATTCCCCCCCCACCCCATCACTGGATCATCTCTAAAGTTACTTCTGACTCTAGATTCTAGAACTGTGAGCTTCTGATCTTATAAAACTGAGGTCCAAAGACTTGTCCAAGGTCACAAAGATAGGAGTCCTCAGGATTCAAGGTCAGGGCCTCTGGCTTCCTCCTTCTTTGGCCTGGAGCAGCTATGAAGGCATTAATCTTAAGGAAATTTCTACCCAGCTGGGCAGAGCTGAAATGTGCAGGAAAGATCATGTATAATACTAGGTTTCAAAGGCAGATCAAGTGACTAATAAGTAAGATGAACAATAGTAGAATTTCAAGGGGAAAATGGTCAACGGAGGTTTTAGGGAGCAGCTAAGTCTTGTCCTTCAGGCATATCCAACTTGGGGACCCCATGGGGGTTTTCCTGGCAGAGATAGTGGAGTGGTTTGCTGTTTCCTTCTCCAGCCCATTTTACAGATGAGGAAACTGAGGCAGAGTGAAGTGACTTGCTCAGGGTCACACAGTAAGTGTCTGCGGCCAGATTTTTAACTCAGGTCTTCTTGACTCTAAGATCAGTATTCTATCTACTGTACTACCCAGCTGCCCAGTTGAGTCTTAGGGTAGAGTTTAAGGATGACTGATTTTTAGCTGATGGATAGAAGAGGAGAGAGCTTTTAGGCTTGGGGGACCAGACTTGGTATCAAAGGTGTGGAGGTAGTAATTTACATGTTAACAATTCTAGTCTGGCTGAAATGAATGATTACAATTAGGTTATGAGAAAGAAAAACTGAAAAGGCAGAATCAGGTCTGGAAAGAACTCCAATATTAGACTTAGGAATGTGGAACACATCATATAAGTTTGTCAGCAAGTGTACAAAGTGGAGTTTTAAGATGATTTATCAAGAAGAAGGAAAGGACTGAGGGCAGGGTCATTGCTGCAATAGTCATGCAGTAAGTGATGAAGCTGGGAAGGATAGGTACAAGAGATTCAGAAGGCCTTAAGTGCCAAGTACTGTGCTACAAGCCCTGGGCAAACAAAGAAAAAGGTAAACAAAATAGCCCCCTCCTTTCCCCCCCCCCCCCCGACTGCAAGGATCTTATATTTCGTTTAAAGGTGAGGGTGGAGAGTTATAGTAGGTGCTCAGATGTGTAAATATGAGGCAGGAGGGAAGGAAGGAAAGAAGAAATGATGGAAGGAAGAAAGGGATAAGGGAAAGGAAGAAGGGAAAGGAGAGAAGGGAGGGAAGAAGGAAAATAGGGAAGGTGGAAAGGAGAAAGGAAAGGAGGAAGAAGAAAGGAAAGAAAGAAGGAAGGAGAAGAGGCCCCAAGAACTGGAAGAATTGGAGAAGACTTTGAATGGGAGAGAGTACCCGAACTTGTCTTGATGGAAGCTAAAGATGCAAGGAGCTTGAAGTGAGAAGGGAGTCATTCAAGGCATGGGGAGTCCAGTGCAAAAGCTAATTTTAGCCACTATCCTAGTCCTGTTCACAGGAGGGATAAGAAGTTGGGTGACCCTGTCCATTATGCCTAGTCACCCCACTGGACAGGAATGTTGAGGAAAGGTTAAGCTTTCTACTCATCATGTTAGTCCAATTCTCTGTCAGGGTGTGGGTTATTATTGTTTAAGTGAATAGAATCAGCTGGCGAACTGTACTTCCTCTCTGAACTTGCTGCATTCCAGGGATCCCTAGTTATGTGAGATCACTCCCTAAAGAAGCAGGAAAATATATTCAACCGTATATACAATGCTTTCCTTCTGGTGAAGAATGAAGAAAAACAATAGGCAATCCTGCACAAAACACTGTCTTGATATCGAGGTCTGTGGGGGCCAGCTCACATCTACTAGCAAGAGCAGTGACTACATTTTCAGCGTGAGCATTTATTTACACCTTCTTGTTGATCAGTCACGCCCAACTCTTCCTGACCCCATTTGGGGTTTTCTTGGCAAAGACACTGGAGTGGCCCACTGACCACCTTTCTCAAGCAGGGCAGTTCCCCATGGCGCTCCTCCTGTGAGCAGGCACACAAATGGAGACATCACAACTCAGTTCTTTCTTGATGACTGACTCACTTCAAGGAGGTCCAGTCTGGAGAGGAGAATGCAGGTACTCTGAACCTGTGGCTTCAAGACTCAGCTCAAGCCATGCCTTCTGTATGAACCGTGCTGTTACTATAGTTGCTGGTGCCTCCCTGTATGCTTCCTGTATATTCATGGCGTCTTCATTCTAGAACAAACTCCTTGAGGGTGGAGAACACATTGATGGCTGTATCCCCAGCACCTACTAGGCACACGTTGAGTGATTATGGTTCCTCCTCCCAAGCTTAGACAACAATACACTTGGGAGAAAAGAGAGGCTCCCCCACAGCTGGTGCTAGGTCATCTCTGTCCTGTCAAGAGCAGAGAGCTCCAACCTCTTCTTGCTATAGCTAGTTCATTCCTCTTGGAGCAGGGGGAATAGAATTAATGGCCAGCCCTGCCATGCAGCCCTGGCAGCTCCTTTACCTGGTCATAGTACTACTCAGCTGCCCTGCCCATTATTTCTTGGGAGACAACTCCCTTCTTATTCTACACTTCCCCTCCAATCAAAAGCCCTGCTAGTCCATGTTGAAGGTGAGAGGGGCAGACAGAGAAGGGCACCATACTGGAGATAGAATAGCAAGCTAAGGAGAAAACTCATAGGCCAGTTTAGTTGGAATAGTGCAAGAAGGAAGTGAACTATGTTGGGAAATGTTGCTTGGATCTGGATCGTAGATGACTTTAAATGACTTTGTACTTTGTCCCAGAGACAAGAGGGAGCCTTGGAAGATCTTTGAGCAGGGGAATGGCGTGGTCAGATCTGTGGTTTAGTAACATCATCTTGGTTACTGTGTAGAGGACAGATTGGAAAGGAGAAAAAAATGGATGCCAAAAAACCAATGAGGAAGAGATTGGTGACCTTGAAGAGAAGAGTGTCAGTAGAACATAGGGAGTGGATGCCAGATTGCAAAAGGTAAAAGGTGTGTGTGTGTGTGTGTGTGTGTGTGTGTGTGTGTGTGTGTGTGTGTGTTTGAGTTCAAAGACACAAAGGAATGAATTTCTTATGTTGAAATTTCAGCCACCATGGCAGGCTAATGAAGATAACATTAGACAGAGGAGAATCTTTTGTAAAAAATTCCAGTGTGTGGTTTTAGATTTTATTGATGACTTTAGTTTTGCTGTTTTTCAATAGTCACTTTTCAGACATCACCCTCCCACCATTTCTTGCACTCCTTCAGTTCTTTCTTATAACAAAGAAAAACTTCAGAACAAAGAGAGACGCGTCGTCTGTGTCCCACTGTGGACAGAGCCTCCTGGGAAGACATTGTGGAAAAAACAGTCACTTCTGAACCTCCACCTTACTCTCTGTGTAACCTTTCTGTTTGTAAGACAAGGGAGTCAGAGGCAATGACTCCTTCCGGCCATAAGCCCAGGATCCTAGGATTCTCTTTTGTTGTTCAATTGAGTCTGACTCTGTGATTTTCTTGGTAAAGATTTCTTCTCCAGCTTTTTTGACAGATGAAGAAAATGAGGCAAACAAGGTTGTGACTTGCCCAGGGTCACGCAGCTAGTAAGTGTCTGAGGCTGGACTTGAAGATGAGTCTTCCTAATCATTCCAAGCCCAGGGTTCTATCCACTGTGCCACCTAGTTGCCTTAGGATTCTCCCTTGCTTTAGGGAAGGTGGGTCTCACTACTTGTATGGGACCCAAATTATCACTGGGGCTCCTCCTCCTCTTGTCCTTTATGTCTACATGAATTACCTTCTTTCACTATCAGTTGAGATGTCTTTCCCAGTGTCTCTGAATTCAACATGTTGGTCATCCTTTAATTCTTTATTAAAGTAGTCTAAACTGCCTGAATGGGGACTCAGCCATTTGGATAACTCAGCTTGACCTCTCCCTCTCCTTCTCCTCTCCAAAGGAAGGTAAATTTTGATGACTAGAAGCTTCACAGTTAACCTGGGGTTTATAGCATAGATTCCTCCCTCCCTTCCTTTCTCTCTCTCTCTCTTTCCCCATTTCACTCTGACGCTGAGTGAATTTCAATGGTAACTGTTTCTCTTTTGACTAGCAACCCTGACAGCCTTCCCCTTCCAGTTTGATTTTTTCTTTTTAATAATTAAAGGTGCCATCCCTTGACTTACTTCTGAAAGAGGCCTATTCATTGAATAGGCATTACCTCATTCAAAGTGAGAACCTGAAAAAGCAAGACAGCCTAAAAGGGCCAGGGTCTACTATTGCATCCTGGGTCATCTCCAGTCATCCTGATGAATATCAAGCCATGGCTCTGCAGGAGAAAGTGAGGCTGGTGACCTTGCACAGCTCTCTCTCACTCAAATCCAAATCAACTGCAAGTCATGTCATCATTTTCCTGATGTCATGGTCCTCTTTGAAAAGGAAGGACAACACAACACATCCTTTATTGAATACTCTTCCCTTACATTGACATCTCAGTTTGTCCAGCCATTGCCCCAGTACACCAGTAGCACCCACAGGGCAGCCTGTGCTTGCTCAGAGCAGGTGTAGGACAGGAAAGGAGAGATGACCTAGGCCCCCATGCTCCCTCTGACATGAGGCTCCACTGCACAAACTGGCTGGCTCCCACCAAGAAACTCAGCTCTGCTGTCCTCTTTCCAAGCGCATTTTATGAGGAGACACCAACTCTGCTGCTAGGGACATGTGAAAAGGACAGACATAAGGAATTTAGTATCAGCTAGCTCCTGCCATTGGCACAGACTGGCTGGGGGGCTGGAAGTTCTTTCAGCTCTCAGCTTGAGGAAAGGCTCTAACTCTTTCCTGTGCCAAGGAAATCCCACCAGTCTGGCTTATTTTTTATTTTTATTTTAATTGATTTGTTTATTTACTTTTAGTTTACAAGCTTCAGTTCCACAATCCCTTGAGTTTCAAATTTTCTCCCCTTCCTCACCCCCCCTCCCATGTCGACATGCAATCAAGTATAGGATCTGCAAATACTTTCACACTGGACGTTAGTCTGGTTGTATAGAAGGGCTGTAACCAATGGAGTGAACAATGGGAAAAAAGAAAGAAAACCAACCATGAAAAAGAGTGATAGCATGTAGATGGCTTCAGTCTCCATTTAAACTCTGGTCTTTCTAGATCTTTCTCTGAATGTAGACGTCTCCTTTCATCCTGAAACTTGTAGAGTTGTCTTATAGCCGTGCTTCGCTGAGAAGAGTCCAGTTTATCAAGGTTGGTCGTCACGCGTACGATGTGTCTGTGATTGTGTACAAATATTTCCAGTCTGGTTTCTATTCTTTCCCGAGTGTCTATTTTCTGCAAGGTAACCACAACTACAACCACAACCACACACAATCTGCAAAGTTATTCATATCAATTGAGCAGTTAACAACCATTAGTTAAGAACCTACTACATTCAGTATCCTGGGTGGATATTCCCCATGGATCTCTCCTTGGCCCTTCTCTCCTTTGGTGTTTCTTACCCAGGTTTTTTGCTATCACCTCCATGCAGATGAACTCCCAACTCTACATCCTGAGCCTACAGTTTTCCTCTAAGCTCTGCACTTATGATTCCTCCTACTTACTGGTTTAGGTTTACTGTAACCTAACATTTAACAACCCCCAAACTCTTACAGGCAGCTTTGTTGTGCAGTGGATAGTCAGGAAGACTTGAGTTGTGTGACACTGGGCAAGTCACTTAACTTCCTCAGCTTCCTTCCTTGTAAAACAGGGATAATAATAGCATCTACCTAACAAGTGGGTATTTGTGAAGCATTTTGCCAACCTTAGAGCACTGTATCAATGCTATTACCCTTCCTCCTTTTGATTTCAGGATAAAGCCCAAGGGGGTCTGTATTGGGATCAGTGTTAAAATTTTCATCAGTGACTTAGAGGAATAGTTAGCATGGTTTACCAATTCAAAGAAGATGACAGAGAGCTATCTGTCAGTCTGGATCCAACAGGCTAAGTCATTGACCCAAATTAAAATGATGAAATTTAATTGAAATAATGGATTCAATAGACCGACTTCAGAAGTACAAGTTGGTGTAGCTGGGAGCAGCAGCCAGTAGTCTGCCAAAGACTGGGAGAATTTGGCGGACTGCCAGCTCAAAATGAGCCCGAGGCATGTGAAATGGCAGCCCTGAATCAGAGCAGCAGCGTACAGGACCACAGAGGTAACTGGTCACACTCTGTATGAAGAACTGCACTGCAGTTTTGAGCAATGAGAAGCTATGGAATGTCTAGAAGAGGGGACTGAGCATGGGCAAAGCGTCCCAGATACCCCTGTGAGAATCAGCTGAAGGAATAAGGTGGCTTTCAGCTGGCAAAGGGGATGGGCTCATGACAGGCAATTCCAAGCCTATCTTAGGACAGTGATGAGGCTCCTTCTGCTGGGCTCCAACTTGCAAAGAGGTAAATTTAAGTTTGTTTCTGGGGAAAAAAGGTCCTTGTGAAGATCTTTCAAAAATAAAGTCGGCTGCCTTGGGAAGCAGTTATTTCCCCTTCACTGGAGATTTTCTGGAGTCACTGGGTAGGGTATCCTTGTTCTGTCACAGATTGTACCGGATGGTCCCTTCCCAGCAATTTATTCTGTGGCTTGCTGTTCAAAACCTCAGTGTTATGTCAGACTTTCCCTTGCCCCTCATGTCTCATCTTCATTTCCCAATCGCGGATGCCCCTGCCCAGCTACAGGGACTTGCGGCATCTTTTTTCCCAATGCCACCAGCTTACCCTTAGGTGTTGCTATCGGCCTGTAACGTTACAATAAACTCTTAACATGTTCCCCGCTTTATTTTTGTTCTGAACAAACACGTAAAACGAACATTTCCAAATATACCGCAGAATGGGAGAGGTGGCACAAGGAAATGGGGCCATGATGGCTTCCCACCTCCTGGGCCGATGCCTCAGGATGCAGCACGAGGCCGTCTATGGGGGCGGCCAGTGGGGGACAGCTTACTTTCTCTGACCTTCTGTTTGTTCAGCGGATTGTTTTCCGCACCGGACCCCAATTTCTCTATAAATACATAACAAAACGGGGAGGGGAGAGCCCAGCCTCGGTGTCCTCCTGGAAAGCCAAAGTCTAAGCTGGCTGGCCTGACACGGGTCCATCGGCGCTCACCTTCTCCTCCACGGGTCCTCAAATAGTGCTCGGTCCCTTTGCCGCAGCACCGTGTGCCCGTGGCCCCTTTCTGGGCGCCGCTTCCCCCACCCGCACTTGCACCCTCCCAGGGCTGTCCTCCTCGGCCCGGCGCCGGCCTCTTTCCTCCGCACCTGCATCCTGGGGGGGGGAGAAGGGAGGAGAATAGGGGGAGATGTTACTACCAGGGTCAGGGCCTCGGCCCCTCACCACGACCTTCCTCCTTCCTTAGAGACCGCCTTCCGCAGGAGGCCTCCCCGCGCCTCCGGCCTCAGTCCGCTTTCTCCCTCTCTCAGACCCCATCCTGCGGTAGGCCTTTCCCGGACCGCAGAGCCTCGGGGGGAAGGGGCCCATGTCTCCGCAAAGGCCCCAGGCCGCATCCTGCATACAGCAGGCACTTACTGCCGAGGAATGGGGGGGCTAAGGGCACCTGAGGATGGGGCTGGAAGGGCCCTCAGGTCCCGCCCTCTCCTCTGACGGCTGGGGAAACCGAGGCACAGGGACGTATGGGGACGTGACCGGGGCCACGTGGCTTCTATGGGGCTGAGGCGGAATTCGAACCGAGGGGCCTGGCGGTCCTCCCACTGCTGAGGCACGCTGGTTTCCTTCGCCATCACCCCAGGGGACTTTAAGTCCCAGCGAAGCCCGAGTCCCAGCGGGAATTTCCGGGACCGTCACAGACGCCCCACGGCGTCTCTCTCTTCCCGGGGTCACGAGGCGCCGAACTGCCCAGAAATGATGTCATGAGGCCGGCAAGCGACTACTTCCTGCTCTGCCGTCATTTCCCCCGTCGGACTTTCCGCCTCCTTCTCACAGCAGGCCTGCGGGAGGGGCCGCGGCGCCCCGACGTCACGCCGGAAGTCGCCAGGAGCCGGGCGCGGGCGGGGCTCTCGGCTTTGAAGGAGGAGCTCTGGGCGCTCCACGACGCGCGCCCGCCTCGGAGGCGGAGCTCCGCGTGACGGGCGGCCAGCGTGGTCACGCCCTCCCCGCTCCTTGGGCTCGAAGGCTCCCCGCAGGGGGCGGGACGCCGAGCGCCATGTTGAGTGTGGCCTTACAGTGCGCTTCCCGGCTCCAGTGGTAGGCCTGGTCTCGTCCCTTCCCTGGTCACTCCTCTACCACATAAGGCATGCATTTGGGTGCGCTTTCCTGAGGTGGACGGACTCTTCTCAGCCCACTCCTAGAGCCCCAGTCCGTGGACGGGACACGCTCAAGATGGCGGCGCGGGCGGGGCTGTGACGTCAGCACGCTGCGCTCCGCCTCAGTGCGGCGGCGGCAGCGAGCCTAGCAGTTGGGCGGGGCCGCGGGGTGGGGCGGGGCCGGGCGGAGGCGCGGAGTGAGGCGCCCGCTGGCTGCTGCTGTCACTCCTGCTCCGGCTCCGGCTCGGGCTCCGGCTGCGGCCCCGCTCGACTTTCTATCCCCGGCGTGCCTGGGGGCGGGAGCGGGAAGAGGCCGAGGAGGCCGGGGCGCAGCCGCCATGGCCGAGGATGCGGGCGCGCTGCCCTGGTCCATCAACAGGGACGACTATGAGCTGCAGGAGGTGATCGGTGAGTGCGCGTGCGCGCGCGCGCCGGGGTCTCGGGGGCGCGCCCGCCCCCAGGTGCTTCCCCCCCCTTCCCAGGCACCTAGGAGGTGCTTAATAAAAGCTGGGGTTGGGCTAATGAGCCGGAATTGAAACTGACGTCCGGGGGTGGGGCGTGAGCGAGCGTGGCGCTGGCCCAGGGTGTGTGATGAAGGTTCCTGCATCTATTAGGCGCTTGCTGTGTACCAGCGAGGCCCCCTCACCCCAGCTTGCGATCTGGAGGGAGAGACCACCGGGACCCACGTGGGCTGATCATTTGGGGTGGGGGGGAGCATTTATTGAGCGCCTACTGTGTTCCAGGCAGGGTGCTAAGCGCTGGGGCTACAAAGAAAGGACGAAGGCGGCCCCTGTCTTCCAGGAACTTCGCCTTGGCGGGAGGGAGGGCCCACGGCTGAGCCGCTGGGGATGAGGGAGGTAATCAGTATAGGGCAAAATGGGGAGGGCTTGGGCTCCCATGGAGGGCTGGGCTGCCTTTGTCCCCGCTTTGTATCCTCAGGGCTCAGCGCAGGGCACACAGGTGGTGCTTACTAAATGCTTGCCGACAGCCCAGCCTCTGGATTCCAGGGAGCGCCTCCTCTTGGGGCAAGACCCCTCTGCTTTGCCACTCTTGTCTTTGAGAGCCGAGGGGTGTAGGGGCCGGTGCCTCTCACAGGTTCCAGGAGGGGGAGGCCCCTGAGCCTAAGAAGCTGGGGATTCTGAGGAGTGGCTGCCAGGCGTGGAGGGCCGCCTCTACACAGGGAATATGGGGAGGGCTGAGAGTGCAGAACAGCGTCTGCAGAGGAGAGGGCACGCCCGGGGGGGGGCGCACCGAGCGGAGGGTCCATGTGTCCCTGGGGACGTGGGGGTGAGTGCCCCGGCCCCCCTGGCTGAGAGCCTCTGGAATGGAGGAGCCCTGGCTGCTCCCGGCTCTGGCTGAGCCCTCCCCCCCCCCCAGAAGGCAGCTCACAGTCTTCTGCTTTGGCCCCCCACTTCCCGAAGGACCCTTTTCTCAGGTTGGGAGCTAGTTTGCTGGACCAGGCATTTGAGGAATCTTTGTGGGGACCTTGCTGTCAGGCCCGAGCTGCTTCCTCCACATGCCTAGGCCTTGTTCTAAAATAGCTTGCTTGGGTTTCCCTGACCTTGCTTCTTCCTTTCTCCTTTGATCTTTTCCCGGAGGCCCTGCACAACATGCTTTTGCCCTTGTTGCTTGGAGGACCTGCCAGCATCCTCTGATGGGGGCCAAAGGAAGCGGCACCTCCTCAGGAAAGCCCACAGTGAATGGAAAGGGGCTTTTGAAAGTGAGGGCAGAAGGAAGGCAAAAGTTTTCGAGTGGGCTGGGGTAGGGATGGGCTGAATGACCAGGTAAAGGGGGTATTACTGCTCTTTTAGGGATTCTAGGCATTTGCTTGGTCTTTCCCAATGCCCATCCTACAGTGAGGACCTTTCTCTCCTGGGGTGGAGCTCCTGGCATCATCTGTGATTTGGGGCCATGGGACCAGGGTCTTCCTAGAGGTGGGGACCTAAACTGGGTTTTCCTGGCTCTGGCAGCTGCCTAGCCCCTGGAATACAGCACGTGGTCAAGAAGTAGCCTGGAATGAGAAACACTGGGCAGCTCCTTCAGCTGCTGCCCCGGCTAAGGGCCTGGGTGCTCCTTGCTGTGGCCATCTAGCCTGATGAGTAGGAGCAGATTAATGGGCTCTGGCCCTGCCACTTTGAGCCTTTTTTCTATGGATGATGGAGCTTTGAAAATTCATCTCATCTGTGCAGTTCAGAGTTAGTTCAGCAGGCATTTACTGAGTGCCTACTCTGTACCAGACCCTGTGCCAGGCACCAGAAGTGAAGTAGTCTTGCCCTGAGTTTACGTTTGAATGGGGGAGACCATGGAATGTCAGTAGGCATGTACACCAAGGAACACAAGGCACTGCTGAGGGAGGGAGAAGGGCAAGGGGAGAAAGAGGAGCAGGAAGGATTCCTGGAGGAAACCAGGGCCTTGCAAGGGTCTGAGCTGAAGCAGAGAATACTGCTCCTGAGCAGGCTTTCAGGCTGGAACTGAAGTCCTGGGAGAGAGGCCCAGCGGGGACCTGCAAAGGTAGGCAGGGGCCTGGTTGTGCAGAGCCACTGGAAGCCACTGAAGATGCTTGCGTAGTCACACACCTGTTCTTCTGGCCATTGTCCTCACCCTGTCAGAGCCCGCAAGAGATAGCAGAGCTCGAGAATGTGTAGATAATGAACCCGTCCCCAAAGGGCCCTGTGATATTGGTTCTGAGGATTTGCTCTGCTGTGCAGCAGTGCAGTCCAGAGGGCAGGCTTGGGGAGTGAGGGTTCTCTTGTTTCCTTTAAAGGACTCTTTCTAGAGGACTCATAGGATCCAGAGCTCAAAGAAGGCCTCTCAGAGCCCATCTAGTGCAGCTCCCTCGTCTTACAGAAGGGGAAACGCAATGCCCTTGTTAAGTCCCACCACCAAATCACAAGCATCTCTTTTGGTGGTTTGCATTTCACGTACCTAGTATAATATAACTCTGCTCGTGAAAGGCACTGTGGTGTCATGGAATCCACTGGGTCCAAGGCCCGAGAAATCTGGAACATCTGGCTGCAGCAAGGGACAGCCCTTGCACTGGAGCCCTCAGAGGGGTCTGGGGGGAAATCGAGTTGTGGCTGCCTAAGTGAAGTTGGCATTTGTTATCTCCTCCGTTTTCCCACAATGCATAGGAAAATCACTTTATGGAGCTGTTAAAAAACAGCTCTTAAAAGAAGTTTGAAGCAGTGAGTTTAAACAAGTTGTGGTGAGCTGGAGGCCCTTGAGCCAGTTGTGTAGAAGCAAGCTGCCATGTTAATGTTTTCCTCAGTCTTCACCTCCACCACACTTCACATCTTGGTTGGGCTTCTGATTACTTTGGCTTTGGGGGGACAAATATTGGAATGCATCTCTTGGTTGAACATATGTTAAAATATTATGGAGCAGATGTGTTTCTGCACCTCAGATGGCTTTTTTCCTCTCTCTTTGCCCCTCCCCCCCTATTCCTCAAGACTTAATCTTGCCAGCAAATGCCTATGGCCATGTGGTTTAGCAATCTTGTAACACTCACATATTTGGAGCTGGTTAATGCGGATTGGAAAATTGCTAATTCGTTTTCTTTCTGTGTGTGCTTCTTTCTGAGGGGTTGAGGGATTTAGGTGGGGAGATGATGGTCCAGCTGTGTCAGGTAGGATGGCTTGGGGCCAAGCCAACAACTTAGGGCTTCCAGGGAGCCCAGCTCATCATTTGGTTTGAGAGGAACCTACAGAAATGACCTCAGCCTAGGATTAGAAAATTGTTCTCTTTGAAAATCTTTTCAGCAATGTGACTCACCTTGAGAAACACTCTGCTGTTTTTTTCTTGTCCTTCTCTCTTCTTTAATAGGGGCTTAATACCTGCTTCTTCATCGATTGATTCCTTATCCACAAATATCCCCTTCAGGACCTCACTTTTTTCCAGTCTGTGGGCCTGAGGTGCATGTGAGTGGTGGCAATGAGAGGTAGCATTGATGCCTCTCAGAGGGACAGAGTGGTTGTCAGGCTCCAACAAAAAGGGGGCTCTGATCTCAGTGTTTGAAAATGTCGTGTTGTCTCTGGTTTTCCCGGGTTTCGTTTATTTTGTTCAGTGTTCTCTTGCATTTTAATTTGGTTCAGGCTGTCTGCAGGCTGGGGAATGACCCTCTTGGCCAGTGGTCTGTGTATGCAGAGCACCTGGATTATTTTTAGTGCTTCAGAGAATTTTTTTCTCCCTTTATTGTTCACACTCTGAGTAGGCTAAATGAACTTGCTGAGTATTCAGAGGTTGCCTTTAGAAAGGTAAAGTATTTGGGTTTGTTAGATCCAAGTAGAGGCGGTGGTGAGAGTGCTGGGTCTGGAGTCAGGTGGACCTGAGTTCAAAGGCAGCTTCAGACGCTTCCCAGCTGTGTGACCCTGGGCAGGTCACTTAGCTTCTGGCTGCCTCAGTTTCCTCAGCTGTAAAATAGAGATCATTATGCCTACTTTCTAGTGTTGTTTTACATATCAAATGTAATAATGTAGGTAAGCACACAGTAAATGCTTGTTTCCTCCCTTCTGTCCTCCAGGTAATATCTCAAGAGCCTTTATGGATGGGGGAGGGGGATCTTTGCTACCCTTTTTCTTCATTGTAATACAAAACTTTGTTTTATTGGGGGAGGAGGCTCTGTATCTCATAAGTGGACTTGAAATTGGGTCCAAGGTTAGGAGGTTTGTTCATTTGGAAACCAAGGTGCCACTCAGTGTCTTAGAAGCCAAAGCACAAATGTATTCAAGTGTTATTGCTAGTGGAGTTTCAGGAGAAGATGCCTTCATGGTCTCTAAGAATCAAGCTGGAGTCTGGAGCAGGAGGGCTAGAGGGCTCTGGCTGCCTTTGGTCGAGCACTCCTGAGAGTTTGGAACATGGACAGGGATTGTAGGAATCCCATCAGGCCAGCTACATTTTTAAAAAAATTGCTCTATTATTGGCGAACAGATACATCCTTTAGCAGTATGTTGACTTGTTTTTATCTGAAAATCGTTCTTTTTCCGTTACATCTCTTTCCCGGAGCTGTTCTTGGTGGCTGATTCATTGGGTTTCATAGACCTAGAAGAGATCTTGCCAGTTTCCGCAGTCTGTCTGTCTGTCTGTCCTCCAGCTTTTTGCTAGCCTCTCCAGCTAGGTAGAATTCTTTAGTTTAAAGAGCTGCGCAGTGAAGGCTTTAGCTTAATTGTGCTCTGTCTCTCCCTGCTTCTCCCCCCCATCTTCTGGATGTTCCTTCTGGGTCGAATAAAGCATGCCAAGTAAAATTCACAGAAAAGGGTAGAGGAGCAGAGGTGATTCTGAAGGCCCCAATCAGAGTATTTTCTGAGAACTCTTCAAGATTTATGACTCAGATTTTGAACTGGAAAGCAAACTTAGAAATCTTTTGGTCCAGCCCCCTCATTTTTCACATAAGAAAATTGAGACCCAGAAAGGGGAGATGACTTCCCAAGATCCCACAGGGAATAGATAGCAGAACCAAGACACAGGGGGCACTGTGGGGAGGGGCCATCCTGGGCTGGTCTCTTTCTACCTGAACCCGAGGCATTCCTGGTAATTGGTTCCCCAGTCCCTGCTAGAACCAGGGGGCTGGCCTAGAATAGCTCTGGCTGTTAGGATGTCTGTCCATATACAATGGTGCCTTGGCAACTTACAAGATTTCTGAGATACAACTTGTTGCTCAATCGATTTTTTTGCTTTGAATTGCGAGCCAGTATTTGAGGTACGCGCAGCGAACGCCACAACCCAATGCCCACCCAGCATCCCTCGGCTCAGTCATTCAGTCCACGTGTTACTTCTCCAGTGAAGAAAATTAAGTTAAGTGAAAGTAAAAAAGATATTGTAGCAATTAAGTTCAGGGATAAAGTGTAGCATTAAGAGTGTAGCAGTAAGTGGATGAAAGTGACCGAAAGAGCAGGAAACAAAACTTCTTTAACCTCCTCTATCTATCTCCCCCACCCTCCACCTCCGCCAGTGTCTTCTGTTAGCTCAAGTCCTCTGATATCTGAGGTGAATATATACTTTATAAAACCAGTTTATTTCTTTACATTCTCTTTTATTATGTTTTTATACAATATTTGTTATTTATACTTTTTCGTATTTAAAAACACGGAACAAAAAAATACTGGGGCGGTATTTTGGGGGCTGGAACGGATTAATGGCATTTCAATTCATTTCAGTGGGAAAAATAGATTTGATATACAAGCAAATTGAGTTACGAGCTCAGTAATGGAACGAATTAAACTTGTAATCCAAGGTACCACTGTAATGAGTCAAAATCCATTTGGCCACAACTTCTGTCTTTTGCTTCTGATTCCGGTCTCTGGGTGCGAGCAAAATAAGTATGAGCCCCCTTGTGCACAGTACCCATGACAACACGTGGTTGTTCGTCCTGCCTTTCTCCTGCCACCCCCTCTCATTGAGGCGAAGCACCCCTGGGCCTCGTGCCGGGTGGCTCTGAGCCCCCCTTCCTCTGGGTGTTGGCAGCGTGCCGGCGTCCTAGCGTGAAACGCAGCTCCCGGACACGTTCTTCCTAAGCCCGCTTTCTGGGGATTGTTTCTATCGAAGCAAACACCTTTTGTGCCTCCCTCTGGGCGGCAGAGTAGTCAAGTCTAGGAGTCCTCGCGGGGCCCTGCGTTAGGGGACAGAACGCGGGGTCGGCGATCAGCACATCCCAGAACTCTCGGTTTGGTAAAACCCCTGAGAACGAAACGTTTTCTCCAGCAACATCATCGACACTATTTATTGCATTTGTTGAACAGATAAGCAAACACACACTAATTGGAAATTCTGAATATATAAAGTTTTTCCCACTAGAATATTTTTCCCCTTTAGAAGAAGGTGAATATTTGCTTTGCAGCTTCTGAAAACAACTCTGACATTTACTTTTAAAGCAAAGTGTTGGCGTTATTTAGCATCCTGGGCAGAACCTCGATAGCCCTGGGTTTTCTCTTTAGTCTCAGTCATGGATCCTAGTTTAGATTTGTGTTCTCTTGGTCATTTTTTTAATGGTAATAATGAGAAACCAGAGATCAGAGAAGGTAGGAAATGGGAGAGAAAAATGATGCCCAGACAGAACTTTTCAACCAGCTATTAAAGGGAGTGACAAATATGACATGGAAAGCAAGGTGGCGGAGAGGTCAGAGATATCTTACCAGAGAAAAAGCTGGGAAGAGGGCTCGGAGCGAGACTGGGAGCCACAAGTTCCTTGTGACAGCAGGCAGTTTTTAACAAAGCAGTCTTGACATGGAACCAAGTATGGGAAATCAAGGTGGCAAACCTCACTGTGTGGTTGTCTCTGACGCTTGATGACTGTGGCACAGCCAGAGAAGGTCAGCGTTTGCTCAGAATATGATGGCTTGTGGTCTCATATTCAAGGTTTATGACTCAAATTTTGAACTAGAAAGGAAACTTAGAAATCCTTCAGTCCAGTCCCCTCACTTTTCACATAAGAAAACAGGCCCAGAAAGGAGAGATGACTTTCCAAGATCTCACAGGGAGTAAGTATCAGAACCAGGCCGAATGCAGGCCGAATGCAGGCCGCACTGTGGGAAGGGGGTCCAGTCAGCCAGTGGCTTATGTCAAGCCAAATTTTGCCGTTCTGAAGTTGAGGCATCATAATGTACTGGATAACGGATAATATAGTAGACCTGGAGCTAGTATAACACCAGGGTTCAAATCCTGTGTCAGATACTTAGAAGCTGTGTGAACTTTGCCAAGTCACTTACCTCTCAGTGCTTCAGCTTCTTTATCTGAAAATGAGGTGATTGGGCTCAGTGGTGTCAGAGGTTTCTTCCAGCTGTCACTGGTTCTCATTGCACCTTCTTTGTCTGAGCAAAACAAGTCAGATCTCTCCTGTATGACAGTCCCTTAGACACGTGAAGATCATTCATCTCGTTTCTGGGCGAAGTATCCCTGACTTCTCTTGCTGACCTTCTGCTCCTCTGACCAGCTTAGTCACACTTTTCTGGATGTGCCTGTTTGTCAGCGCCATCCATACCTGGCAGCTGACCGCATTCTGAGTGGACTCCAAGCAGCGGGACTGCTTCCTTCGAATCATTTGGTTTCTGTCACCTGCCCTGTCTAAGTCACGGGGCTGTTTTGAGGCTCCCCCAAGACGAGGCCTACAAAGAGACAAGGCCTGCAAAGTGCTTTGGAAACTCTAATGCATCACACGCTCGCCAGTCTGTGATTGTCAGGAGCCATCCCTGGCCCAGCCTTGGGTTGTTGGCTTGGCCCGGCTCACTGAGAGAGCAGAAGCAGCAGCTGCTCCTCTGGCCCCAGATATAACCATCAGGGAGAGAAGTCACAGCCTGGAGGTCAGGGACTCTGTCCTTTTACCAAGGGCAGTGCCTGCCTATTCCAGGTGTTTAATGCTGTTTTGAGTCATTGATGCGCCGTCCATTTTAGGAGAGGAAATGTTTAGCAGTTCAGAGGAGAGAGAGGTATGGTTTTCTTGTCCAGAGACTGACAAAGGAAAGGGGGCCAAGAGAGATGAAATCGAGGTAAAATGCTATACAGAGGGCTCGTGTGAATGAAGTGTACTGGCAGTGAGGGGGCACAGTGGTTGGAGTGCCAGACCTGGAGGCAGGAAGACCTGAGTTCAAATCTGGCTTCAGATGCTTACTAGCCCTGTGACCCTGGGCAAGTTGCTTACACCGCTGTCTGCCTCAGTTTCCTCAGCTGTAAAATGGTGATAATCATAGCACCCACTTTCCCAGGGTAAGAATCCCGGGGATTAAATGAGGTACTATTTATAAAGCTCTTCGCAAACCATAAAAGCACTAGATAAATGTAGTAGCCATTTTAACCAAGTACTTGACCCTTTGTCAGTAGGAGGACACTTTTTGTTGAGGAATCAGGGAAGCCTAAATGGGGGAGCTGGGCTTCCTGGGAACCACCATTTTTGAGGGATATTGACAAATTGCTGAGCATTCAGAGGAAGGACAGGGATGGTGAGGGACCACAGAATCATCAGGGTAGAGATGGAGGGACCTCGGAAGAGCATGTAGCTCATCATTTTAGGTCCAGCCAGCCAGACAGTCATGATGGCCAGGCAGCCATTTGAGTCAGGTCCTCTGCTTCCAAGGTCAGTGCTCTTGTCTGTACTATCTGCAGGCTGGGCTGCTCTTTTCTGTTACACTTGAGGGAGGATTGCTGGAAGATCTTGATGTCTTCCTCCAACTTGAAAAGAGAGAAGGATTAAGGGATGGCTTCATTCAGAGACACAGTGAGGTGGCTTAGAAGGGCTGGGCTCTGTATCAGTCAAACCGGCCTATGTGCCAGGCGTTGTCCTGAGTGCTGGGAGTACAAAGAAAAGGCACCAGGGGGCTTTGCACTCAGTGCCTTCCCTTTGCATTCTGCTAATGGGCAGGCAACCAGGACAGTGCATATGCTGGGTACTGCCCAGGTTCCAGCTCCTTTGCCAGGTTGGCAGGTTGCCTGGAATGGAAGTCTCAGCATATGTGCAGTGTCTATGGGGAAGCAGTCAGGGCTGCACATTGCTGTCTGTCTATAGGATGACCTGAAAACTTGTGTCCCCTCCAAGAAGATTGGGTGCAGAAGCTGGAGACGCTGACATCTCTTGGACTGATTCCCTGGGAGTGTGTACGGGCTGGCCTTCTGTGACCTCTGAGTAAGGGGCTTTAGGTGCAGTGCCCTGGGGAATCTGGACTTGGCCTTCTGTAGTTGGGCATTTTCATCAGTGGCGTGAATTGAGGATGTACTTGTCAAATTTGTAGATGACAGAAAACTGGGAGGGAGAATAACAGACCAGGTGAAGCTTGAGGATTCAGAAAGCTCTTGACCATGTAGAATCAAGTAAAAGAAAATGCGACGAGAATAGATGTCGAAGCCTGTATTTGTGTTTTAAAATGGACACTTTAAGTGTAAGATTGGGCCGGCGGGAGGCAGGCAGCAATTCACTGGGAAAGGATGGAGGATTCTGGGTCTGTGTAATTTAGCAACAGCCCCTTTTATTTGGTGCCTGTTGTGGGCCAGCACCGGGCTAAATACTGGCAAAACAGAAACCAGAGTGGAACTAGGCGGGTATTCAAGGAGATTTCATTGTCTGGGGGAAGTGATTATATGTGTTCTACAAAAAGGTGGCTCCCGGGTAGTTTGGGGAAGGGGCCCCCAGCTGGCTGTGTTGGCTGTGTGAGAGTAGAGTGGAGACTCTGCTGAGGCCTGGCCAGTGGTAGTGGGGGAGTTGGAGGCTGAGAGGAGAAAGGTAGTGAATCTGGTTCAGATGGAAACCAAAAAGAAAAACTAGAAAACCCTTAAACCAAGTTCTTGGGGCCAGAAGCCGGGGCCTCTCCTTCCTGTTGGAAGATCGTGTGACAGGAGCTCTGTGTGGAAGAGAAGCTTCCACTGGATTATTGGTGTGGTTTCTCTCTGTGGTTCCTTGTCAGACTTGATTGAAGCACCTTTGTAACTGCCCCTCATAGTTTTATCTTGCTTTAGGTATTCTGAGCACTTCTCTTTTGATTCCCTGGATCCTCAGGCCTTGGGCATTACTGCTATGAACTCTACCTTATTGATGAGGAAACAAATCTATGGTCTGAAGTCCTTGCTCAGGGTCACTTGGCTCCTAAGGGAGTAGATGGAGGGGAAGGAGGGCAGGTCCTGTTAATTCAGAGGCCATACTATGTTATGCTTTCTCCAAACAGCTAAAAGAAAGTTGAAATCTTCTGTTTAGGGGTAGGCATAAGGCCAGGCTGGTGTCCCGCCCACAAGATACATTGGGTCTAGGTGCTCAGCTCAGGAGAAGGGATGAGCTGTGATCACAAGGCAGTCAAGTCTTGTGCTTATGGATGAGAGAGAGCTGCAAGATGGCCAGGATGGCAGAGGGCCTGTGGTATTGGACAGGTGTAGTAGCACACTGATCCTCTACCTGTCTGGCACCTGTGTCCATGCTAGCTACCGTGAACACTGTGTACATGATGCATGCACTGGCCATGAAGATCACGGAAAGGAACGGGTCTGTAAGCCCTGTAAGTATATCTTGCTCAGAAAAAAAGGCTGCCCTGGTGATATTTCTGTCTGCAAATACTCAGAAGAGTTGTCTTGTGTTTTTTTGTTCAGTTCTAGAGTAGTGAGTGAGAAGCCATGGTATAATGAGGTAGAGTGGGGAAGTTTCTGCTCTCTGATTAGAACTTTCTTAGGATTAGTCTGCTCCCCCAGGGTAGCGTACAAGCCCACTCATACCTGAGCACCAGCGCTGGGTTTTTGTGAGTTTCCCTTCTAACTTGGGGATTAGGTTTGGATCAGTCTTCTGTCTCTAGGGACATGGTGCCATCCCTAAGGACGCTGAGCTGGAATACATCCCACTCAGCGTCCTTACTTACAGAAATGGCGGCCTCTGATTTACAGCGAATGGGAGGTGGGAAAGAAGAAATCAGCAGCTCCTAGTGTCTCATTCGACAGCGCCCCCCAGAAAGCGAGGGTGCAGGCACATGAGGCTTGAACTCTGAAGTGTTTTTCCAATTTGGCAAAAAGTGGCATCTCGGAGTCGTTTTAACTTGCGTTTAGTTGGTCCCTTTGACACTTTTCCATGTGGCTGTTGTTTACAACTTGTGTTTCTTGTTGTGATCTAGTGGAAGGTTGTGCCAGGTCTTGAAAGCAAGGGCAGGTATTTCTGAAGTGCCTGCTTGGTGCCAGGGACTGTCCTGAGTGCTGAGATGGAGAGAAAGAAAGGCCCTGAATAGGCCTGAATCCCCAGGAACTCTTGGGGGAGACGGTGTACAGCCAGCCACGTGCAGACAAGCTCTAGTCTAGATGGTGACCTCAGGTGGGTGCTAGCATTGATGCTGGTTGGGAAGGCTCTCTGGGAGCAGGGGAAATTCAGAGCTGGGACAGGAAGGAAGCCAGGAGGAGCCCAAGAAGGAGCAGTGAGATGGGCAAAGAGGCTGGACAGAGCAGGAATCCTGAAAGGAGCCATCGGGGTATGGGGGTGCAGCTGCCCCTCAGCCCCTTCCCTCCTTTGCTGGGCTCTGGGTACCGCTGTACTTAGGGGCAGAAATTCAGGAGGATCGTGGAGGGAAGGCCGTGGAGGTGAGGCAGTCTTTCTGCTCTAGTGCTGGTAAGAGATTTTTTTTTTTTTGGCCAGAACAACCCATTAGCTCATCTTAAAGTGTGAAGGGATTGTGGCTTGCACCTAGTGAGCAAGTTACCTAAGATAATGAGCTGCAGGAGATAAATGGCTTTAGTTTGTCTGTTCCCTGAGCCTCATTCCCTGCCCCAGGTGCTGTGGGGCCTGGTGGCACAGTGCATAGTCCGAAGACCCCTGACTGTGCCCGCTCCTTAGCTGTGGGGGCCGGCAACCTCACTTCTCAGAGCTGATTTCCTCTCCTGTGAGAGGGGTTGTTTTGCAGAAAGTGTATAGACAGACTTGAGCTCTCCCTCTGCACGTGACAGGGAGCTCAGCCCTCAGTGGTTGTTTGATAAATGTTGGTTGAGTTGAATTGAAAATTGACTTAGGGTTGTGTATCTGAGGAGCTGGGGTAATGTTAGACAAGATGGCAGCCTGCTTGGGGAGACGACGTACCTGAGTGATGTGGCCTTTTAGAGACATGTTTGGGTGCCTGCTCACCATGGAGAAATTGAATATAGAAAGGCCTTGGGGAAGAGGGCAAGAAGCCCTGAGGACATTGGGTCTGGAAGGGCTCCTACAGTGAAGCCTTTGAGGGCCATGGAGTATTGACAGAGAGGACGTTCCTGCCACAGGGAATGGCATTCCTAAATCCAAACTGGAAATCATTGTCTAAGTTCTACATTCAAAGGAGCTTTGTTGATGCTGGTTTGTTTCGTTAGGGTCTTGGTTTTTAGTGCTTTTCGTTTCCTGCCCTCCAGACTTCCAGAGTAATTCAGTTATCCATAGTGAAGGTTTGTCTACTGCAAAAATCTTGCAGTAGAAAAATACTAAAATACTCCCAAATTAAAACGGTAAATGACTAAGGGTGATTTTATATTTGTCCTCCGGAGACAGGCCAACAGCCCTCAGTTTTTGTGTCCTGTTGTTGGTGGCACTTAGGGGTTGAATCTAGACTATTCATTAAGAGTCTAATGTGCAAGTCCCATGGTCAGTTTTGATTAATGTCCAGTTGTGTACTGACATAGATGCCAAAGTTCATAGATTGGTTGGTTGGGGGCTCTGCGCCCCTGTTACAGGTTTCTTTGTGGGGCCTCTCCTGATGTCACTTGGGACTGACCCAGTTTGAGAAATGCAGGCCCAAGTGACCTTTGTGTGTCTTTCTGCCCTATGACTTTGCTGTGTCTGGGAATGTTTACTAAGGGACTATTTCCGATGTGGTCTCTTCTCTTTATCTGGTGCTTTATGCAGAATTTAGGCGGGGATTAAGTTATTCATTCCCCATTCACTTAAATCCTCTCTGACTGTACTGAATATTGATTTCCAGACTCCTCATCCTTTCTTTTAACCACCTCTTTCTTCCTGCTTTTTTAGGAAGTGGAGCGACTGCGGTGGTCCAAGCAGCGTACTGTACCCCCAAGAAGGAGAAAGTGGCCATCAAACGGATAAACCTTGAAAAGTGTCAGACCAGCATGGATGAGCTCCTGGTACACAAGCCTGCTTTGCTAGCCTGGGAACTCAGCAGAGGCACTGGAGGGGGGTGCTGGAGAAGCATTGAAAGCTCAGTTTGTTTGTTCGTTGGTTCCTCATTGATGCGGGCTTTAGCTCTTTGTTCCCAGATTAGGATCTCTTAGGTGTCAGCAGGCCACAGCCTGTTGGCCAGTTTGCATTGGCGTGCCAGTTGCTTAGAAAGGCTGCTGCTGCAGCTGTCACTGTCAGCACCAGGCTTGGCTTCCCTTTCCGTTGGAAAGGTGGCAGCAGCATGTGATCAACGCTTTCCAACTCTTTTGGGCTGATCTCCCCGTTTCCCTCTCCCCCATAAAAACCTGAGGAAGCACACAGGAGAGACACACTCAGACACAGAGGGAAAGACGGACCTTGTTGGGAGTTTTGGTCAGTCATGTGCTCCCGGTGGCTTTGCCATCAGGAGAGAGAGAAGAGCTTGTGCTCCCGGCTTCCGCAGCTATGGGAAGTTTGTGTTGATTTGAAGTTCTTTCATTCTATTCCGTTTTGACCAAATAGACCATTTAAGCCTCCAAAAAATTGTATGGGTATAATTCTCCTAGCTATTTGTCCCCCAAATAGCTTTTGTTTTTTGGAGGGGGGAAGGCAGGGCAATTGGGGTTAAGTGACTTGCCCAAGGTCACACGGCTAGTAAGTGTGTCAGGTGTCTGAGGCTGGATTTGAATTCAGGTCCTCCTGACTCCAGGGCCGGTGCTCTATTCACTGCACTACCTAGTTGCCACCCCTTCCAACCCCTTCCAAATAGCTTTGAAGAAACTTGATTCTAAGGAATGCTTTCTGGAAGCAGGGAGGAGAGAAGAATACCTTGGGGAGTAGAGGTGATGGAAAAACTAATCTATCGATGAAAATTTATTTCCAAAATAAAATCCCAAACTTTTTTTTTTGCTGTCCTTGGCATTTACCACCACCCAGGGCTTTTTTAGGGCTCTAAGCCTTCTTTCCTTCTGTTGCCATTTTGTGTTTTCTCTGTATCTTACAACTCCCTTCTGCCCCCAAGGAAAATTAACTCAATAGGTAGCTTGACCAGAGAAGGCAGCATTCTGTCCTCAGAGTACTTTGCCACTCCGCTTAGAGGAGGGAGATTGGCTATTAGAGCCATTCAGAATTTGGTGTTCTGTGGGTGTCTTCATTCCATTATTGTAAGCTTTATGTATGTTACAGTTTTGGTTACATTACGCTATGCCTCAGTTTATAGAATTCTCCTCATGTTTCTCAGAATTCTTAAGTCAGCAACCGTTTATTAAGTACCTACTGTGTGCTAATCGTGGAGATGCACAGTAGGCCCTGCCCCTTGAGGAGCTCACAGTCTAGTGGGGGGAGGGGGAGGGAAGTCAACATGCAAAGAATTATGTATAAACTGGATAAGGTGGAGATAATCTCAGAGGAAAGGCACTGACATTACCAAGGAAACTTCTTGCAGAAGACTGGATTTTGGCTAAGCCTTGAAGGAAACTAGGGAAGGTGGGAGGCAGAGGAAAGGAGAGGGTTTCAGACTTGGGGGCCTGCTGGTGAAAATGTCTGGAGTAGAAGGTGGAGGAGGCTCCGGGAAGCCGGAACAGCCCTGTGTAGACGGGACATGAAGTGTGAGGAGCGCACAGGTGGGTGAGGCTGGCTGAGGAAGGCCTCCACCAGCCCAGCAGAGGACTTTACATGGGATCCTGGGTGAAAGAGAGAATAACACAACTCCCATTGCTCACCGCGCAAGAATGTCGGATTGTGTCTGTGCTCTCGGCCGTTTACCAATGGTTAGACCCCAGTGTTGTTTCCAGTTCCAGGCCTGTTAGGGGTAAATGTGAGAGCAGCTCACTTCCTGGGTCAAAGGGTAGAAATTTGATTGGTGTGGGTTTTTTTCCACTTTCCTTGACTGATTCTGAATGGTTCTCTAGACTGGCCGGCTGGATTCAGGACTCCATAGCCGGGAATTAGCCTGCCCCGCCACAGCCCCTGGCGTCCATTTGGTGTCGTCATTACGGTTGCCGGCTATTATTTACTTGTGGCCCAGAACACCTTTTCCTAGTGGTCACTGACTCTTTGCATTGCTTCTTTTGAAAACTTCTTTTCTCCTGATGACATTCACCTGTCACAGAACGTCTGTTGGGATTAGTTTTTTTCCAGTAGTATTTGCTTTTGATCTGTCCGTTTCTCCACTTTTGCTAGCTACATGAATTTTGTATGTGCAAAAGCTTTTAAATTTTCTGTAGTCAAAAGGGTCTGATTTGGGGGTCAGTTTTTCTCTTGCCCTTTCAAAGTTAAGAAATCTCCCCCGATTGTTATTGTGAAAGATCCTGACATTTCGAGAGAACCTGCTACTCTTGTTCAGTCATTGTTGCCTTCCTTCCCTTCCTTCCCCCTTTATAATCAGAATGTGCTGATGAGGTCTCTGTGCTGCATCCACATTGGGTTGTCTAGCATTTCACCTTTCCTTCCTCTGTTTGGTATCTGCTTGTGTCGTCAGCATTTCATTCTTGCGTACTCAGTATCTCTCTTGTTTTAATCTCCTTCAGCAGAATATTAAGTTCTTGGATCCTTTCTCAGAACCCATTGAAATTTATACTCCCCAAACCTCAGTTGAGTCAGCTTTCCTTTCCTTCTCTATCAGTCAATCAGTTGAAAGTAATTTATTAAGCAACCATTATGTGTCAAGCACTGATAAGGAAAAGATAAAATGAAAAATCCCTGCCCTCAGAGAGCTTGTGTTTTTTGGGAAGAGAGAAGGGAAGAAGCACCTACTGTGGGCCAGGCATGGAGCTAAGCAGTTTTGTAGATATGTCAAATATATGCACATGAAACATTTTTCTTATTTTTGTTTATTTTTGATGTCTTTTTCATTTTTTGAAGAAACTCTTAATTTCCCCAGTAACCTCAAAAGTGGATCTTTTTTCCAGCCTTTTCACCTTCTTTGAGAGGAAACCAAACTGTGCCCTTTGTGCATGTAGCGGTGCTGCTCTCTGGTGCTAGAGGAAGCACAGGCATCGGACCCTAACAAGACTCCTTCTTGCCCTTTGTCTTTGATTGAAGTGAGCCTCTTGGGCCTCAGTTGTTCTTTTTGGTTGTTTTCCTGATCAATGACGTCTTTACCACAGCTCTTGACTGTGCTGAGACTTCATCAGTAGTGTAAGTGATTTATTCCAGAGAGCAGCACTGCCTCTTGTGGCTGGAAGAGGAGCTAGCTTCATTAGTAGGCTGTTGATGTGGAGCCGGAGGCACCCTGCAGGCCTCTCAGGGGATTTGAAATAGCAGTGGGGGGCCTTGTTGTTAACTTTCTCATTTCTCACTCCACTCTCTAGATAATTCTTTTCATCGTCATCCAAAGATCTTGGTTAGGTAAAGACCCAGAATGGTTTAGACTTATGGAGCCAACAGTTTGATCTAAAAGAATTATCTGCTTATGCAGTTATAATTACTCCTTAAATAACATGGCCTTTCATTATATTTTATTAATACTTCATAATTAGGAGAAAACTGTTAAATTTCTCCTCTTAAAATTTCGTCCTAGAGAATGAGCTCATTAAAGTCTTGTGTTGTTTTCTTTTTGGTTTTGCTTTTTTGGAGAGAAAACTTTATTCCAAGTGGAATCTTAAAATATTGCCACCTCATTAAACCTTGGTCATGGTAATGATTCAACTGCTTTTAAATCTTTGGTTAAGAAACAAGAAGGTAATGCTGCGTGGTCTGATCTTTGTCTGTAAGGTCAGTGAGCAGCGGAGCTGAAAGGGCAGTCGAAGCCGGCCTGGGCCTCTCCACAAAATGAGGGGCGGCTCATCCCAATTCTTCATGTGTCTGAGGCTAGATGATTTTTGAGGTCCCTTCCAACTTTAAAATTATGTAAGTTTAGACAGAGTTCTGTCAGAGATAGGGAGAACAAAGGCTCATTTTAAGCTGGGGCGCTAAGGGTAGACCCCGTGGAAGGCTTGACTGTAGAGAAAAAACAGAGCCTTCCTGAGGTGTGGAAGGAGCGTCTTCCTAGTGAGGCTGCCCATCCTAATGGGCCAAGGTGGGAAAGGGCGAGACCAGGTCAAGGAGAGGCTGGTCACCTAGCCTGGTGGCAGAGAAACAGAACAGGGAATCTTGGTCGCTGATCGTAGCCATTTGTGCCTGACTGCTCACTTTGCTTTTCCTTTTACAGAAAGAAATTCAAGCCATGAGTCAGTGCCATCATCCTAACATTGTATCTTACTACACATCCTTTGTGGTGAAAGATGAGCTTTGGCTGGTGATGAGGCTGCTGAGTGGAGGTAAGGATGGCCTATCCTGTCATGACTTCAGGTGTTTTTTAAATGTTAGCAGGTTATGTTTGATAATGAGATGAATGGATCAGAAAATGCCAGACTCTCCTTTTTTGGGGGGGCGCTAGCCCTTTTTTTTATTACCTGCATACTTACTGTTTACTATTTGAGCCCCTGTAGTGTGCCGGCTAATTACTATGTAGTGCGTACAGGTGGCATCGTTCTTCTCCCTTAGGGACTTGGGGTTTAAGGCAGCATGTCTCCTGCATGTCTCCAGTCTAATTTTGTGGGGATTGAGGAGATAGGATTCACGGCAGTACAGTTAGTTAGGTGGATATGAGCTGGTTAAACAGCTCGAAGTGCTGCCTCAGGTTAATCAACCTGGCACATCTCACACAGGGCCCTGTTCGAGGGTACTGCTCTACCATCTTTGTCAATAACCTGGAATGAAAGCAAAGATTCAGGGCAGCAAATCCCTGTTAAGAGCCTGCTAGCTTGAGGTCATGTAGGAAGCACTGGCTTCTCTGTTTATCCAATCTGCAAGTGACCTGAAGCTGGGAGGCATCACACAGTATGGACCCCAAAAGTGTTAACAGGTTAGAGTGGATCCCCTCTGATAAAATGAGAGAAGAATGCCGAGTCCCACATTTGTGTCCCCAGATGAATTTCCCAAGTATAGAGTGAGGGAGGTCTGACAGTGGACTGAAAATGTCACCAGGCCAACAGGAGAAAAAGCGCAAAGGACTGAGGGAGGTGCCAGCGGTCCTCTTATAGTAGGCCTCCTGGCCTGGTCAGAATACAGTTTAAAGCATTACATTTGGAAAGGCCTTTGAGAAGCAAGAGTTTTTCTAATGTCATAGTGCAACAAGGGAAATCCCCTAAACTGTGTAATAAGAGGATCACTTGAAGGAAAGCAGGATATTGAAGGTGAAGGAGGTTGTGACGGGCATCTTTGGAAAGACTGGCATGTAGAAAAGGTAATACCTTTGTTCTGCTTGTCCTGAGGGATGGCACCGAGGCAGATTTCAATACAAAAACGACCTAAGACTCAAAGCAAAATTTACCTCATTGACAACAGAAGTCTTCAGTCCCAGAAGGAGTAGTCTCTTGTTGTAGATCTTTTTCAAGGGGATTCCTGCTTATGGGTGTGTTGGGCCAGATTATTTCAGCTCAAACTCTGATTCTGTAGATGTCTTACCTCAAAGAAAATGAGTTAGAGAAAAGCGTGAGGAAGAATATCAAGCAGGAGCAGGAGAGATCCTGTATATTAAAGACATTTAACTCCCTACCTGGCAATTCAATGTCCTTCTCAACACTAACATGGGCTTCTAGTCTGTCTCATCTATCTTTAGGCAGATTAACACGGGAGCAGCAAAAGAATCTATCTCAGTGAAGTGATGGGAGATCATTCTTCTGGTCTAAAAATATGAAAGGGGAAATGCCACTTTTTTGTCTTGTCAAAGCACTATACAAAAGTGGGTGCAATAGTTGTTTCTTAAAATAGACACTGGTGTTGAGAACATCAGATGAGGTGCCTCATCAGGAGAGAACATTGATGGTGACAAGAATGAGATAGTTAGATCTGCTTGGGGGAATCCCTTGTCCCACTGTTGTGAACCCCTCTCTGCCATGACATTCCTTGTCTATTGCTAAGGGCAGATAGACTACCAAGACGGGCCTAAGTGAAGTGCTGATTTTATGACTTTAGATAAGGAGCTGCTAAGAATTTTTATTTATTAGACACTAGAAGAATATGTTCTGACCTCTCTGAGTTCTGAGAGCCTTAATATCAGGCTGGCCACAGACTTGTGGAATTTTTGGTAAAAGCCCCTGATTCAGACTATTTGTTAAGGCTTGAGGATTGCTGCTGTCTGTGTCAGTGGAGGGGATGCCTACATTGCTGAGATCATGGATGCTTGGGATGCTGCCATGTCTCCAGCAGAAACGGTGCCCAAGGCACTATTGCCCAAATGGGAATTATTGGGGAAGGCCATTTTATGGAGTATGCAATAACATGGAGGTGCAGGGCAGGGTGGGAGCATCTGTAGGCGATGAGGAAGCAAAGAGTTAAATGGACTTGGGTCTGTATTTGGGCCCTCCCGTATTCAGATGTGTATTTCTTGTATGCTAAGCTTAGGTTATTTCAGCTGGTAGAATTCAGTTCTGTAAACATGGTCAGTGAGCTGGCTGAGAGGTTTTCCGTATGTGTCATTTGCCTCCATGTGACATGGCTGTAACTCGGAGTTCTCAAAGGCTGTGCCAACAGAATGTAGGCTTTGTCAGGTTCTTCCGAGCTGCAAGGCTTGTGAGGGTGGGCCTGCTGCCAGGCTGGGCTGGCAACTGCGTCTCCTCAGCAGCACGTTTTGACCACTGAGTGATGAATCCTTGATTTGTGGCAATCCATGGAACAGATAAAAATATGTGCAAAAATGACCCCTCAGTCCTTTATGTGACAGTAAGCTGAAGGGAGAATCACTTCTCTGGGTAGGTTCAAGAATCTTTTTACTGTGGAGTGAGAGATTATCCCCATGGCTAGGATGTATCCAGCCATTGTTTTTGAGGGTTTCAGGGCTAGCTCCTTTGGCTTGAGTGTTGGTAAGGTGATCAGCCCGGTTAGCTTCACCCAGAGAGCTATGCCCTGTGCCCCTAATTCCAGGCCAGCCCATTTTGGGGAAGCACCCAAGAAGGGCCCGGTGAGAAAGTATAGTTGTAGGGCAGTCTGTTGCTGGAAAAATCCACAGTTTAGAAACAGCTTTGTAAGCAGTCTCTCTGCCAGGCTCGTTGTTCACACTGTGGCCTGAGTGATCTTCGTAAGGTACAGACATACCTGATAAGCTATTTGGGGGGCTTAGAAACCTCGCATGGCCTCCATCTCCTACGTGTTCTTTGTGTTCTCATCTTGGCTTTTTCTCAGAATGCGGCTTTTTCTCAGAATGCGCTGTACCCGTGGAGGACGTACTTTGTGGTGATCATTCACACAGATGGCTTTGCAGGCTTCACTTATGGTGAAGAAAACACCAGCTCAAGTTTGTTCACTGATTTATTATTTTTTAATTTTGACAGAGTTGTGGAAAATGCAGCTTCAAGGCTGATGAAATAAATGCCTGTCTTAGTCTTGGAGGACATAAGATGAAAAGCCATCTCCTTTCCTTCCAGAGTGTGTTCTCCTTGAGCCTCCAGTGGCGCCCCTTGTCCCTGGCTTTGCCATCGTCCCCCATCACCCTCTCAGCCCTTTCTACATGTCCCCTCACCTCCCCCCCCCCCGCCTGTCTTTGCCAGCAGATGTGCCCCTCCTACCCTCCCTTCACTAGCTCTAATCTGCAGTCTTTCCCCGTTTCCTGGTTACCTCCCTGCTCCCTAAAACATGGCCAAATTCTCCTTCGTCCATAAAAACTTCAACTTGGGAGCTGGTGCAATGGGTGGCTTTATTTATTAAAGTTTAGAATCTACTCCTGAATAGAGAGACAGCTTCCTTTTCCTTTCTGGTGCCTGGTATTGTCTCAATCAGTCTCCCCCAGTGCTAGATTTAAAAATTTTCTACTAACTTGTTTTTCTTTTATAATGTACTAATTGTCTTGTGATTTGGACTTTTTTTCTTTCATATAGTAGAACATATGGGCAATTCCTGTTTTTTATTTGTTTTTTTTTCAGCTAAGTGGTTAGGCTAGTGAGAAGGCTGGAGGGCAACGCAGGGGTAGTGTTCTTTTTGATAGGGCCAGTGTTTGGGGAGGAATTAGGGTTTGATTTCAGGGGCTAATGAGGCTTGGGGTATAATTTACAGTTGGTGATAGGGTGTTGCAGGGGTGGTGTGGACCCCTGGATGATGGTGATGCCTTTCCCTGTGACTCTACAGGCAGAGGAGGCCTTAGGGATCCTGGAAAGTTGTTTCAATGCCAGTGGCACCATGTTCATGGGTCTTTTTTATCTGACAGTAGTGAAGAGGAAAGTGGCAAGATTATGTTTCCTTCTGTTCCATAAGGAAACGTCTGTGTGCTGGAGAGCGAGAAGGGGAAGCAGATCACAGAAGGGAGCATCATTTGCCCTCTTTTGCTAACTTAAAAGTCTGGGAATTCTCCCCCTCACCCCTATGGGATCCTTGCTTTAAAATATGTCCCATTGATATGTTTTCAATTAGTGTAGAATTCTAAGACCAAGAGAAAGTCTTTGGGTCAGCCAGTATTTTCAGAAACTTTAAGTGGTTTCATCTCTGTTTTTCAAGTCTCTAGTGTCCATCTCCTGTTGGGTCCTAGGAACGAGGACTCATCCATTAGCCATTTAGCTTAGTAGGAAAGACACATTTATACCCAATATGCCAGGAGATTGGGATAAAGCTATCCATAGCAAGATTCTTAATTTTGCCAATAATGGAATTAGTTTAGTTGGTGATAGTTTTGGAAAGCAAAGGCTGCTTTAAAAATACCTACTTTATTCATGTTTAGAGGGCAAAGACCCAGTTAATTTTAAATGACTGGACTTTTTAGAAGAGTATTGCGCAGGTTTTGGGGTGTGTTGGTGTTCTTTAATGTAATGGTAAGGGTATTTGAAGATCTTCCCTGCCCCTTAATGGGCCTGAACTGGAACCCAAAAGGAGGGGCTTGATTGGGAGGAGGCTTATTTTTCAGGAAGGCCCACACCTTTTGTTACTTTGTAATTAGGCAGTGGGTCAGGAAGGTTGTGATGTCCTCTGACCCTGAAGAAGGGTATATATACTCTGAGGTGAGGTTTTGCTTTGGGGCTCACTTATGGGAAGAGTTGTGTGATTTGGTCAGATGAGACTCTGAGTAGCCATTCAGAACCCCCCAGCTTTGGAAATGCAGATGTTGGTGCTTCTCTCTCTTGTAACTAACTATGTATGTAAGTAATGGTTAGACAGCTAGAAGCCCTGTCTGTTGATCTGTTGAATTGTGTTGTTTTCTCTGTATTTTTTTGTCTGTTTATAATTTCTGTTTGTATTTTCTGAAGTTCAGGGTGCTGACTTTTTCCTTTGAATTAAGTGAATGATATGTATAGATACAGATACAGATAGGTATGTTGCTTTCCTTTAATAAAGCAGATCAAAGAACCTGTGCTAGCAGCCATCCTGGGTATGCTAGGGTGCTTGCTGTTACATTTACACAAAGTAAACAGTGGGTTCAAGTACAGATAGGGGCGTGGACATCAGGCTGGTTTTGAAATGTTATTTTTAACAAGGAGGCAGTGATAGGTTTTGGGTAATAGCACATTGAGTGACTTGTCAGGGCCTCTGTTGAGATGTCTGAGAGGAAATAAGGATGGGATTTAGTTGATTTTTGCCTGGATGATGTGGTTGTTTATGCCTCTCTGGGGCGCTTTTCTCAAGTAACTGATGCCTGAGACCTTCCTTGTCTTCTATCTAGCAGCTTATTCAACCCTTCTGAGTACTTGGCAGATATGGCTTGTTTGAACCAGTGGAAGGATTTGCTAAAAGAGAATGGAGGAGGCTGACTGTCCCTCACCTTAGTCAGAATGAGGACATCAGTCCCGAGCCCTAGGCTTCCATCCCTGCTCAGATACTTCCTGGCCTTGAACTGAGGCCATTCAGTTTTCCTTTCTCTAAGCCTGCCTCCATATCTCACTATTGGGAATACTAATTCCACTTCACACATCCTTCACAAGTTGTGGAGAGGACAGAATGAAGGGATGTACAGAAAGGGCCTTGCAAATGCTACAGAGGATGATGGGAAATGGGAAGAGCAGCAAAGATAAGAATCTTTCCTGTTCTCTTCCTTTTGAGAGCCCCCAGGGCCTCCCACTGGACACATGAGTGGACTCTGGCTTGTGCAGCCTTTTCTAAGTGCAGTTAAGAAACTGTTTCAGCAAAATGAAACTTAGACCTGCTTGGCTTGCCCTACATGACTGTGTATCATAGGTGAATTTTTACTGTAATACCTCTTTTGAAAAGAGAAATAGGTTTGGGCCCCACCTTCAGCATGGCCTCGATGCCAGAGTCCATGGACATCCCCCTGCTCTGCCTGGACGGCCCACTGGTGGTTTTGACAAAGGCTGGCTCAGGAGAGCTAAAGCCCACTCACCAAAGCTCTGCTGTCTTGGCAGCTTACAGTTGACTGTGGACTTGAGCAAAATGCCTAGAGCTTTCAAAGGAGAAGAATCATTTTAAAAAGAATTTTCACATGTACCTATTTATGCACAAAAATAAAAGGAGTGATTGGTTCACTTGAGCATTAATTTCAGGGGATGTTGTGACAGTGTCAGCCTAACTGTCATTCTCCTTAGTGCCAGGGGTCTCCTTGGTGTTTTTGGTTATAGAACATAAGAGTACCCCAGGTAAGCTGCATTTTGCTGAATCGAGCCTTTTGGTCAGCATTTTACTTTATTTTTTCTAGGACTGTTGACTTTCCGGGGGCTCTGGCATTTAGGGTTGCTGAGAGCTTTAACTGTCAGGATCTTGGGCTTAACCTCAGTAAATTTGTTTTACTTAGTTTTGGGATAGATCCAGGACTAGCCAAATAGCCATTAGTTTCTTTTATTGAAGCCTCTGGCTCCTCTGAAGAGCAGATTCTGAGATTTGTCTGTATAAGCCATGCAGAGGAAGCTCACATTTATAGTCTCTGCTTTAGCACTGTAAAGGCAGGGTTGTGTAGGGGGTAGAGCTGACCTTCAGAATCAAAGAGCCCTGGGTTCAAGGCTTTCCTCTGAAAGGCACTGGTGGGGTCGTGTCCCATCCTTAGGACCAGAAGTGGTAGAGAAGGTGAAGGCCTATGGCTACTAAGAACCCTTGCAGGGTTTCCAAAGTTCTTTATTTGGAATGGTTAAATCTGTAATAATGAAAGGGGTGAAAAGACCTCAGCACTCAGCTCCCATTGCAGGACCTTGCTCTGCTCTTCTTTAGACCAGCCGTGGCTGCACAGATTTATACATACATGGCTTTAAGGGTTGCCAAGCTTTCTGTGAGAATGATCTCATGGGGTTCTCACAGCATCCCTGGGAGGGGGGAGGGGGGCTGTTGTTATCATCCCCATTCTATAGTAAGGGAAACTGAGGCAGGCAGGGGTGAGTCCCATAGTCAGTAGTATCTGAAGCACAGCTTTGCCCCTCCAGGGCTTTCCTCTCCCTCATTTTTGTTTTATCTCTCCCACCCCTACCCCCATGAGATGAGAAGCTTCTCAAGGGTAGGGGGAGGCATGTATTCTTCTTTTTATGTCTCCAGCCCTGTACCTAGTGCCTGGCACATAGTAGGTGTTTAGTGAAGCCTAATTCATCCAAGTTGAGTATGGCAGGGCTAGAGATATCCCTCATAGCCAGGGTAGGAAAGGCTTTCAAAGCCCGAGAGAACCACCCAAGGGCATGGGCCGACTGCTCTGAGCACTG
This sequence comes from Pseudochirops cupreus, assembly GCA_028627135.1. Lineage (NCBI taxonomy): Eukaryota > Metazoa > Chordata > Mammalia > Diprotodontia > Pseudocheiridae > Pseudochirops > Pseudochirops cupreus. The sequence goes on along the minus strand of CM053583.1, from coordinate 412,899,718 downwards.
TGTGGATGAGTCCTAGGGTTCTGACTGTGTGAGGGCAGAGCAGGTTCAGGTGGGAGAGATGCTGATTGGCTGGAGTGATACAGAAGACAGAAAAGTCAGAGTTGAACCTAGTAGATAAGAGTTAGGAAGACTTGAGTTCAAACCCCAGCCTCAGACATTTCATGGCTATTATGACCCTGGGCAACTCCCTTTACCTGTCCCACCCTCAGTTTCCTCCTCTGTAAAATGGGGGTTCCTACCTTCCAGGGTTATTGTGAGGGTCAAAAGACAATAATTGTTGTAAATCATTTTGCAGTAGACATTAGCTATTATTAGGGGATTGAGAGCAGAGGAAGGCAGCCCCTACCTTCTGTGGCCCAGGGAATGTCCTCCAAAGAAACTGGCTTGTGTGAGTTCCAGAAGATGGAGTCTGACAAGAGTGTGGCCTCAGAGGATGTGGACTGAACCACAGCCATGGTTCTCAGTGGACACTATGATGAGTGGAGTCTTAACTTGGGGCCCATGAGCTTGTTTTTAAAATCGTTTCATAACTGTTTTTTAAAAAAATTTTTTTAGTATACTTGGTTTCCTCTGCAATCCTCCATATTTTATTTTATGCATATAAAAGCATTCTGAGAAGTGGTCTATACGCTTCACGAACTACTGGGGACCCACGACCTGCAAAAAGGCTCAGGACCCCGGGCCTCATGTAACAGAAGATCCTTGAGATTGTCTGACTGATCCTAGGTATTGTGCAGCTGGGCTGGCCCTTTCTCTCTTGGGTCCTCTCCAGAACAGTCCTTGTTAGAGTTGTGAAATGCCAGCGTATTTACAAAATCCTACAGTTGGGCTAAAAAAGCCAACCCTACAGGCACAAAGTGCAGGAAGAAAGGCTGGATGTCACTGTGCCTTAAAAAGATGGGGGTACTCCAGAGGCTGCAAACCCAGCAGGTGATGATGGCACATGGTACAATGTAAAGAAGAGAGGTGGAATGTGGGAGCGGCCACGTGTTTGAAGGTCTCTCCGGCATATTTTGCGTGGCTTTACAAAGTAGACTGAAGTAGTGTTGTGGAGCTGAAAGAGGCAGCTTGATCAAATAGAAACTTTCCTAATATTTTGAATTGTCCAAGAGTGGAGTGTTGGTTTCCCCTTCATAGAGAGCTTCAAAGGAAGCTTGTGGAGGATAGTGGAGAAAGATATCTCAGTCCTGTGTGAGTTGGACAACGCAGCCCTAGAGGTTCTCTAATTCTGAGTGGGCCTTGAAATCGAGGTTGGTCAAAGGGAAGAGCAGGAGCAGAGGCCTGTATCAACAATGCAATAGTCACAATGCCTACAGTAACAATAAGTATGCTGATATGGTTATTAATCACAAAATGTAACAGGCTCTCTACATGAGAAATATAGCTAGAACATTTATTTAAATACCAGAAAACTGAGTCCCAAAACCAGAAAGTCAAAGCC
>CM053583.1:412870207-412897777 GCA_028627135.1 Pseudochirops cupreus | reverse complement strand
GCTGGTGGATAGCACTGAGGAGGGCAAAGTGTGGTGTGGTTTTCAGCATGGGGGAATCAGCCAATCAAAAGGCCTTTACTACCTCACCTGGGCCAGGCTCTATCCTAGGCACAGGGGATACCAAAACGAAACCTGCCTCACCCACCAGGGTCCTGGGGGAACACAACAGATTCCTAAGCCCAGAAACACAATAAGTATAAAGTATTGTACTAGTGGGGAGAGGGTCCCTCACGACCCCAGAGAAGCAGGAAAAGCCTCCTGAAAGAGCAGCAATGCCCACTATGCATGTGACCCTCAAAGGAGGGGAATTAGTTCAAGCTAAACGCAATGGCAATTCAGAAAACACAAAACATTGAACTTCCAAGTGCAGGAAAGAGGTAACAGTGAGACACAGGAGACAACAAAGTCGTCAGATCCTGAAATCACAGGTAATGTGACCTGAGACCACGGAGCCATTGCTTAAAGGAAAACAAACTAGAATTTTTAATTTTTTTAAAAGTAAAACTTAAAATTTAGGATATAACCTATTTATACAAAACCTATTGTTCTATTTTGGGGGGAATATTACCACTGGATTAATTTATAAATGAGAAAAATATGCAAACTGGTGAAGAAAGTCCAAGGTGGTGACCATTCTGGAGAGTAATTTGGAACTAAGTCCAAAGGTCTATAAAGCTGTGCATACCTTTTGATCCAGCAATACCACTGCTGGGTCTATGTCCTAAAAACATCAAAAATTTATAAAGAGAAAAAGACTTATTTGTACTAAAATATTTAGAGCATCTCTTTTTGTGGTAGCAAAGAATTAGAAACTGAAAGGATATCCATCAACTGGGGAATGGCTAAACAAGCTGTGGTATATGATTGTGGGGGAATACTAGTGTTATAAGATGACAAGATGATTCCAGAAAAACCTGGGAAGACTTCTATGAACTGATGCAAAGTGAAGTGAGCAGAACCAGGAGAACATTGTATACAGTAATAGTAACATTGTACAATGAACAAAACTGTGAATGACCAAGCTCTTTTCAGCAATACAGTGATCCAAGACAATCCCAAAGGACTCGTGGTGAAAAGTGCCAGCCACCTCCAGAGAAAGAAGGGATGGAGTCTGAATACATACAATTTTTTCCACATAATTTGTTTGACATTTCTTTTACAAACTGATTAATATGGAAATGTTTTACATGATTGCTTATGTATAACCTATATCAGATTGTTTACCATCTCAGAAAGTAGGGAAGGAAGGAGAGAATTTGGAACTCAAAATTTTAAAAAACAAATGTTAAAAATTGGTTTTACGTGTGACTGGATAGGAAAATAAAATACAAAAAAGTTTTAAAAGAAGAAAAAGAAAATCCAGGGTTGCAAATTTGTTGGTGGTGTTTTAAGCTGAAAAATCTAAGTGGGTGTGGAAGTGCATTCCTGGGTCCCTGCTGCAGTCTGGCTCATGCTGTGTATCTATGCTAAGTCTGGTGAATCCCCCAGTATGGAGGATTGCTCTCCTGGAGCAGAGGGCTTCCAGGCTGCCTAGGGAGGGGGGAACCAGCCCAGGTTAGAAAATGAAGCAGGTTAAACTTTTCATGGAACCTATGAGTGGCTACTACAATTCGAGCCTGCATGAGCTAGGGTTGCCTAGCCTCTAAAAATAAAAAAAGGCTAGCATGGGCATGATAGAAAGAGTACTGGAGTTGGAGTCCGTGAACCTGAGTTCAAATCCTGGTTCTCCTATTTGCTACCTGAAAGGTCAAATCCCCTCTCTGGGCTTCAGGGTCGTCTGCAAAAAGAGGAGGCCAAACCAGGTGACCTCTAAAGCTCTTTATAGATCTCAGTCTAGGTTTGCAGGAACATTATTTATATTGCTTCTATGCCATCAACTCCATCTGAGTCTTGGTCCACTAAAAATAACATGCTGCTATTTTAAAGATGATATGAGTGGGAAATGTCAGCAGAATCTCCTCAGATTGGAAACAAGAAGCCTCACTTCTCAGGCCAATCAAAATCTTGCTCTGCCATGTTATTTTCCCAAGAGTGTCTATCTCTGTACTACTTGAACATGAACACTGGATATTCTTATTGATTAGCATTGTGTATTAGCATGCCGTGTTCAGCTGTAGAGACAACATTAGATGTTCTCATCTATTTCTGTCCTTGTTCTTGGCACAGACGCTTATCTGTGTGGATGGAGTCTTGGGAAGCCTCCCCTTGGCTCTTGTGGTTCAGCTCTCTGCCCTTTTATTACTGCTCTCAGGTTGCAAAAATCATTGCTGTGCCCTTCACTCTGAATGCCCTCACATCCTGAGCTCCGTTATTCCTTCCCCGTAATCAAGAGCATTTTGCTTCCTCACTGACTTCCTGAGAAAAGTCATTAGCAACTGTGTGGTATAAACCAGTCAAAAGGAACAAGAGCACATCCAATTTGGGGGCATGGACATCATTTTGGCCAAGGTAATTTTCAAAAAGTGAAAATTCAGCTGACTCTCCTGAGCTGGGCTCCTGAACTAAGTGTGAATGGCCCCCAGAAGGAGAGAAGTGGCCAATCCTGGCTTCCCAAGTAGCTGCTGTTTCAGACAAGAAAGCGTCAAGGAGCAGACAGCTCAGAATGAGGACTAATAATCAAATCAGGGACCTTGGAGAGTTCCTTTTATAGTCTTGGAGTTAGAACTCAGGAATAAGGCCCAGAAAGGGTCAGAGACTTGCCCCCGGTCACAAAGGCTTACTGCCTTACAGCACAGCTGAGATTCCCATGTCTCTCTGACTCCAAATTCCACATCCTCTCCATAGAAGTATCCCTCTTCTCATACCACTATCAATTTCACAAATGGGTACACTCCCCCAAAACCCTTCACAGAGCCCTTTTATTTGGGGAAAACATCCACAGGGAAACCCAGAACCAGAGGGTGACAAGGGCCACTTGGCATCAACACACCTTGCATCAGAATGGGAATCCCTCAGACAGGTATGAACCTGAACATTTTCAGAGACAGGGAGGTTCACAACCTCAGTGCAGAGGCTGGACAGCAAACCTGCCTCCCTGCAGCTTCCATCCTTGGCCTGCAAAAGCTGCTGTCACCTTCCCCCCTAGCCTCCTCTCCTCCAGGTGGCTCCTTCCCCATTCTGCTGGTGCTCCTTCAGATGCTGTCTCTTCCTGAAAAGGTTCCCCCATCAAACAAACACTGTTCATCTTTACCTGCCCTGCTCCTCCTGCTGGAGCTGCAGGTGCCTGGACAGGTGGAGGGACAGTGATATGGGTTGACTGGGCAGGAGTCTGTCCAGCTGGCTGAGGTAGTTGAGCAGGAGACGGTCCTGGAATTTGGAGTAAAGTACCCATGGGATCAGATGGAGGAAAGAGCTGTAACACAGAAATGTGGACATGTGGCTTCAGTGAAGGGCCAACAGAAGTGCCTGAGCCTCTGAATGGGGAAGAGCTACAGAGCAATTTTGCTTTGGGAGTCTCACTATGGAAGCCCCAAGGGAGGTTAAGGCACTTCTTGGTCACCACCCATCTCCCCTTACCCCAAAGAAATGATCAAGTCTGTAAAACAGGATTCAGAAAAGACGCACAAGCAATCAATCACGTCTTCTACATGCAGCTCCCCCCTTTGCCTGAGAAGCTACATTCTCTCTATGCCACGGTAACCGAAGCCGCCTGGCACCTGAGGCCTATCTCGCCTCTCCTCAGCCAGCCTGGCATGGTGATGGGCAGGGTTGAATGGGGGGCCAGATCAGAGGGAAGGAAAGGAGGGAGGGACTCGGGAGAACGTGGGAGCTACATGATTAGATCCTAGCTCGTCAACATTATTGGACATTTACAGCTCTTTCCTGCAGTATTGCTTCTAATCACACAGATTTATTATGGTAAAATAAAGCAATGTAGGAATAGAGAAAATTAAGTTGTTTGTGGTTTTTTTTTTTTTTGCAGGGTGGAAGGCAGGGCAATTGGGGTTAAGTGACTTGCCCAAGGTCACACAGCTAAGGCCAGATTTGAACTCAGGTCCTCCTGACTCCAGGGCTGGTGCTCTATTCACTGCACCACCTAGCCACCCCAAGAATTAAGTTTTTGAAAGGGAAAAAAGAGCTAGGGGCCTCTAAGTCAGATTTTTGTGACATGAAACAACATGCCGAGATCTAGGAATGAAGCCAAGACAGAACATGGCCTCCATCTCTCAGTGAGTGATGTAGAGATGTAGTCACCGAGCACAACAGGGCAGTAATTAGGAGATGTAAGACGCTCTGGCAAGAGAAAAAGTACAGCAACACCTCAGGCTGATTAAAGCTGGTGAGAAGCTCCCCACTCTGGGTGGTCCAAGGGACAGAATTCTATCCCTTTATCTGCAAGTGGCCCCCAGAGACACTTTCAGACAAACAGTGTAACGGCTCTGATCTACAGCAAGCATTCTCTTGGTCTAAACTTAAGTCTCAAGGGTCTCCAGCATAATTCAGGACAGGCTTCTATGACAGCTCTCCGCTAACTCCCCCTTTAAAGTATAAAATCAGTTTGGAAAACATGGCAAACACATACTTGGAATGTGATGTTTTTGGTTACGTTGGACCAAGTCAACTTACCTCAGAATTTGTTAATGGTTCCTTTACTCGAGGAGACTAAAAGAGAGACAAAAAAAAAAAAATAATAAACCTTATCTCAGAAGTTGGAATAAGGCAGGCCCTTTACCTTGAGTCCCAAAGTACCACCTCAAAATACACAAGCCAATTCCATCAATACTGGAAACAGAAAAGGGTTTCTGAAATGTTAATTTAGATATCAAACATCCAGATGAACTTTGGCCCGAATGAAGTGATCATGTCTGTCTCACATCTGAGGAAAGCTCTGTGCTGGCTGAGGGGACCCTTTGCTTCTTCTGGGATAGCATTCAACAACAGCCTAGATGAGAAACATGGTACTTCAGTAGGTGGGCTAAGCCAATTTTAAACAGCACAAATAAAATGCTGACTCCAATAAGTGACTGAGAAATGACTTCCTCAGGAATACTTGTACCCCACAGTAACAGCAACTGCACGATGATCAACTGTGAATGCCCAAGCTCTTCTCAGTAATACAATGATCCAAGATGATCCCAAAGGCCTTATGATAGAAAATGCTCTCCACCTCCAGGGAAAGAGCGGACGGAGACCGAAATGCAGACCAAGCATACCATTTTCACTTGCCTTCTTTTTTGTGTTTTTTTCCCTTTTGGCCTATGCTTTCTTTCATAAGATAACTGAAATGGAAATATGCTTGGCATGAGTACGCATGGAATACCTATACCAAGTTTACCATCTCAGAGAGGGGGAAGCAGAGGAAGGGAGAAAATTGGGAACTCAAAATTAAAAAAAAATGTTAAAAATTGTCTTTACACATAATTGGGGGAAAATATAAAATATTATTTAAAAAAAGAGTACTCGTATCCCATTTTAAACTATAAGGCTGAATAAGGAAGCAAAATGCATTCTCATTCTCAAAGCCACACCTGAGACCCAAAGATGGTGTCTACTGACCCTGAGCTGGGAAATGGCCGCCTTTCCTTCCTCACTTTCTTCGTCAAACTCGTCATCGCTCCACTCCCAGCCACCGTCCTCTGTTTTATGAAGCCGGCCACTGGAGCCTGGCACTCTCCGAACCTGTCAGCAGAAAAACAAGACATTTGTTCTGTTAATGTCGAATATTTACTGAAGTGTCCTTCAAGAGAGCGACAAGATCCAACTGATTCTTCTTCCTAACTTCAACACATTCTTTAGGTAGTCATTTTCCCTGCCTCCACCAAAGTCTCCCTGCATGGCCTTGTCCTGCTATGGCCGGGAGCCTGGGGCCTCAGAAGCTAGGTTACTTAGCATTATCAGGCTGGGAGTGCTCTGAGGAGAGCCCTGGGGAGGGACCATCCATGAAGCCAGCACTTTCCATTTTCCGGTGTTTGTCTCCCACCACGGGGAACAGAAGGGGACCTCAGAGACCCCAAGAAGGATGAGGAAAGGGATATAATACAACAGTCCCCAATTAGGAGATGTTTCTAACTACAATTCCTATATATATATAAACACAGCCATTCATCTAAAAAAATAACAACAAAGTGCAAGGCAAAATCTACAAAAGTAAAATCAACATGTTTCATTTGTTCCAACAACAGTGCTTTCATCAGCACAATCATTCTTGAATGACTGTATGCTCAAAGGAGGGTCATATGGAGCTAGTGCACAGCAAGTCTCCACAAGGGGGCCACCATCTGCAATCTTGCCAGTCACTGGGGGCTCATGATGCAGATGAGCTCTGTCACTGAACTACTTGCTACATGTGAACGTGAAGTGTTTAAACTTAAACAACTTTTGTGTCCAAGCTAAAAGAACCATAGAGTGCCATATTTCTCACTGTAATTTATTTTGGTAGATATAGTATAACAAACTGGTTTCCAAGACTACTGTAATTTTATTTAAAATGGAATAACTTGAGAATGGTTATAATTGCTTTAAATTTTCAATAATTAAACTTCTATTTGTTTTAAATTTCTAATGCCTGGACTACTACAATAGCCTGCAGAAGGGTCTGCCTGCCTCAAGTCTCTCCCCACTCCACTCCGCCCTCCATCTGGCTAGTAAGGTGACTTTTCTAAAATGAAAGTCTGCCCGTGTCACCACAGGTTTCTACTCAGTAAACTCCAGTGGCTTCCTATCCCCTCGAGGACTGAATATAAAATGCTCTTTTTGGCATTCAAAGCCCTTCACAATGCAGCTTCCTCCTACCTTGCCAGTCTTCTTACATCTTACTCCCCAAAATGTACTCTTCAATACAGGGACCCTGACCTCTTGGCTTCTCCGTTAACAAGACACTCCATCTCTTGGTTCTGGGCATTTTCTTCTGGTTATCCCCCATGCCTAGAATAATCTCCCTCCTCATCTCCACCTATTGGCTTCCTTTAAGTCCCAGCCAAACTCTCATCTTGTGCAGGAAGCCTTTCCCACCACCACCCCCCTTAATTCTAATGTCTTCCCTCCATTAACAGGAGACGATGTATCCTGTAGATAACTTGTCTATATTTGTTTACATGTTGTCTCCCCTGTTATATTAAAAGCTCCTTGAGGGCAAGATATATGGCAATGCTGATGATTTATTAATGTGGGTTTATTTTATATCCTGCTACTTTGCTAACATTCTTGTTCCCACTAACTTATTATTGAGTCTTTAGGATTTTCCAAGTGTAGCATCACATCATCTGCAACAAGATAACTGTATTACCTTACTGACCATTTGGCTCTCTTCCGTTGTTTTCCTCTCTTATTGCTATTGCTGGCATTCCTAATAAAGCACTGAATAATATCAGTGATAATGGGCATCTTTTTTTCAATTCTGATTTTATAGAGAAGGCTTCTAGCTTATCCCCAATACAAATAATTCTTGCTAATGGTTTTAGGTAAATGCTTCTTACCATTTTAAGGAAAAATTCATTTATACCTATGCTTTCAAGTGTTTTAAATAGGAATAAATGTTGTATTTTATCAAAAGCTCTTTTTGTATCTGTTGAAATATTCATATGGTTTCTGGTGATTCTGGTTATTGATATAATCAATTATGTTAATAATTTTCCTTACATTAAACTGCCCAGCATTCCTGGTATCAATCCCACTTGGTCACAACGTATATAATATTTGTAATATGTTGTTGTAGTCTCCTAGTCATATTTCATTTAGGATTTTTGCATTCATATTCATCAATGAAACTGGTCTATAATTTTCTGTTTTTGCTCTTCCTGGTAACAGTATCATATTTGTTTCATAAAAGGAGTTTGGTAGGACTCCTTTGCTTATTATTGGAAATAATTTATTTAATATTGGAATTAGCTGATCTTTAAATGTTTGGTAGAATTCACTTGTAAATTCATCTGGTCCTGATGCTTTTCTTCTTAGAAAGTTCATTTACGGCCTGCACATTTTGTTTTTCTAAAATAGGTTTATTTAGATATTCTATTTCCTCTAATGTTAATCCGGGCACTTTATATTTTTGTAAATATTCTTCCATTTCATTTAAATTGTTCATTTAATTGGCATGTAATTGGGCAAACGGATTCTTCGTAATTGCTTTGATTTCATCTTCATTAGTGATACATTCACCCTTTTCATTTTTTAATACTAGTGATTTTGTTTTCTTAAAACCATATTAACCCATGGTTTACCTATTCTATTGGGTTTTTTTTCCCATAAAGCCAACTCCTACTTTTATTTATTAATTCAATGGTTTTCTTACACTCAATTTCATTAATCTCACCTTTAATTTTTAAGACGTCCAATGTAATGCTTAATGGGGGATTTTTCATTTGTTTTTTTTAAATGCATATTCAATTCACTGGTCTGCTCTTTTCCTATTTGACTGATATAAGCATTTAGAGACAAACATTTTCTTCTGATTGGTGCTGTGGCTGTATTCTATAGGCTTCGATAGAATTGCCCATCTCTTTACTTTGTTCCTTCATTTCTTATTCACAAGTCACAGTCTACAGCAAACAGCAGCCTGCTTCCTCGGTCTCTAGGGTTCTTCACTATTGTTTGAATGGTTTGTAATTTTACTTCTTCTGTAATCCTTAAGAGGCAAAGTGGTATAATAGAAAGGACACTGAATTTGGAGACAGGAGAGACCTGGGTTTGAATCCCCCCACTGATATTTACTAGCTGTGATTGATTACAGGCAAGCCATCAAATTTCCCTGAGCCTCAGCTCCAACACTTCATCTGCAATCCCCGTGGTACCTATCTGTACTTCATGGAGTACATATGTATGCAAAGTCCTTGGAAAACCTTAAAGGATTACACCAACAACAGCTGTGATCAATCCATACTTTGCATCCAAGCAGCGTGAGAGAGGAAGAATCCTGATGTTTCAGAAGATGTCTTTTGGAGAAGTGAAGTTTAAGACTGAAATACTGCCAAATGCCTGCTGGCTCAATCCATGCCCTCTTCTTCAGAATTCAGCCCCAGACTCGGATTGCTCTGCACATTTTGTCTCCTGATGCAGAATGCATTCTCTCCAAGCAGACTATCTTCATGAGTTGCTCTATTGGAAAAAAATTAATCATCCTGATGCTACGTCTCTCAGACTAACGGATACATTCCAGTCCATCATCCGGTTGGCTTGGAACAGTCAAAGCTTCTCTAGGCTTTGCTACCCTTGATGAGTTAAAAGAGTACATCCAAGTTCCAACCATGTCTTTGAATGTCAGATCGCTAAGCCAGAGGCCAGGGATAACAATACCTACAATGCGGATGGACTTGTCACAAGCGTGAGGAGGATCAGATGAAGACCAGTGGGTGAAAAAGCCTTCAAGCAGCACAGAAGCAGCTGCTGCTGCTCTGGGCCCAGGTGAATGCCATCTTTGGATACTATCCACTGACTGCTGCTCTCCTTAGTAGAACTGGGAAGGTCCTGAAAGGCTCCAGAGGGGCACTGCAATACTGCCCTGACTGTCAAGAACTGGACCACAATGCTGCAGCCTGTGAGCTATCAGTCACCGAACTTAACTTTGATTCTTGGCAAAATTCTTACAGATCCCATGAAAAGGAGGGTCAGTAAACAATGAGAAAAAGACGAAGGGGCCACAAGAGCCACCCTGGTTCCACCAAGAAGAGGCTGGGCCAGAGTAGCTGAGCTCTCCTTTTTGTTTGGATAAGGGCACTCCACCAGTAAATCAGAGAAATGCCAAAGATAGGAGTTAATTTAGCTCTTAGAGCAAAACATTGGACAGAGTTTCTCATACTATTTTTGGAGAAAAGATAGAAAAGTGTGGGCTGCACACAAGTAAAATCAGGTGGACTAGAACTGAATGGTCACACCCCAAGAGCAGTAATTAATGGTTCAAATTTAACTGGGAAAGAACTGACCAGTGGAGTGTTCCTGACACCTGGATTAATCCCAAGGCTACTATATTTATCAATTGCGTAGACAAGGGCCAGAACAGTACAGGTTCCACAGAGGCATGAGGGAAATCTAATACGGTCAGGATTAAATGAGATCTTGATAGGCTAGAACACTGGGTCAATTACAGAATATGAGATCAATCAATAAACATTTATTACTCGCCTACCATGTGGTGGAACAGTCAGAAAGACTCCTCTTCCTGCGTTCAAATCCGGCCTCAGACACTTCCTAGCTGGGTGACCCTGGGCAAATCACTTCACCCTGCTTGCCTCAGTTTCCTCATCTGTATAATGAGCTGGAGAAGAAAATGGCAAACCACTCCAGTATCTTTGCCAATAAAACCCCAAGTAGGGCCACAAATAGATGCACATGATTGAAAAAAACAACTGAAGGGTTGGACTTCTTTTACATTCTGAGATTCTGCAAATGCAGTTGCCTCTAGGCCAAGATAAGGCATCAAAGTAGGACCTTAGTAAAGAACAGGTGACCACATCTCAATTAAAATCTCTCAGAGGTATTCCTACTCATTAGCTGGGCTTTGGATAATCAACTGGGTTTCCCAAACACTTGATTTCTGTAAAGGAACAACCTAGACTCCTAGAACTCTTGGATCCTTCCATTCTAGCCTCCACGGCACAGGCTGAATGAGATGCCATCCTGCCAGAGTCTGGGCCATGAGGACCTATGTCTGCAGGGCTGGAGTGTTTTAGAGTATCAGAAGTATGAACTCCTCGCCCCAACAACCTTCCAATCCATTTCATATTCTACTGAGACACCCTCTGCCTGCATCACTGTAATAGCCTCTTCCTGCTCCCACTCTGTCCCAGCCCTGAACCTCTTGGGCCGACCTCACTCTTCTTACATCCAATTACATTCCCAAAGTTCCTATATTCTGCTTTCTGGTCCACTGCTGGGGCTGTGACCAAGCAATCTTTCTTCTTGTGTGAAAAATCCCATTACCTTCTGTAGTAGGATCTTTCAATTTGCTAATGGCCTTCTTCCCAGCAACAGCCTTATAAAAGATGGAGGCTCAGAGAGGCCAAGGGGCCTTCCTGACATCACAAAGCTATTCAGAGTTGTTCTGACTTTAGTTCCCCTACTCTATTCGCTATACAGCACTGCCTAGTTTGAGAACAGAAATTAGAATTCTGAAAGAGGATTTTCTGTTCCTTGCTCTCTCAAAGGGTTCTGGAGGTATGACAAAAAGGGAGCGCAATGTACGTGGAGGCCTTGACCCCATCGGGCCCTGAGCTCAGCCTCACACACTTTCCACTGAGTTCCAACGTCAAAGAGACTCCTCCTGTGATCACAAGAAGCTATCTGGAGTAGCCCAAGAGAACATGCCATTTTCCCAAGCCTACAGGCTCCAGACAAAGTTGTGAGTTACTCTTTGAATCTCAATCAATGTTTTGGGTTGAAGTTATAAGACTGTTTCTAACTTGACTTTTCACTGTGTTGTGGAAAGGTCTCAACTCACAAGGAGAAAACCATTTCAATCCACAGACTGCTAGAAATAAATGTGCAAAGTGACTCGTCATGGTAACAGAATGTTGCACAGGCTGACACATTCCAAGCTATTTTCAAAGTGATAAAGGATGTGTGGAGCAAGTAACAGGTGTGGTTACCTTTTTAGCTCTCTCAGTAATGGTTGGCGCTCTCTGGAGCATTTTTTCTTGGAGAAATTCTTTATTCTAGAAGGGGAAAAGAGAAGATTTTTATAATTCTTATTTTAAAAAAACAACCTTTCTTACTGAATCAGGAAGTTGTTATTAAAGCATTTCATTCTGCATTATTAGAGCATGATTTGTTCCTCTATTTATCAAAGTATGAGAGAACTTTCAGTTTTCCCCTCCTAATTCCTCGAGATTGACTGGCTCGTCTCTGGTCCTACCCTTGTAGAAACCTGTGATGCTGAGAGAGTTATTATGGGGGACACACCAACACCCAAGAGAAGTCGGGGAAATCCCAAACTCACTCTTCATGTCAACATTTGCCAGGCCCCTACAGTGGCGCGGCCTGTGTGCAAGGCTCCTCACTGTGCTGGGTTAACAAAAGACAATCAGTTCCTGCCCACAAGGAACCTGTACATTCTCCTGGGGGAGCTGGAGGAGGAAGGGGAAAATACAAGGCCTATGCCAATAATCCAAAGGACTGGCCATCTTATCGGTGCAGCCATTCCCACCAATGAGAAAAATCAAACCCCAGCATATTCTGGGAGATACATTTCCTGGGAAGCCAGCGAGCAGGTCCAGCAGAAAGAGTCCCACTTGTGATGTGTACCACTCCCCATCTCCCCGGGTCTCAGTCTTCCCAACTGTAAAAGTGAGGAGGATGTACTAGGTTTCTGAGGTTCGTCCCAGCACCTTGTTTAGGATTCTCAATGTCCCCAATCGGTCTCATGACACGCTAGTCCCTCCTTCTTTCCCTCTGCCCATGCCACCCCATCTACTGTCTCTGTCTGTGACCACTGTTCTGCCCTCACTCACCTTTCTCTTCAATCCCGACCCTTTAGTCAATGAGTTCCATTTTCCACTGTCTTTAACCCTTGAGCTCCTTGCCCCCAGCCTATTTCTGCTCCTCACTATGGAGGCCTTAACTTGGCTGCCCCTCTCATACGGGCTGGAAGGAGGCACACAACCACGCAAGTGGCGCCACGACACATTTCCTCTACCTCATCTTAATATTACTGACGATGATGATGGGGCTGGGAATGACGAAGGATGACAGCCAGCATTTACAGAGCACTCTAAGGTTTGCAAAGCGTCTAACACTGTTCTCTCATTTGATTGTTGTGAGGTGGGCACCACTCTCCTCCCCCCCATTTTACAGATGAGTACTAATGAGGCCCTCCCTGCTGCACACCTAACCTTCTGTTCTTTCATTGCCTCTGATGTGGTGTCAGTCCCAATGGGCCCATATGCTGGTGCCACCATCAGAATGCAAACTCCCAAAAGGTAGGTCTGTCTCACTTGGGTTCTGCACAGCCTGGCATAGGGGAGGCCCTAAAAAGGCTTGATTGATTCACCATAAAAATAAAACTCAACATTCTATAAATACGAAGCTCGCCTCCAGGGAAGAAAACATGAGACAATGCCCTCTGGAGGGCGTGAGCGTGGGTGCCGCACGGGCTGCTGCCTAATGTGCAGCTGCTTTTGGCTAGAGAGTTTCCCTTTTTTTAAATTTGCTGTTCCAAGGTCTAGCTTGCCGGGGGAAAGCAGGTGGGGATGGATACATTTGAGAATGGCTCATTCTCAATGCGAAAACAAAATACGTCCACAAAAATCTAAAAGATCCTCAAACCCACCCGATTAAATGAGGGCTAACACACACTCACAATCAAGAGGCGAGTTTTTCCTACCTTTGCTTTCTGGAAAAATTTGTGTCTTAACAGTTCAGCTGCCGTTGGTCTAAAAACAAGATGAGACTCAGGTTAAATGTTTTAAGTAAATTCCTGTTCTGCAGCCCAAACAAAGGGCCGCCTGTGCCCTAATAGAACTCAGCCCCAGGCCCTTCTGCTCCCCCACCCCACACCCAGAGGGAAGCAGGACAAGGGACAAGGCCCAGGGGGCAGAGCAGAGCAGAGCGCTCTCCTCAGACCTTGGCTCAGCCACTCGCCCAGAATCCAGGGGCCGCCCTTCCCTCTGAATTGAGCGGGCTGTGCCCTGTGTGGGAAGGGGGAAGGGGCTGCTCTCCCAACCCTGAAACCCAGCAAGAACAAATGGGGCTTTTCTGTTGAATAAGTGGAAATGACTGAACCAAATTTTACTTTCCTCTCCGGTTCATAGGACCACACTCCCTTTCCAGGGGCACTGAGAGCCCAAGCCAATTAAGTGCCTTCTGCCTTTGCCCCTAAAGCCATTTTTTGCCTTTCTGGCCCCTAAACACTATTTTACTTCACTAAGAACCAGGTAAACATGCTGAGACAACACTCAGCAGGATAAATAATATAAAAGAATCTCAGCATCACTAATCAGTATAAAAGAAAACTTCTGCAAACAGTGGCAAACATTTGTTGTTGGGGTTATCAAAGGTGGCTTGGTAGAGAGTGTCGGGCCAGAAGTCGTGAAGAGTTCAGACTTAACCTCAGACATTCACTTCCTGGCTGTGTGATCCTGGGTAAGTCACTTCACCCCAGCCTCAGTCTCCTCATCTGTAAAGTGAGGATGATAACAACAGTTCCTCTGTCCCAGGGCCACTGTGGGGATCAAATGAGTTAACACAGAAAGCGCCTTGCAAACCTTAAAGCGCTACACTAATGCTAGTGACATCTATGCCCATGATTCCTACGGTTATTTTTCTGAGGGTGGGGCGAGTGCTGGAGGAGCAGCACCGGTCACTGAACTGACAGGGTCAGAAAAGAAAAAGACATGTCTCGGTTTAAAAAAAATCAACCTCCAAGAGGCATCTCTGACAGGAATTTGGTGAAAACTAAATAAACACACTGTGAGTCTATGGAACCGAAGCGATGCAGAGCTTGTGGTGGAGATGCATATATGCTGGTGAGCACACGACAGCACGGGCCTGGGTTATCACACCACGGATCGGTCCAAGCAGATGGCACGATGGCTGGGGAAGAAGAAGGCCGCTGCTGCTTGCTTAGTCTGGCCTCTGTTAGCGAGGAGCCCTAAGTACTACACAGCCCTCGGGAGCATGGAGTCCTTTCCATCAAGATTTAAAATGGCCATGAGACCTTTCTCCAACTGCCAGCCTTCAAGCTGCATGCCGAAGACCAGGCCTCACATCCTGCCCGTCCCAGGCCGGCCCATCTCCTCTGCTGCCTGCCCCAGCTTTCAGGACCTGGTGACACAACAGTCAAAGAGAGCCCCAGAGGAATACAAGGGGAGGGAAGGGGTGGAAGGCTTGATAAATGGTAATATTCATTACACAGAACTCACTGTGTCCAGTATTTTTGATGCTTGTGTTCAAAACCAAATTATGTTTCTATGAGTACCAAATGATAACTACATTTATCTCTAGAGACCAGGAAGCTCAGGGTGGCATTCTCCTTCTAGTTTAATGAGATGGTCAGTCTCTCTCTGGAGTCCTTGGGGCACATACTCCCTCCACAAACACAGTTCACAGTCACCCTATAACACAGGAAGCAGTCTCTGAGAATTGCTGGGGCCAAAAAAAAGGCATCCCTTGAGGTCAGGTGACATAGCCCTGACTCACAGCTCCTCCAACTGCAGAAACCACTCTGGCACACTAGTCTGAGTATTAAGGCTCAGCCCCCTAACATAATGAGGCCCTGAGAAAGGACTCTGGTGTAGGGGAGCTGTGTGATGTGCACAAAGAATCTATCCAAACATGTGTGTGTGTACTTGCACGCACGTGAGATCTAACTTCACAAACAACCTTCAAGAGTTTGAGTATCACATGTCCTGTTCTTATTTTACCTTTTTTCAGGATCTTTTTGAAGGCACAATGAAATCATTTTTCTAAAAGACTTTCCATATTTCTTTAGCATCTCTTTATCTTGAACACCAGTTTCCAAAGAAGGAGGATCATTCTGTAACGTCAGCATTAATACCTGAAAAAATTGATTCCATTATAAACTGCCAGCAGACTAACCGATGTTCAGTAAGACTTAAGGAACAGCATATTCCATATAAGCACTCACCAACTTGCAAATGGATTGGTTTCCCAAAGTTCTTCTCAATAAATTCTACCATACAAGCGATGTTAGGTTTTCCTGCCAGGCCATCAATACCACCCCCTTCCCCCAACCCTGCAAATTTCTGGGGGTTAACTACAGCACAGGGGGAAGCAGCAGGCTCTAGGGGCTTGGGCAGTCTGGACAGCAGGGCTTCCAGAGTGGGGCAGGGGAAACTGGGCAGGTGACAAGGTAAGGTGATTGCTCAGGCAGCTCCAAATATGGTATGGTTTCAGTCATCTGTTGAGCGAGCAGGGCAAGATTTCAGAAGAAGGGATTTTACTTAAGGAAGGTCAATCCTAGCTGCCAAGTCAACAAGGCAGCCAACCTTTAATTAATCACATTTCCCAACGTCTTTGTAGGCCTCACCTTTCCCAGATGGAAGGAGAATAAAGACTGAGTCATTTCTTATTTCTAAGCCCACCCCATAGGCTGCTATTCAGCCTTTAACTGGAGGCCTTTGGTTACAGGGAATTCCAGTGCCTTTTCAGAAAGCTCTTTTCATTGGGACAAAATTTATCTTCCTGAAGTTCCATACCCATCAGTTCCAGGTGTCAAACATCAGCTGGTGTCAAACAAAATACATCCAAGCCCCTTTTCCAAGGGCAACTTTTCAAATATTTGAAATCTTCTCTTTTCCAATCTCAACATCTCCTTCAGGGACTTTCTACAAGCAAGGTTTCTGGTCTCCTTACCATCCTGGTTCCTCTTCCAAGGACACAGTAGTTTTTCAATGTCATTCCTAAATGGCAATGTCCAGAACTAGGCACATTCCTTTAAGCTGTACTGTGACCAGGGCACAGGGTGAAACACTGGGATGTCCTTTACTCTGGACAATAAGAGTCTCTTAAAGCTGCCCCTAGGGGGCAGCATGAAGTACGAGATGGAGAGCTATCCTGGAGTTAGAAAGATGTGGGTTCAAGTTCTATCTCTGACATCTCCAGGAATGAACGAACAAAGCATTTTTCACAGTGTGCTGAAATTCTGTGCTAAGCACTGAAGATGTGAACAGAAAAGGGGGAGAGTCTGCTCCCCAGGAGTTCACATTCTACTGGGGAAGGTTCAGAATTACCACCAGAATGCCAGAAGGCTTCGGCTGCTGGCCGCTCCATGCTTTGGGTGCAGCAGCAAAGCCCATTGGCAGACCTCTTCTTTATCACCATTGCCTCTTTGGACACTGGGCTGGAAGTACTGCTCTTCCCCAGGGTCCTGGGTGGTTCTACCTGGTGGGCTCTGCCTACTGTCTCTCCCTCAGAGACATTAGTTTGACTTCCTGAAATTGGCAGCTGGGGTGGATGGCTGGAGTCTTGTCCACAGGAGTGTTGGCCCCGGATGAAGGCTGGGAGGACTGGCAGAGGGGACAGGAGGGCCGCCACTCCCAGACTCCTGCACTTAGCTGTCTGCTGGTAGTTAGCGGCAGTTGTCAGTGCTGATGAGAAAGGTGGGTCTCTTCTTCACAATGATTTCTCCTGTAAATGATATCTGTAGGGGCTAGTCTGGAAGCAGGTTTCAGAGATAGTGCTATCCCCAGGCTTTGGGGTTTAGAGTCCTGGGCTGTTCCCACTAGGTCTGAGGGAAGCTGGTGGTCAAGGTGGGGAGTAGTAGTCTGACTCACCCAGGCCATTCATTTAGCAATAAACACCTGCTGTGAGATGGGCTCTGTGCTAAGGGCTGGGTATACAAAAAGAGGCAAAGACAGTCCCTGCGCCCAAGGAGCTCCCAATGCAACGGGGAGGAAACGAGCAGACGTGCACTATGCAGAGATTAAATAGGCAATGATGGAGGGGAAAGCACCAGGCTTCCTACAGAAGCCAGGATTCTAGCTGGGACTCAAAGGGAGCCAGGGAGACCAGTGGTTGGAAGGAGAACATTCCAGGCCTGCCTGGGGCACAACCAGATAAGATGCCCAGAGCTGAGAGGGGGAGGGTTTGGTAAGCAGAATGGCCAGGAGGCCAGTGTCACTGGATCGAAGCGTATGTGTCCAAGCGTAAGGTATAAAAAGACTGGGAAGGGTAGGAAGGGGCAGGTGATGAAGGGCTCTGAATGCTCCACACAGCATTTTCTATTTGATCCCAGAGGAGACAGGGAGTCACTGGTGTTTACTGAATGGGGGGTTGGGGGTGAGGGTGATATGATCAGACTCGAGCTTCAGGAAAATCACTTTAGTGGCTGAGTGGAAGAAGGGTTGGTGTGGGGAGAGACTAGAGGCAGGCACACCCACCAACAGCTACAGGAGAAGGATGTATTCAAGAGGCGCTACAGAAATGAAGCTGACAGGCCTTGGCACCAGCTTGGATGTGTGTGTGTGTGCATGTGCGTGCGTGTGCGTGTGCATGTGTGTGAACAACAGTGAGAGGTCCAGGATGAGGGCCCAGGATGATGGTGCTGCCCTCTGCACTCTTGAACAAGGAGGTAGTACATCTTTAGGTGACTGCAAAATCAGAAGTATGTCCATCTGTGTGTGGCTGATCTGCGGTGAAAGAGTCCCTCTTTCCATTGACTTTCCTCTTCCCTCAAGGGGAGGAACTACAGATGCAGTCAGAGATGGGAGGCCTGAGGTCAGAGGGAAAGAGGGTTTCTCCTTTGTGTTTTTTTTTAAATCTTTTTTTTTTGGAGGGGAGAAAGCAGGGCAATTGGGGTTAAGTGACTTGCCCAAGGTCACACAGTAAGTATCAAGTGTTTGAGGCCAGATTTGAACTCAGGTCCTCCTGACTCCAGGGACAGTGCTCTATTCACTTTGCCACCTAGCTGCCCCCAAAACTGATCTCCTTGCACCAGAGCTTTTCCTCATCTGGGTTGGGGAACCAAGCTGGCAGCAGGAGGTCAGATGCTTGGTGCTGGCCCAGATGGAAGTCACCCCACAGGCTTCTAGTAGCCTTTCTTCAAGTGCTACGAGTAACAGGAGATTGAAGGCAGGAGGTGAAAAGAAGGCCTGGCCCAAGGCCTGTAAATCAGGCTGGCAAAGGGGAAGGATGCAGGCGGGTGAAAAGTGAACCTGCTGCCTCCTGTCTTTGCCTCAGTGGGCCTTGCTTGTAAGACTCTAATCTGAGAACAGTCTGCATGGCCAGGGCTGGTTCTCACTGGGAACTCCCTCCATCAATGAAATCACAGGTCTAGGAACCCTCTCCCTCCAAAAAAACCCAACCCAACCATAATTTTTAGGTATCTTTTTAAATTACACTATCCTCCTGACTCCTTCTGAGCCTTCAAGCCCACTCAAACTACTGGTCCTTCCCCTGGTGCAGCTCTGGAGTCCAGTCTACTCTCTACTTTCACAGGTAAAGCCTACAAGGGATGTGGGCCTCACTGTTGTATTAGCCTAATAAGACAGTCTTGGAGCCAGAGGGTGACAACCACTGCTCTGGCTTCAACTATTTTTAAAAAGCAAAATATGTAAAGGGAATTCTTTATTTCATTCCTTCAATAGAGTGAGTGTGCTCTTAAGCTTCATGTCTGGGTTTATATAAAGCTCCATTTTCAGAACAACTGGACAACGGCAAACTTGAGAGAGGCCTACTGTTACTGCCGCAAACCATAAAGGAACAGTGTCTCACAATGCCCTGACAGCAGGGACATGTTTTGTTCTCAACTGTTTTGGGGCACTGTATTTCAGTACAATCAGTTTACTTTGTAATCCTCCATTTTAGAGATAACAAAGATTTGAACTTAGGTCTTCCTGACTCCAGGCCTGACAATGCAGCTGCCAAGGGAAGGCAGCATCCCCTCACAGCCACAGAATTGACAAGCTCCTCCGTTGTTCCTAGATCTCTCTCAGCTACAAGCAGGGGAGATGCTCCTGATGTTTCTGTACATGCGGGTCCTGCCTGCGGAGTGGCTCTGAAAGGCAGCAGGAACACTCCAGCAAGCTCGGGGCGCAGAGCTCCCGATGACCTTGTCCAATCGTCAGACCAACAACAACGTATTAGGTGCCTGTTCTCCCAGATGCGCAGCCAACATCCTGTTCCTGGCCATCTTCACCAAGGTCCAATTCCGTTCTTTGTATCTGTAGGCTCATGAACTGGCTCAATGGCCTATAAGTCACCCCCAGGTCTACTTCTGCATAAGGTCCTTAAGGGCAGGGACCACATCTCCATCAAATGCAGGGCCAATGACATTAAAGTGATAGCCCTGTGGGGGGGCTAGGAGTCCACCTGATCCTGCGGTCAACAACGGTCCATCCCAGGACCGTTCATGAGAAACCAGGCACTGACAGCCGCCAGCCCCAAAGCAGGAAGCACACTCCTCACGGGTGTGACGTGGGATGACCTCCAGCGTAGACTCTATCCCTCCAACCCAGCCCACGAGTCACGGCGAGCAAGGGTCTTCACTGAGGAGTACCTGGGAGGGCCGCAGGTGAGCAATTCTACATGCTGAGCGCACAAGTTACTGGGCGTGCTTCTCCTGACATGAGGCTGACCCAGAACGTCTGACCCTAACCAGCTGACACTGGTCCTAGAACCAGCTCTCTGCTAGCTGGATGGGAGACTTGGGGCGAGGGCTCTCTCTGTTTCTGTTTCTTAAGAATGGCTGTGACTCCAAAGAAAAGAGACCTCACCTTCATGGGTGGATACTTGTGATATGGAGCAGCTCCCGTGGCTAGCTCGATGGCAGTAATTCCAAAACTCCAGATGTCAGCCTTGAAGTCATACCCACGGACCTAAAAATAAGAAGAGGAACATCACTGGAAAATGAGCGTGATGGAACCAGATGAAACAAGTCAAAGGTTTCTTCAAAGGCCTTTCCATTGGAATACCGCAAAGATCCAGGCAGAAATGAACTGGAGACAATGTAAGCTTCCTTTTGGGGATATTGTCTGTACCCTCTAATACCTTAAAAGAGGCATGAACTGGGAGCAAGAGTCTTCCTCAACTCCTAGTCGAAAAAGGATAAAAATTAACCTAACAAGCTGGGGGCAGGAGGAAGGGGGAAGGGAGAAAGAGGGAGGATAGAGGGAGGGAGGACAGGAAAAGAGGGGAGAGAAGAAATAAGGGGAGGAGAGTGAGAGAGAGCAAGAGCTCTTTCTGTGTTCTATGACTCCCCCCTTGTTGGGGGGACCTTCTCACAAGGGTGTATGGTCTTGAAGGAGGAGTAAAAGCACATCAGATGGACCTTTCTGTCTTGATCCCCTAATTCCAGCCAATCATGGTGTAGGTCAGCTATTATAATGAAATGAGCCCAAATCTATTTTCTATTTCAAACAGCATCGGTTGCTACCAAAAAGATTTCCTGCTCTTATGCACTCAAACTGTGGTTAACACTACTTTCCAGTAATTTCCACTGAAAAGGAACACGTGGCACACCCTTTGACCTTTGACCTAGCAATACCACTACTAGGTCAGTATCCCAAAAGAGATAAAAAACAGAAAGAAAAGGGGACTCTACGTACAAAAATATTCACAGCAGCTCTTTTTCTGGGGGTAAAGAATTAGAAAGCGAGGGGATGTCCCTCAAATGGAGAATGGCTGAACAAGCTGTGTTTGTGATTATGATGGAACAGTATCGTACTACAAGACATGATGAGCAGGACGCTCTCAGAAAAACCTGGAAAGACTTGCACGGGCTAATGCAAGGGGAAATGTACTGTGTACAGAGGAACAGCAGCATTGTAAGATGATCAGCCGGGAAGGACTTGGCTACTCTCAGCAACACAGCGATCCAAGGCAACTCGGAAGGACTTAGGATGAAAAATGCTCCCCATCCCCAG
The DNA here is from genome assembly GCA_028627135.1 of Pseudochirops cupreus. Lineage (NCBI taxonomy): Eukaryota > Metazoa > Chordata > Mammalia > Diprotodontia > Pseudocheiridae > Pseudochirops > Pseudochirops cupreus. The sequence continues at coordinate 412,876,526 of CM053583.1, read as the reverse complement.
AGAAAGAACTGGTGGTGTCTGAGCACAGACTGAAGCAGACTTTTTTTTTTAAACCTTCTTTATTTTTGAGGGTCTGTCTACGTTTTCTTGTACAACATGGCTACTATGGATATGCTCTGCATGATGAACACGTATAATCTATATGGGACTGCTCGCCTTCTCAATAGGAGGGGTGGTGGGGGGGCAGGAAGGCAGAGAATTTGGAACTCAAAGTTTTAAAAAGAATGTTTAAAATTGTTTTCACACGTAACTGGGGAAAAATAAAATACTAAAAAAAAATGAAAGAATCATTAGGATGTGAAAAAAAGAAAAAGAACATGGGAAATCACCTTCTGAGGCTTGGACTGATAGCTACTCTGTGTCAGTCTGTGCTTGATCCCCCAGTCCACAGGAAAGGGCATCTCAATGAGCATTTCCCAGCCAGCCTTTGTCATCTGGCAACACTAGGTGATGCTGAGGCAGCAGGCTACAGAAAAGTTCTCTAAGTGGTTCTTCCTCTCTCGACTTGTATCAAAATTATCATTACCAAACGGACAGGCCACTATAGCCATGAACAACACTCGTTGTTTGGCAATTCTCTCTCTCTTGTTTATTTGGACTCCAAAGCTGTCAGAACTGGAAGGAATCTCCCAAGCCACAACAAATCTGTCCTTCTTGCAGACTTCCTACTTCTGCCACAGGCCTCACTATCCTTCCAGGCCCCAGGCTTCCACACCAGCTGCCAAGTCCTGCTGTTTCTTCCTGGAAGAAACGACCCTTCTTCACCTCTCCCCTATGTCACTGCAACAGCTTCCTGACGGGTCTTCCCATTCCAGTCCTTCTTATACACTGGCTGCCAGAGTAATTTTTCTTAAACAAAGATCTGCCCATTTCACCGCCTGGCTAAATAAATCAATTCCAGTGGCTTACTTTTGCTTCTAGGATCAAACGAACTTCTCAGTATTATGGGAACTGAGTAAATCACACTGACACCATCTTGTGATTCAATTCTGAAGCCAGCTCAGTTCCCTTTCTAGTCAATTATGAATCTAGTCCGATGTCTGTCTTGTAAGAAAACTTCATTCAATTGTGGGAATTATGAGAAAGCTTCACTGCATTATTTGAACCTATCCCTACATGACTGGGAAGTTGGACCACTTCTAACTATTGTTTAGAGACCCTTAACTAAGGACCTGGGCTATGCTGACTACAAACTCCATCAGATCTGAAGACTGATGCAAGTTTTCTCACTACTATACATCTCAAGCAGCCTAGAGGTCTCATCTGAAAACTGGGTCCATATTGGTCCATCAGTTACTGTTTCCTTGCTCCTCCGACTAAGCATAGACACTTGGGGAGAGTGGGACACCTCTTTTTCTGATTTCAAGGAAATGCATCTGTTCACTCTCCTCCTTCCAACTTGGCAAGTCCCCAATCTTTTCTCCAATTAGAAATTAGATGACCTAATCTTGTATCCTGGTTTCTATCCTGCTAATTGTTTTCTTTTAATGCATAAACATCTGTCTCCCCCTGTACTCAGGGGCCAGTGCCAAGCTGAGGAGGCCTGGTAGTGATTTGTTCTGCAATTGGCACGCATAACTTAATAAATCAAGATGGTCAGAAGCTGGAACCATTGCTTCCTCGGTAATTTCAGATTTCATGCATCACATCACAGTATGGTATGGGTTTTCCAGGACCTGACCCCAGTCTCTCTTTCCAGTCCCACTGGATATTACTCCTCCTGCCCTCTGCATCATGCCTTGTGCCTGGAATGCACTGTCTCTCTTCTCCTGGCCTCCTCCCCCTCCCCTTCCAGATCAAAGCCAAGGCCCATCAATTTTGCCTCTCCAGCATCTCTTCTCTCCCCTGACTCTGTCTGGGGAGCTTCTCCCCACTCCACTTCATCTTCCGTCCATCCAGTCACTAAAAACCATAGGTCCAACCACATCATTCCCCTGCTCAATAAACTCCACTGGTTCCCAGTGGCTACAAAATGCTCTGTTTGGCATTCAGAGCCCTTCACGAGGCAGCCCCCGTCTACCTTCCAGTCTTCTGACACCCTTCTCCTCGACACACACACTCTGATCCGGCGATACTGGCTTTGTCTTCCCCCGAGAAGCTCCTCCAGCCCTTGGCTCTCGCTGCCCCCCCCACCTGAAATGTTCTCCTCCCTCCACCCTGCCTGGTGGACTCCCTGGCTCCATTAAGGCCTGGCTCAAACCCCACCTTCTACAGAGAGCCTCTCCCAGCCCCACTTCCTTCCAGCCCCTTCCCTCTGCTGATTACTTCCTCTTTAGCACGTGTATAACGTATCTGCACATGATTGCTTGTTGTCTCCTCCTTAGACTGGAAGCTCCTGCAGGGCACTGTCTTTGGCCTCTCTTTGAATCCCCAGCTCTTAGCACAGTGTCTGGCACATGGCAGGTGTGTGATAAATGTGGATTAATTGACTGATTGATTCATCTAAGTCTTCTCAGAGCTCATGTTATTTATTTTGCTTTTTGGAGGACAACTGGGGTTAAGTGACTTGCCTAAGGTTACACGGCTAGTTAAGTGTTAAGCGTCTGAGGCCGGATTTGAACTCGTGTCCTCCTGACTCCAGGGCCAGTGCTCTATTCACTGTGCCACCTACCCGCCCCCTTACTTTATTTTTTATCACCTCATAGAAGAAGTATCAGAACATCCCTACCCTCCCTTGCTTGCAAAGGTGAGGCCTATGGAAGTGGAACACTGAACATGACGGTAAACTCAGTTTATTCACTGGCTAATTTTGCTGACATTTCCTTCTTCCCTCTGTATTTATTACAAGGGAGGGCTCCCTGGAGAGAGGAGGGAGAAGTGCTAGACTGGGAAACAAGGAGGACATAAAGATCAAGAGACAGCAGTAAAGACTTTGTAAAAGACAATCAGATACCGAGTTCACAAAAGAGATGACGAATGGCAGAGTGAGGATGTGAGACGCCAAATGTGCCCTTGTCCTGTGCCGCTGTGCTGCCTCCTGGGCCTCGCTGGGCCCCGACTGAATGACTGCACTCCTGTGGCTGCAGAGCCTCTGGAAGAGCCCAGCCGAATGGCAGACTGGCTGTGAGACCCTGCCACGGAGATCACCTGAAAAAGTTGGACGTGTTTGGCCTGGAGAAGACCCCGGGGAGCTGAGAGCAGTCCTAAGGATCTGGAAGGCACTGATGGAGAAGAAGGGCTGGACTTGATGGCCTGAGCCCCAGAGAAGCTGGCAGCACTGCACTGCAGCTGGAGAGAAGCTGGGGGGGGGGGGCGCACAGAGGGGGGTAACAAGGACTTCCTAATAAGAAGAGGGGCCCCAGAGGGGACTCAGCTGTTTTGTGTGGTGGTGACTTCCTTCTCCCTCAAGGTCTTTAAGTAAAGGCTAGAGGACACTCCTCAGGGATGCTATACAAGTAATCCTGTTCAGATTTGCACTGGATCCCAAAGACCTGGGACCGTGTGACGCAGCTTTCTCCTGATGTGCCAATGCGCTCCCCTTCCTCCACTGCCTTTATAGAGTTATCTCTGCACGTGATGTGTCCAGTGCTCCACCACCGTGCCTTAGGCACAGCAGACACTGAAGAGATGCTTGCTGCAGCTGAATTCGTAACAATGTGGTCCAAAGTCCCACCACCCGATACCTCAGATGGTTAGAAAGTCCATGAAGCCATCTCAAGACACCAGATTGTTTAAAATTCGCATTTTGGCATGTTGACTTAGCTATGTAAGGAAACAGTAGCTTGCTTTTTCCAAAATACAAAATATGTACTTTACCTGTTCCATGACTTCTGGTGCCATCCAGCAAGGAGTGCCCACAAAGGTCTTTCTCACTTTATTTCGGGTAATGTCACCACCAGTTGCTAAAAAAGCACTAACCCCAAAATCTGAAATAGAAGAAAAAACCACATCATGTCAAGAGAGACCACTGAATAATCTAGACATAGAGACAAAACTCAAACCACAAATCAGAGTGCCATGCTTTCTAAATGTGGCTTAAAGAGAATTTGTCAAATATCTATACTGGATGTATCAGTTTTAAAAATGGCCAGAAATGAATTCTGCAATACTTCACAAGTCACTCAGCTACCAAGTTGCCTTCTACTTTCTGCCTGGTTTCCCTGACTCCTGTGCTCACCCCTTTCACTCTGCCCTGAACATTATCACCAGTTTCAACTTCCCAAATTTGTATAGCTCCCCATTACCTATGAGATCTAGGCCAAACTCTCCAGCCTGCCAGCAGAACCCTTGGAAATCTCCCTCCACCCACCACCGCCTTTCCAATGTGACTCCCATTGCTCCCAACAGGAATCCTGCTCTCACCACACTTAGTTCAACCTTTCATTTCAAGTTTTCCTTCTTTTTACCCAACCAAATTTTAATTATCCCTAAAAGCCCAGCTCAGGACCATTTCCTCAGAGAAGCCATTTCTAAATCCCTTGGGCCCCACTTCCCACTCCCTCTGCTGACCTCTGAACACACTAGCTACTGGTACCACTCAAGTTGGGGACTTGATCTATGTTGTGATTGCAGTGTTTCCCTCTCCTCCACTATTCTGCCAATTGCAGGGGAGCAGAGCCAGTGCCTCATGATCTGTGGTCTCCCACAGCACTGAGCCAAGACAAGCACCCAGTAGGGACCTGAGCACTTTCTTTTAAAAATGAATAAACCAAAGAGATTTTCCAGTGAGTCTTAACAAACAAAGCTTTCAACAACTTAGAAAGAGAGAACGAGTTTGCTCCCAAAGAAAATAGCCATGTCATCAAAGTGTGACCAAAAACATGCTTCTAACACCAAAAAGGGTTTAGAGAGTCATGAGAACAGCATTCTGCACAACCAACTCATGCCAGTCACTCTCCTGCCTACACTCAGCCCCAAAGCAGATGCTACCTCTTCTCAGGACCCGCATTCCTGTCATCTCCCCACTGCCCCAGATATTCTGCTCACACAAAATCTGGGGAGAAAACGCCCCACCTGGGCTTAGAAAGGAAAGCACCAAGTTCACTGATGGGATCAGCTCAGCCTCCATCTGCGCCTCCCCACCCCGGTGAGCAGTGAGGGCTCTGGCAGAGAGAAGAGCAAGTACAGGATGGACAGAGCAAGGCAGTGAAGCAGACCTCTTTCTTCCCCCACTGCATTTTACATTTAGGGACAAGGTTTAAAAAAAGTTTCACCCTAATCAAAAGAAGGCAACCCCAAACAAAGTCAGAATTGGCAAAAATTCCTGAGTCTACTTCTTACCCTGCGGTTTAAGCTTGTTCTGCCCATCAAGTGTGTGCCAGGCTGCCTAAGGAGGGCCAAGTGGCCCGAGCTGCCACGCCAATGAGCGGATAGGGGGGCGAATGGCAAGTATTGATCTGAATGGGGGAGGGAAGGGTTTTTCTCAGGAGCTCCCTGTGCCAATAAAAGCATAAAACCTAAAAAAAAAAAAAAAGACCCCAGTACTCAAAGAACTAAAGTTTTAAAGACAATGCCCAATTCCAAGTACAGCTCTTACCTTCTTCTCATCTGAAATCTCCCTGTGACTCGTATCTACAGAACAGCCTCAAGAATAACCACGGAAAACCTCTAAACCTTAAAATAGTGATGACAGGAACCAAAGAATCAATAACCATGGAAGTGCCTGCCCTGTGCTAATAAGCTTACACAGCCTTGTCTACGTCTAACCAGGAAACATGATTTACCATAATGATGACATCAGGGACGTGACAAGGGACAGTTTTAATAAGAAGAAAACTGTAATTAGTTACAAAATCAGTATTTAGGAAAATTAAATAACTGGGAACACTGAAAAGAGCATTTGGTCCAAGCTCCCAGACTGATAATGACACGGTGGGGGGCAGTTCTGCTTTAATGGCTACGGAATATTCTTCTTACCATGACTCCGTGCTAGGTCCACCTAAGATCACCTCCATTTCATAGATAAGGAAACAAAGGTACAGAGCACTTATGTGATGTGCCGGGGTCACAGTGTCAAGTGGGAAAAGTCCAGAGAAAAATCGAGACAGGAACATTTTATCATCATTATTTATAGCTTTTTTCAGTTGTTACTTTGAACAACAAAATTTGTTATCAATAATCTTACCCTCAATTCCATGAGGAAGAATACAGAGAACCTTTTGGTTTCGTTACTTCAAAGTCCAAAATACAGACACTAAAACTAACATGCAGCTTCAAAGAGATTTTTAAAGTTTGGAGGGTCGGGGGGCGGAGCCAAGATGGCGGCGTAGAAGCAGCAACATATCGCAGCTCTCACATAGCCACCCCAAAATACCCATAAAATAGGACTCTAAACCAATCCTGGAACTCCAAAACGCACACAAAGATACTTCCCACTAAA
>CM053583.1:412849072-412869707 GCA_028627135.1 Pseudochirops cupreus | reverse complement strand
GAATTCACCGATCACCTCTTAAAACAATCCCCAAAAGAAAACTCCTAGGAATGTTATAGCCAGGTTCCAGAGTCCCCAGATCAAGGAGAAAATATTACAAGCTGCCAAGAAGACACAATTTGAATATTGTGGAAACACAATTAGGGTAACCCAGGATCTAGCAGCTTCTACATTAAGGGACTGAAGGACCTAGAATGTGATATTCCGGAGATCAAGGGAGCTAGGATTGAAACCAAGAATCACCTACCCAGCAAAATTGAGTATAATGTTCCAGGGGAAAATATGGTCATTCAGGAAGGTGGAGGACTTTCAAACATTCTTGCTGAAAAAACTAGAACTGAAAAGAAAATTTGACACTCAAATACAAGAAGCATGAGAAGGTAAACATGGAAAAGAAATCATAAGGATTTTATGGAACTTATCAAAGGAACTTATGAGGAACTTGTTAAAGTTGAACTATTTACATGCCAACATGGAAAAACGATAGATGTAACTTACAAAACTTTCCTCAGTATGAGGATAGGTGAAGGGAATACAAATTTATATATACATATACATACACATGTCTATATAGGAGGGTTTATATATGCGTTTGAACACATATCTGAGTATGTATATATATATGAGTACATAGAGGGCACAGGATCAATTGAATAGGAAGGGACGATACTCTAAAAGGTGAAATTCTGAGGTGGGAGAAGATTAGAATGAGAGGAGACAGGGAGAGACAGAATGGGGTTAATTATCTCATACAGAAGAGGCAAGGGATAACTGTTACAATGGAGGGGAAGAACAGGAAGGCAAAAGCGAAAGGGCCAACCTTACTCTCATAGAATTTGGCTTAGGGAAGGAATGACATAAACTCTAAACTGGGTATCTTACCACACAGGAGAGTAGGGGGGATGGGGATGAGAGGTGGGATGACAGAGGGGAGGGTTGCTGGAAGCACACACTTATGTAAAGGGACAGGGACAGGGTGGAAAATAGAACAAGGCGGGGAGGGATAGGAAGGAGGGACATATAATCAGTCTCTCAAAATATGCACACTGTGGAGATGTTCTGCGTAATTACACATGTACAGCCTGTATTGAATTGCTTGTCTTTCCAGTGGGGGTTGGTGACGAGGGAAGAAGAGAAAGAATCTAGAATTTAAAGTTCTATAATCAAATGTTAAAACTATATATGTGTGTATACACACACACACACACACACATATATACACACACATACATATACACACACACATACATACATACATACATACATATATATATAAATAATTGTTATTATTAACTACATCCAACTGGGAACTAAGATATACAGGCTCTGGGGTAGGGAGATCCATCCTACCCTACCAGAAAGTCAGAGGGGAGAGGGGGAGGACATAGGAGAGAGCAGACTGGAGGAGGGGTTATACAGTGGAATGGCTGTTTTGAGGTGTTAGGTAGGGGAAAGACAGGGAGAAAATTTGTAAGACAAAATCTTGTGGAAATGAATGATGTAAATAAGAAAATAAATTATTTATTTAAAAAAAAACAAAATACAATAATCAAAGTTCTCCACTCATGGGGCACACACTAAGGTACAATATCAGTCACTACTCAGCACTCTCTTAAGGGGCAGTGTACAATACACAGGCCATCCACCCTTCAGTCACAAGTAAGTTACAATCTTCTCAGTCAGTACACAATATTCAAATAAAATCTTCTTTCAGCTTGACTCAGGGTAGTCTCTCAGATTCCCTGGATCACCTTCCATGGTCCCAGCTCCTACCTGGATTCACCAAACTGTCACTTGGGTTCAAAGGCAGACAGCTCCCAGCTCCTTGTCCAGTTCTCCATGCTGTTCCTGTTCCACAATGAAGCTCACAGTGTCCAGGCCACTTTAAATCCTTCACAGTCTCTGTTCCCAGGAAGCCAAGACTGAACAAAGCTACAAACAGGTTCATGCAAAGTACCACTATCACAGTCACGCTTCCTTAGTCTTAGGCATCTCCTAGGAGAAGCTGGTAGCTCCCCAGCAGAAGCTCCAGCTGGTTCCCAGAATCAAAATCACTTCACCTAGGTTCCCAAAATCAAAATCATTCTCTCTAGCCTGGGATTTTCCTCTTCAGCCTCCTCAGCAGCAGCTGCTTTTGCCTCCACAAAGCTTATCCCAAGGAGTTCTGACTCTCCCTCTCTGGAGTTTTTCCTTATATACAGTATTGCTCCTCCCTTTTCAGCTCCTTCCTGTCATGTCAGCAATAGGAGTTCATACCTTCTGTTTCTTTAACAGAGGCTTAATTTGAACTAGGTGCTAAGTACCTCTTAGCTTTCCAATACAAAGAGATCTTTAAATTTCATTACCATTACAACCCCCCAATTCTCCAAACAGATCTAGACAACATAGCACACTGAACTCTGATGGAGAGATCCAGAAAAAGTCACAATAAGGCCTTTGTCCAGCCTGGGTCAGCATGGTGAGAGAAACAGAGAGGTCTGCAGACATTGAGGATAGGGTCTAGGGAGGTACGCTGAGCGTGAGTTTAGCGCCAGCACAAAAGGAGGCCCTAGATCGTTGTGGGGACACTGCTGTGGGAACAGGTGCCCACCACCCAATCCTAGGTGGCACATCCAGGGCAATGAGAAGGGGACCTGACACCACTAAAGGAGGTCCCCCCCCAAAAAGGAGGAAATTCAGAAGTAAGATATATTCTCTCCCAGCCTACAGAGCTAAGGCAGGATACCCAAGCGAAAGAGGAACCTACAAGTGGTTCACTTAGAACCAAAAGTTTCCAGCTGGCTGACAGATGTAGAGTCTAGCAGCATCTATATTCTTGCTCAGACCCAAACTCAGGTCAAAAACTTGAAGAGTTCAGACCAGGGAGGCAGCAATCAGACATTGCCCTAGATCAGACCACTCTGGGGGCACTGAAAGCTTGTAGGTCTCCAGTCTTTTCCTGAGATCCTTGAATAACACAATACCTAATACCTCCCACCCCTGCTGCCCCCTAAAAAGCAGCAAGAGTCTAGGGCTTCCCTCCAAAAGCATGGCAGAGCCCAGCCCTAATATTAAGTCCAAAGTCAAGACACAGGCTGGAGAACAGGTAAACAAAAAAAGAACTGCATCATAGTAAGCTATCATGGTCCTGGGGCCACTCAAGAAACAAATACAGAAGAGAATGACTCCCGAACACCTACAAGCAAAGGCTAAGAGAAAAACACCACTTGGGCACAAACTCAAGTAGAATTCCTGAAAAAGATGAAGCAAAAGTTAACAAAAAAGAGTTCAAAATGTTTTTATAAATGGACTAAAGGATACTTGAGGAAAAAAAACTGGAAAAGAAATGAGAGCTACGGAATGTGATTTAGAAAGGGAATTAACAATTAAAAGAAGTACAAAACTTTTCTAAAGCAACAAACTCCCTGAAAATTAGAATGGACCAAAGAGAAGCCAATAAGTTCACAAAGGAACAAGAAATATTAAAACAAAGTCAAAAGTAAAAAATAGAAGAAAATGTAAGTTATCTTATAACAAAACCTACTGAGCTGGAAAACAGATTAAGGAGAAAAAAATTTAGGACTAGCTGAAAACCACGACCAAAAAAAGAGCCTAAATAAAATAGAAATCCTAAAAGAAAATGGCCCAGATCTCTCAGAACCCTAGGGCCAAAGGGGAACAGTGTCCATCACTCGGCTTCTGAAAGAAATTTCCAAACAAAAATTCCCAGTAATGTCAGAGTCATAATCCAGAATTATGCCAAAGAAAAAAAATTCTGCAAGCAGTAAGCAAGAAAAAAATTCAAGTAATGAATATAATACTACATGGACCTTTAATGATACAGAGGGCTTCCAAGCAGCCCCAATGAAAAGTCCAGAGCTGTGGGCAAACTCTGAAGTTCAAACACATGAGTGAAGAGAAGCATAAAAAGGTAAATGTGAATGAACAATGATACAAGACTAAACAAGGCAAACTGCCTACCATGAAATACAGGGAGATACTGATGATCCCTCTGAGCCCTATCACCATCCCTCTGACAGAGGAAGGCCAATCAGACAAGGCCTGCGAGTGGTTCTTTTAATGTCTTGCTGATCTTAAAAGAATGAAAAGAGAGGGGCAGAGGAATACACTAAGGGGAGGAGAAGAGAAGGGAAGGAAGGTTGGGGGAATTATCTCACATAATCAGAGTGCACAAGCAGACATCTACATAAACGAGGAGGAAGTGAGGAGCACAGCCTCACTCTCATCAAACCTGAACAAAAGAAGAAAACAGAAAGAGTTGGGTACAAAAATCTATTTCACTCAACAAGAAAATAAGGAAATGGAAAAAATGGGAGGGGAAAGTAGACAAAGGGTAGATTAAGAGAGGGATTAGACCTAAGCAAAATAAAAGCAAGGATGTGCAAAAATATTTATACCTCTTTCTGAGGTGGCAAAGAACAGGTCTCTGAAGGAGTGCTCATTAACTGGAGAATGGATGCTTTATAGCATATAAATGTGATGAAGTATTATTGGGCTGAACTCTTATCCAGTGTAATGACCAACCGAGATACACGCCGCCCACCTCCTCCTAGAGAGGCGAATGCAGACTGAGACAGATTTTCTTCTGGGACATGGCCAAGGTGGAAATTTGTTTTGACTGACTATACATGTTGGTGATGGGTTTTGTTTCTCTCATGTTCTCAATTTGGGATGAGGGTGGAGTAGGAGGGTAAGAAGATAGATTTTAGCTGATTAAAACAAATTAAACATTAAAAAAAATTTTTTTTAAGTAGCTCTCCAAACTCTGTTTGAATACCCCCCATGATAAGGAACTGACTATGTCCAAATGTAGCCCGTTCCACTGCTGGATATGCTTGGTCAAAGAGGTGTTTGTTTCTTTTTAATGCTGAATTTTATTTGTTCTCCGTCTACCTTTCCTCCTGGTCGAGTTCTGTCCTCTAGACTATCATTTACAAGTCTACCATGTCTTTGATATGAGAGCACAGTGCCCCGGAAATATCTGTGAGGGAACTATCATGTCTACCTTAAGTCTTCCCTAGATCAAATCCAGGACATCAAGAGGGCACAGTAGGCAAAGTGCCAGGCCTGGAGTCAGGAGGACTGAGTTCAAATCTGGCCTCAGACACTTAGTATATGTGTGACTCTGGGCAAGTCACTTCACCCTGTTTGCCTCCGGTTCCTCATCTGTAAAATGAGTTGGAAAAGGAAATGGCAAACCATTTCAGCATCTTTGCCAAGAAAACCTCAAATGAGTCAGGAAGAGTCAGACACTGACGGACTGAAGGACAACCACAAGACTGAATCTGATTCTTTCAAGTCTTGACAGGCTACGGTTCCCAGCCCTCACACCATCCTCATCACCTGCCCTTCCTTTGCCAATGGCCCACTCTACACGGGTACCAAAAACAAGTTTGGAACATGCTGGATGTCACCTTCTTTCTCTGTCAGTGAGTTTACACAGAGGGAAAGGGTTAAGCCTATTGGTGAGGAGATTGCAGCCTGAGGTTACAAGTACTGGAAGGAGATGTGCTTCCCTCCCCCATTTTATGAGAAGAGAAAGCCGTTACAAGAGATCAAGCCCTTCACCATTTGATCAAAAATTACAGTTGGTGAATTACACCAAGCTCCTTCTCCAGCCAACACTCTTTCCACTGGAATCAGGTTTTACGACCATCGAGGGAAAGCACAGATCTTATAAGGGAAAAAGTCATCACAAAGTTCTGCTCATGATCCAAACTGCTTTTCGGATAGTATGCATTAACTGTAATACTGTAATACAAAACTTGTTCTCAGATTTAAAGAGATAGGGGAGGAAAAAAGGAACTTTAAGTTCAGAGCCTCTACTTCCCCCTAAAACAGTGGTTCTCAACCTTCCTAATGCCATGACCCTTTAATACTCATATGTGGGTGTATCTGCATGTGGGCAAACCTGCCTGGAGATGGATAGAGGAGCGGTGTCTCAGTTCCTAAGACCATCAGAAATATGTATTTTCCAATGGTCTTAGGTGACCCCTGTAACCCCTGTGAAAGGGTTGTTTGACCCCCAAAGGGGTTGCAACCCACAGGTTGAGAACCACTGCTCTAAAACAGGCACCTACCAAAGTAGGAGAGTGAATGCAATGTCTCCTCCTCCTCCCCAGATGGAGTTCTGAGGGAGTAGCCCCCTCCACTAAGGCAGGGCAGAGCGTTTTCTCCAATAGTCTTAGAGAACTGCCTGGCGCACTGGGGGGTTAACTGACTAGTTAACAGAGTCACCAAGCCAGGGGATGTCAGAGGCAGGCCTTGAACACAAGTCTCCAGGGTCTGCTCATTAACCCAGAGACACCAGGATGCTTCTCAACAGTAACAGCAATAAGAGTAACAGCCATTTAAATCAAGTTTCCGAACTGGCACATATGTGCACACATACGTAATTATATCATTTAAGTTTCCCAGAGCTGGAAGGTAGTTATTATCCACATTTGGGAGATAAGGAAACTGAGGCTGAAGTGAAAAAGCCCAGCCAAGCAGATCGCTTGACCGTATCAGGAGCAGAGTGGCAAAGACACAGCAAGTGCCCTTTCTTCTTTCCATCTAGCATGCCAAGTGGAGGTGCCTCCAGGGGGCAGGCGCTGCGCTCAGTGAAGATCCACCTTTTGACAACTTCCACAAAATCAGAGCCGGGTAAAGTACTTCATAACGATCTGTCCCTTCACTGCCCAAGTCTTATCTAGGCCTTTACCTAATTTGGTGCAACAACAGGAACATCTGACTTGATCAACTTTAATACTTCGGTCATTTCCTGGGATGGAGAACTTCCTTCAACTGGCACAGGTTATGGCAGTTCTGTGCCTTAGATGGTTCTTGAGAACCGCTTCAGCCAAAGGGCCACGTGTCTTCAGTCAAACCAGCTCTGAATCTCTGAACGTAAGGGGCAGGGCCTCATGCTGACCATCCATCCCTATGGCTGCAGTGGGAGCCTCCCCTGCTTAGCTGGGGCTGCCAGAGCTCTGGATAACCCAAGGTCACACTGGGCTGAGGCAACGAGTCAGAACTTATAGTGGGCGATTTTTGTCAAGATCCATCAATCTTCAGGCATTTACTAAGTACTTAATACGTGCTGGGCAATGTGCTAAGAGCCAAGGATAAAAGGAAGATAAAATCAGGCCCTGGTCTCCAGGAGTTTCCATATAACATGTGTAAAGGTACATATAAGTAATATATAGCAAAGAAATGCAACTTTAGAGATGGCTCCAATGGAAAGAAGGGACCAAGAAAGACCTTTTGCAGTAGGTGGCATGTGAGAGGAGTCTTGAGGGAAACCAAAGGTATCAAGAGGCAGAACTAAAAGGAAGGAGGCTTCTGTAATACCCAGTAAAGAGATGAGGAGGTCCTCAACTGTGAGTAGGGAAATGTTGTGAAGGTAAAAGAAATAAGGTTTGACAACTGACTAGATATGTAGGGTGAGGAAGAATGAAGGCCCAAGGATGACTGATGATGTTGGCCTAGGAAGACTGTGGTACCCTTGGCACCAACAGGGGAGTCGGGAAGTTAACAAGCGCTGCTCTAGACATGCTGAGTAAGAGATGTATTAGATATCCAACCTGAAATGTCCAACAAGCAGTGGATGATGTGTGACAGTTCAGTGGGGAGACTACAGTTGGAAATACAGATAACTGCACCCATGGGAGCTAATGAGATCACTGAGATAATAGACAGAAAAAAGAAGAGTCCTGAGGGGCACTCATAGTGGACATAACAAGCAGAAAGATCCCGCAGAGAGAGTGAGGAAGAGCATTAAGACTGGTCAGGAGGAGAATCAACAGAGAACAATGTGCCTCCAAAGAGGAGGAAGTATCCAGCAGGAAAACACAAACCACAGCCTCAAACCCTGCACAGAGATTGAGAAGGATGTAGACTGAACAAAGGCCATGAGATCTGGCCATTAAAAGGTCACTGGTAACTTTGGTAACTGCCAGAACGCAAGGAGTTTAGAGGAAGTGAAGGCACCAAGTCTCAAGGAGGCTGGCAGAAAAAGAAAGCAGACATAAAAGGCGACAGTTAACAGGGACCAAAAGATCAAGAAGACAAGGAGGGGCTCTAAGGATGGGGAGACATGGCTGTGTTTGCAAACAGATGAGATCAGAGACCAGAGAGTGGGAATGATGGTGAGGGTGACCTGCTGGGGAAGACTGGGGCAGGGGGGAAATCAAGGGAGCATAGAGAGGGAGGGGCTGTGACAGGGAGAAGAACCATCTCTTCATAAGAGTCCGTAGTGCATAAGATAGAGGGAGACGATGAGAGGAGTGGAAGAGAAGAGGGGGTCAGGGCAGATGACCTCGATTTTTCCAGTAAAGTACAAGGTGCTCAGTCAAGAAGGCAGAGGGGAGGGCTGCCATGGGTGGCTTCAGGCGAGACATTCTGGTAAATGGGGTAGAAGAAGAGGAGGACTCAGTTGTGATCAGCAATGTATGGTGGGGCCTATTCAGCAGAGGCCCTGAGAGAAACAAAGATCCGAATGAGCATCAATGTAGTTTGGCGGGGGCCCAGTAGGACAGGACAATCACTCACACACTCACACACTCACACACACTCTCTCTCTCTCTCCCCTTCCTCTAGACACTGGAGAGGGATGCAGAACTCAGGCAAGACAAAGAATGTGGAAAAGGTAGAAAGTATAGAAGGAAGCAGGGTGTGGGATTAACAAGGGAAGAACAGCAGTGACAATCAGGAAGGGCAGCCCAACACAGCTGAACAGCAGGCAATCCTCTGAGACTGCCTCGGATAAGAGTGGGCAAAGCCAGGCTCACTGAAGTTCTCAAGCCTCCACCAAGGCTGGACTGCCAGGGGCGCACAGCGGCTCATTTTCACTGCTCGAGTGAATCTCCACACCACAATCACCAATAAGATCCCAGGGCAGGGCCCAGATCACCATACATTCTACTTAGAGCTCTGGATGCACGGCTCCTGTGACGGCCACACACCAGCCCTGGGAGGTGAGGCACATCACCACCACCAGATAGAATAAAGCACCAGAGTAAGAGATTGAAGGAATACCCACAGTCACACTCCTGTGTCAGTGGGGAGATTTGGACCCAGGGCTCTCCTAAGGGCAAGGCCAATGCCCTTACCATGCAGAGAAAAGGAATATAAAGGAAACCTTTACTTGCCATGGTAGGTGAGGTGCTCATGGGCTGGGTGAATAAGGAAAAAGGAGGCACCTGGAGGTCACAAAGTGAACAAATGAATGTGTAAGCATTTATCATGTGACCACTATGCGCCAAACCCTGTGCCCAGCACCAGGGACACAAAGGCAAGAGAGAGACAATTCCTACCCTCAGAAAGCTTCCTTCTTCTCTGTAAACCCATTTGGGGGAGTGGAAGCTGGGGAAGGGATTCTGCAGAAGACTGCAAGCCTCCACTGGCAACAAGAGCAGTGGTTTAATGATTGTGTCTAAAGCAAGAGCAACAGCTGGGAAGCAAAAATGGAGGTTTAGGGACCGGGGGAGAAGAGGGAAAGCACATGGGGGCAGAGTAAGTGGCCAGGGTGTATGCTGGGTGTGATATGAAGCTGGTGTGAGGCTCAGTAGATCCAGAAGCTTAGTCATGTTAGTGACTAGAATCGATCACCTCCCCCAGAGGGCAGTCTCAGGAGGGCAGGTAGCAAGATGTCCTCCATGGGGAAGCTCTGGAGGAGCTTTATCTGAAGTGATGAAGAAAAGATGGAAACAAGAAACTGTGTTCAGAAGAATTCAGAGTTCAAAATTACAGGGGTGATACAGTTTGGGTAAATGGTGAGGCCATTAAATATGAAAATACTCTTGTGAACAACTGTAGTGGAAGGAAGGTAGGAGGCTGATGAACTGAGAAGAAAGAGGCATCGATCAAATAATGAACTCTTTGAGCAGAAGAGAGCAAGAACTGGTGTAGAGACAGGAACAAGACTTTTAAAAAAAAGTTTACTGATGAATTACTGTTAAAATATTCATACAAACCCTTAGCATCCTCCCAATTAAATCCCCCAATACATGCTAGTCTTGAGAACAACTGGGAGGGAACACGCCACCTTACAATTTAGTAGTTTTCCATTTAGGATGAAGAATGGCTGACATGCTCTAAGTCAGGACCAACATCGGCTAAATGAGTTTGTTTTTTAAATTTTTAAAAAGTTGTATCCATGTGTTCTGTTTTTGCATTACAAACATCTAGGCATTAACCCAACTCTGTGAGAGGTCTCTCATCACAAGGTAATACAATTAAGCAAAACCAACAATATAGTGACTTCATCTGAAAGTTTGTATCCTACCCCATCTGTCACACAAAGCTCTTTATGTGAATTTGTAAAAAATGAAATCTATTTTCTGTACCTCCCACTTTCTACCTCCCACTCCACCAGAAAAAGGAAAAGAAAAACCAATTCCTTGTAACAAATATACATAGTCAAGCAAAACCAATTCCTTCGCTGGCTGTGCTAAAAATATCCAGATCCTTCCATTACCTTCTGTACTGGTTCATTAAAGTCGTCTGGAATTAAGAATGGTGGCCATAATTCTCACAGATTTCAAAGCTGTCTGTCTTTAATGTATTTCTTTATAGAAATCATTCTCCTGGCTCTGCTCATTTCATTCTCAATGAGGTGGCAAAATTTCCTTTCTATAATGTTGAAGTATAAACTGTGGTTCTGGCTCTCTGGACTTTGCTCTAGGACTCTTCCAATGGGATCTGAGCTTTGTCACTATGTAAAGTTGTCTTCTTTGACACGGCTGTAGTAATCCATCAGTTCATAAAGGAACTAAGATGATTTTTATGAAGCGCCTACCACGTGCTGGGTACTGGGCTAGGCCCAGAAGGGAAAGGGGGCAGGGATACAAGGCATCTGTGTTTCTCTGAATTGCTCATGTTTCTTATAAAATGATATGTCATATTTATACCCTCACTGGGCATGGTGTTTGCTTCCAACTTTTTCCATTACAAAAAATGCTACTATAAATATTTTCAGAAGTGGGCCTTTTCTTGTTGGTCAATGACCCCTCCTCCCACCGTCCCAACCCCCTCACCTCCAGGCTGGATAGATTTAGTAACTGGGTGAATGGAGAGGAATAATTTTAAAACTTCAATTACATAATTCCATATCACGTTCATGTAAAACATGATTTTTAAGAAAACTACACAGTCATTTTCCATCAGGACAAAGTTGGAAATCGATGATTTAGATTTAGAAAAGGGACCTCAGAATTGATCTTAGTCTAGATCTGTCAAACTCAAGTAGAACCAGGGGCTACTAACTCCTGTGGAAGGATCCCTATGGGTTGCACATGGACATAACTTTAAAATGTAACGTTATCTCTATTCTCAACTTGCATTTCTGGTCTCAAGCACTCCTACAGGGAAGCTACAGCACACCTCTTAGCTAGACTACCCCTACTCAATTCCTAGAAAGGTCCATCTATAACAGGTCATTTTAATACCATGTCATTTTATTACTAGGTCACTAACTCCCTTGAGAAGGGCATCTACAACAGCCTCTCCTCCAGTTCTCTTCTTGAATACCCCCCTACAATCTGGTTTCCATTCTGGAACTAGGCCCAAAGGGCTATGAACACTGCGCATACCCTTTGATCTAGCAATATCACTACTAAGTTGATAATCCAAAGAGACAAAAAATGGGGGGTGGGAAGGGAAGGACCTATGGGTATAAAAATATTTGTAGCAGCTCTTTTTGTAGTGGCAAAAAAATGGAAATTAAGGGGATGCCCATTGATTGGGGAATAGCTGAACAAGTTGTGGCATATGAGTGTAATGAAATATTACTGCGCTATAAGAAATGATGAGCAGGCTGATTTCAGAAAATCCTGGAAAGACTTAAATGACTTGATGCAGAGTGAGGTGAGCAGAACCAGGAGAACGTCGTATACAGTAACAGCAATACCGTACAATGACCAACTGTGAATGACTTAGTTACTTTTAGCGATACGATGATCCAAGACAATCCTGAAGGACTCATCATGAAAATGCTATCCACCTCCAGAGAGCAAACTGGTGGGAGTCTGAATACAGAGCAAAGCAGACTAGTTTTCACTTTTGGCATTTTTTGTGTGTTTGTTTTCCCTTTGAGTCTGTGTCTTCTTTAACACCATGACTAATATGGTAATATGTTTTACATTATTGAACATATATAACCTATAACAAGTTGCTTACAGTCTCAGGGAGAGGCAAGATGAGGAAAGAGAAAATTGGGAACTCAAAATTTTTTTTTAAATTTATTTATTTTTAGTTTACAACATTCAGTTCCACAAGCTTTTGAGTTCCAAATTTTCTCCCCCTCCCCCCTCCCCAAGACATGGCCAAGATAGCATGCAATCTCATATAAGCTCTGCATATACATTCACATGAAACATTTTCACATCAGTCATGTTGCAAAGAAGAATTTATAACCAATGGAATAAACCATGAGAAAGAAGAAACAAAACAAAACAAAAAAGAGAGAGTACAAATAGTCTGCTTCCATCTGCATTCAGACTCCATAATTCCTTCTCTGGGTGTGGACAGCATTTTCCACCACGAGCCTTTCGGAGCTGTCTTAGAACCTTGCATTGCTGAGAGGAGCCCAGTCTGTCAGAGTCAGTCACTGCACACTGTCACTGTACCTGTGTACAGTGTTCCCCTCGTTCTGCTTCCCTCACTCAGCATCAGTTCATGTAAGTCTTCCCAGGTTCCAAAATTTTAAAAAATGAATGTTTAAAGTTGTCTTGACATATAACTGGGGAAAAAATTTTATTTTTAAAAATGCAACATGTTCAAAACTGAACTCATTGTCTTCTCCTCTAAACCTTCCCCATTTCCAAACTTCTCTATTACTGTTGAAGGCAACCCTGTCTTCCCAGTCCCTCAGGCTCCCATCCTAGGCATCATCCTGGATGCCTCACTATCTCTCCACCCCCATAGCCATGGCCAAGGCTGGTGATTTCACCTTTGCAGCATTTTTCCAATATTCCCCCTTCTGTCCTCTGGCACAAGCCCTCATCACCTCATTCCTGGACTACTGAATTAGCTGCTTGTGGGTCTGCCTGCCCCAAGTCTCTCTCCCTACTCCAATCCTCCCTCCATTCAGCCACTAAAGGACTTTCCCTAAAGCACAGGTCTGATCCTGTCACTTCCCCTACTCAATAAACTATAGGGGCTCCCTACTGCCTCCAGGATCAAACATAAAATTCTCTGTTTGGAATTCAAAGCCCAACCTACACCTCCCCCATCCCCACACTTTTCCAGTCTTCTCATGAGCACACCCCAACTCTTCAATCCAGTGACACTGGCCCCCTGGCTGTTCCACAAACAAGACACTCCATCTCGACTCCAGGCATTTTCTCTGGCACCCCCCCAGGCCCTGAACCCTCTCCTAAGTGTAGTGCCTTCCTTCTGTTAACAATCTCTTCCAGAACCTGCACCCAGCTTGTTTGCACACGTGTTTGCTGTCTCCCCATTAGCTTGTGAATGTCTTTTGCCTCTCTTTGAACCTCCAGAACTTGGCACCATGCCTGGCACAGAGGTTCCTGATCAATACTGATTGACTGAAGGCCAGTATAAAAATAGAGTTCGTACTAAATAGCACTGGAATCAGAAGACCTGGTAAGAGTTAAAGCTAGGAGTAGAAACTCTCTTGGAATTTCATAGGCTTCACTTGTTTTAAACAGGATTCCACAGATGCTTGCTCCTCATACTAGACTCCACCTCCAGACTTGGAGCCCTTTCTTTGGCTGCCTCCTGGGCTACAATGCTCTTCTTTCTTGCCTCTACCTCCTGGCTTCTGTCAAGGCTCAATCTAAAACCCCAGTTCCTGCAAGAAGCCTTTCCTGAGCAGCCCTCATTAATGCTGGTGACTTTCCTCTGCTGACCATCTCCAGCACAGAGCTGTTTCTACGTGCTCTGCCCCCATCAGACTGAAAGCCCTTTGAGGAAGGGACTGGCTTTTGGGCGTTCCTCTGTATCCCTAGCACTCAGCACAGCGCCTGGCACTGCTTACAGCAGGCTTGCTGACTTGACTGCTTTCCCTCTTGCTTCTAAAGCCATTACAGACGGATCCTAAGCTCCTTTACTTTATAAAAAGCCCATTTTGTAAAGTCTATTTGCCATTTAACCTCAAACAAAATGTGTATGAGGAATGTTCCTAGAGCCCCACAGAATGACACCCCACTTTCCAAGTGAGCTCACTCTTACTTCAGACAGAAAAGCCTCCCCCACTAACTGGCCCTTCTGATGCCGGGAGCTGACAGCACCTCAGCTCATCCCAGCCGGGTACCAGGACGCAGACTTCTCAGGCTGAAGGTAGACCCAGCCAGTGACCTGGGGAAGTCAAGAAGTCTCTACACTCATTTTCCTCAGCAACACAGAAAGGAAAGTGAGTTGAGGAGGGCTTTGAAGGCCTCTCTTGTTCAAGAGCTCTGGGGTCTCCCCCGAAGGGACAAGTCAAGTTCTCCCCAATCTGGCTGCAGCTGACCTGGCCAGACTCTGTGGCTGTTACTTACCTGCCCTTCCCTCTCTCTAAGCTCCAGTCAAACTGGCCTATTAGTGGCTCCTGGCTCCTCCCAAGGCCCAGTCATCTCCAATTTCTGGGTCTTGTGAACAGGCTGTCCCCAGCCCATGCCTGGAATGCACTCCCTCCTTCTTCTCCCATCAGATGTCCTTAAATTCCACTCAAATACTGTCTCCTACAGGAAGCCTCTCTGCATCCCAGCACTCCCTCCCCTGGCCCCAGAATCACCCGGTTTTTACTTTGGGTAGGTTGCATACTTATTTATCTTTGTATGCTGTGGTTTCCCCCCATAGAACAGAAGTTCCCTGAGGCAGCGACTGTTTACTTTTTAACTCTGTAGTCCCAACAGCCAGTGGTGCCTGACACTTGGCAGCAGGCGCTTAATGAATGCTTGTGGATGGACTGATAAAGCCTCTTTGTTGAGACCGTGCTGTTCTCCCCACCGTTCTCAAGTCTTCCCGGCCCCTTCTCCATGTCCTAATGACTCGGCTGCTAATCAGCTCCCTCCCAGACAACCTGGTTTGCCTGAATCTTGTCAAAGAACATAAGGATGTAGCCAGAGGTACTTCACAGGCCTTAGGGTCAGTGACTCAGCACCTGAAGGGGTCAGGAATGGGGCTGGGCAGGGAGAGCAGACAATAAATTTGCCCCCTACCTCGACCCCCAGTTAACTGCACTTCCTCTCAACCCCTGAAATCACTTCATACTTATTTTGCATGAATTAATATGCATGTTCATGCTGCCCCTTGAATAAGCTCCCTAAGGTCAGAGACTGGAATTCTGGTCTTTGTATGTCCCACTGCTGAACACAAGACCTAACACTCAGCAGGTGCTTAAATATTTGTCGATCAATTAAAGATCTGAAGAGAGTTGAGGTCTGAAAACTGAGGAACCTACCCTGGATGTTTGCTTATTACTGGTCAAATAACCCATACCTGGGGTGCAGTGCAGCCATCGAAGATTCAAACTGGCAAGTCCTCTCGAGTTAAGACTTCATTCTGAAGAAAACATTGAGTCAGAGGATGTTGGAAGGATCCTGCTCTTGGTGCAAAAGGGCTTCTGAGGCTGGGCCTAGAAATAGGCGAGGCCTCCAGCCAAGGCCTGAAGAACCAGAGAGGAAAGGCAGAGCACAGACTTTCTGGGGCTTCCAGGCAAGAGCACCTTCCTTTTCAAAAAGACCTAAGGGAAGAAAAGGTCTGTGGGCTTTAAGCTAAAGAAGAATAACACCCACTTTTCTCCAGAGGGAGAAAAATCCAAGACTTTCAAATGAGACAGAGAAGCTGAGCAGCATCTGGGAAAGGCATATATATGGTCTGGGCAAACAGCAAGAGAAGAGGCTGAGCTCAGCTGAGACCCGGCTGGAAGTGAAGAGGTGAAGAGGTCAGGACGAGCAGGAAACAAAGCCAGGAAGAAGGACGAATGCCAATCGAAGGGCAGGGGAGGCAGGAGTTGCCCATACACATAT
The DNA here is from genome assembly GCA_028627135.1 of Pseudochirops cupreus. Taxonomy (NCBI): domain Eukaryota; kingdom Metazoa; phylum Chordata; class Mammalia; order Diprotodontia; family Pseudocheiridae; genus Pseudochirops; species Pseudochirops cupreus. The sequence continues at coordinate 412,853,751 of CM053583.1, read as the reverse complement.
GTGTGAGGCATGTGTGCTCCCCATGTATGTCCTGCATATGTGCTTACTATGTATGGCTCTCAAAAGAATGCCAACTCTTCACAACAACAGCTCACACGTCCACAGCACGTGAAGGTTTGCAAAGCACTAGCCATCTAGAATCTCATTTGCTCTTCAAGGTGGGCGCTATTATCATCGGGCCCATTTTAAAGAGGAGGAAGCTTCCTCAGCTCACTGGGCAGGGACCAACAAGCTCCAAGCAGACTCTCCCGGGCCTCCTACATCTCTGAAGGGTTACTTGGCTCCATGATCCCCTTCCCCCCAACTGCCAGGACCAACTCCAGCCTGAGGCTAAACCTCTGTGAATTATGAGAATCTACCCAAACTGGATCCTTCAATGATTAACATGCCCCTACCCCATCCCGGCCTCCCTGGCTTGGTGCTTCTAAACCCCTAGGCTACCACAGTTCAAACTCCATTCTACATTCCCCACAGATTGTCCCCTTATTCCTGTCTCCCCCTACACCTCATTCTGGAATGCCTGTTCCACAGGAAACAAAATAGCTTTCATCTTCAATCTTTGCCTTTCTTTTTTGTACTCCCTGAAACTCAGCTCCCTGCTGAGGACCCTGCCTTCCTGGTCACCCTTTCATGCACAACCCCTGAGACATGGTCATGAGCCAGGGCATTTCTCCTTCTTGCTCCCCACTGACACCTCCAGGGTTTTCCTCAGCCACAACAAATCAGCAACAACTACTCGTTTCCAATTTACCCAATACCTAATCATCCCCCAGCCCTGACTCTGCAGCTACAGTCTACAGCTCCCTAGGGCACTCCCCTTCCCTGCTCAATAAGATCTCTTTCTCTCCTCCCCAAGCCCTGAACTCACAGCCACACCCACAGATAGCAACACCCTTGGTCTTGCCATCACCCATGGGCTCCATTTTCATGTTCATGAACTCTGGAATTCCTTTCTCTGTTCTGGTATCATGCCACCTCTCCTCTCATCCCACCTGCCTTGCAGCCCCTAATCCTCTTCTTCGTCCTCACCCAAACCCCTTCGTACTCTCCTCCCTTCCCCATCTCAACACTTAGTGAAGCGGCCCAACTCTCCACTCTCCTCTCTCAAGTTCGTCACCCTGTTATCCATCAACAATTTTGCCCAGCCAAGCCTTGGCACTGGATTACTGCCAACACCCACTGCATCTGCTCCTACTCTTGGTGCTGCTGAACAGAGCTAGAGGAAAATCAAGAAATGGAGCAGACTGGGCCCACTACGTATTACATAATCTCAAGCAGGCCCTCAGTGCTGCAAGGCAATCCTCAGCCACCTCCCTAACCAGACCCCTGACTCACTCACCACAGCAGCTCTTCCAAATCTTTTCCATCCCTTCTCAAGCCTCGCACACCAGCTTCAGTCTAGCCTGTCTTACCTTGTCTGTGGTCCCCCATGCCCCCTAGACTGTGAGTCCCTTGAGAGCTGGGGCTGCCTTTTCTTTACTCTTATCATTTCACTAAAGGCCTTTGCTTTACATTAACTGCGTCCTCTGAGTATTAACATCTGTAGCAATGGCAAAGGTATGGTTTTAGGGGATGTGGACCCACAGACTGCTTTGTACCCTGGGCAGCCACTTTTGGGGGCAGCTGAGAGAGTACCCCCCAGCACCAGACAGAAATTTCTCTATATTTTACTTATCCGTGTGCATCATTACTCACAATTTTTATAGGTCTCATGCAATGCTAGGATGTGGTAGGTGCTTAAAGGTTAGCAAATAAAGGAGTGCCTCTGTGTAGACACAAAGTAAATCTTCAATACTTAATAGTGACTGTCAATAATCACAAGGAGCCAAAGCCAAACACAGGGGTAGACTCAAAATGTACTAAAGCTTTATCACATTACAGGGAGGGTCAGGTTAATTGCCTAAAACAAACCCATCAAAGCCTCAGGTCCTAAGACCACCAAACAGGTTTTAGTACAGTCAGCTGCTCCCCCACCTCCCCAAACAGCACACAGTGAAGATTAACCTGCAGGTCACCAAAGAAATGACAAACTGCCCAATGAGCTGGTCCAAATGAAAACATGAGCCCTGCTCTTAACTATGTAACTATGGCCAGGGTCAGCCACCTCTCAAGAGGGAAGAATCATTTTTAAAAAGTCTCTGAATATAAGTTTGGAAAAGCTGCACTGTATTTTGTTTTTCCCAAATGATAAAGATTTCACACCATTCTTATCTGTGATAATTTACATAGTTTATCTTCCTTCTAATAGTTAATACAACACAACATAAAGACCAGCCAATAACCAATGTCTCTAGAAGATCTTCAGCACATTAGCTATGTTCTGTTTTTTTCTAGGAAAGAAAAGGGAAGCGTTGTCTTCTTGATCAATCTGGCCCAGAAAGGATAAGTCACAGGCCAGACAGGAACAGAAGGGCAAGGAGGAAAGCTTAGGGCATGAGCGGCAAAGATGGAGGAGACTCCAATCGCACAGCCCAGGCTCTGGGCTTGGGTTTGTTCAGTCTCCAAGCAGAGGAGGCAAAAGAGGAAGACAACCGAGCAAAGGGCAAACTCCGCTTTTTCTCGGTTGGCAATTCACTGGCAGACTTAACTCTTTTGGGGTGAGAGAGATGAATATATTCAACACTCAAGTTCACTCACTGGCTTATTCTCAAGTACAGTCTGTGACCTCCTTGGCCAAGAGCAATTTGGCAATTTTCTTCAACCTTCTCTATGAGGCAGAGCTCGGCCAGGCTGACACCGTGCTCTGGCAAAATCCCCGCTGCGCCTCCTTTCTTGGTAAGGAAGATGCCTGAGGGTGCCGTAGCGTACCCCAGAAGTAGCACAGGGCAGGAACCGGAAACAAAACAGACCCTTGAATTAAGTTTCTGAAATTCTACGACTTTGGAAGGTCCTTGAAATTCAGAGTTTGTGATTCTATGTTGTAGAGACTCACCTTTTAACACCTACCAGTGATTTCCCATGCCTTTAATCACAGCTGGAAGCTAATAAAACTTGCAAATGATTATCTGGCTTTCAGTTCAAGAGGGCTTAAGCTTAAATTATACCACTGAGTGCCCTGGTTTTGGGTAGCCCAAAATAAGGTGCAGTTTACAGGAAGCACTGGGTATGAGTCAGGAAGACCTGATGTCAGATGCAGGCTCAGACACTTGCTACCGTGTGACCCTGGCCAAGTCACTTCACCCCTATGTGCCTAGTTTCCTCATCTGCAAGATAGATAATAAGGCTACCTACTTCACAAGACTATCATAAGAAGCAAATGGGGTTTTTGTGAAGCGTTTTGCAATCTTAAAGCACCAACGTTAGCTGTTATTTAGGAGCTGTTATGTTATTACTTAGCTTAACTGAAATGTTACCAAATCATCAGACTAACAAAACTACTCAAAGTTATTTCGCCTGTCTGACCCAAGAGACCACCTCCTCCCATGAGGAGGAGAAAACAAGGAAATTACTCCTCTTCTGAATGTGTTTGGCTAAGTTCTGTTTCAAAGTAATATTACTAAACTACAAGTCAAATTGGTTTACAGAAAAATTACCACATATCCTGATACATATATATGGATACACATTTATATCTCAAGCAAATATATACATATACACACACACACACACACACACACACACACACACACACACACACGTATGTATCTATCAAGCTAAATGGTTTCCATTCTCTGAAAATTTTCATTTGCTCTAAAATGAAACAGAAGATTAGGGAGGAACCTTTTTCTTAAAAAACCTGTCACTGTTTTGACCCATAAATATAACTCTTAGCCAATAAAGACCAAATCCCCTACATTCCAATTTAGGCTTAATTACAAGCTGTGCTTTTTGTGATAGGGTCTGAAGTTAAGACTCGGGGAGAATGGTCCTGGTAATAACAGCAGCTGCCTAGTCATGGACTCATGTTACGTGGCTGTCTTCTTCCAGCTGGATGTAACTTTCAGCAACATAAATTCAAAATAGTTTTACACCTTCATTTTGTGGCCTACTTATTTATTGCTGACACATATATTCAATCAGGTGCAAAATCTTAGTGTCACCTCTGCCCCTCCTCCCCTCTCGCCTCTCGGGTGCCAGAAGGCACCAAAGACCTTGGTGAGAGGCCCACTTCACACCTCCTCTCTCTACCCACTGCCCACGTGAACTCCTGGAGGGGGCACTGACTGAGCGGCCCTTCCTTCTCACACCAGCCTGGACCACAAACTTCAAAGCATGGCCTGGCCGATGTTCAGCTATGGCTCAGGTCATATAACTCTGCCAAAAATCATCAGCGGTGCCATACTGTCTACAAAGTCAAGTTTAAAATCCTCTGCTTGGCCTTCAAGTCACCCCACAATGCAGGCCATTCCACTCTCATACAAATATTCAATATTTAGTCTCACCTACAGAAAAAAACAGACCAATGGCTGTCCTGGGCTCACCTGCATCTAGGCCTTGTAATGATACTGGGATTTGAAGATCTTCCATGCCTCTTGAACTTGCTGACATAGTAGCAGGAAGGAGTGGAGCAAGAGAAAGCCAGAACCAAGCTAGCGTCCTTGCCACAATGACTGGAAGCAGTGGCAGTGCCTATGGTTGCGGCACGAACTCCTTTTTTTTGAGCCAGCCAGAATCTCTGCTAAGAACTCCTGCTGAGGACTGCCAGGGATGGGAACTGGGGGGGGGGGGGGGCGGAGCTG
>CM053583.1:412827542-412848572 GCA_028627135.1 Pseudochirops cupreus | reverse complement strand
AAAGGTCTATTAATTTTATTGGCTTTTTCATAATAGCAGTTCTTGGTTTTATTTATTAATTCAGTAGTTTTCTTGAATTCAATTTTATTAATCTCTCCTTATTATTTCTAATTTAGTGGATTTTCAATTTGTTCTTTTTCTAGCTTTTTCAGTTGTATGCCCAATTCATTGATCTCCATTTTCTCTAATTTATTCATGCATGCACTCAGAGATATAAAACTTCTCCTAAGAACTGCCTTTGCTGCATCCCACAAATTTTGGTATGATGTCTCATTATTGTCATTCTCTTGAATGAAGTTACTGATTGTTTCTATAATTTCTTGCTTGACCCACTCATTTTTTAGGATTAAGTTATTTATTTTTCAGTTAGTTTTTTTGTCTATCTTTCCATGGCCCTTTATTACATATAATTTTTATTGCATCATGTTCTGAGGATGTATTTAATATTTCCACCTTTCTGCACTGAATTGTGAGGTTTTTATGCCCTAGAACATGATTAATTTTTGTGTATGTGCCATGTACCGCTGAGAAGAAGGTATATTCCTTTTTATCCCTATTCAGTTTTCTCCAGAGATCTACCATATCTATCTTCTCTAAGATTCTATTTACCTCCTTAACCTCTTTCTTGTTTATTTTGAGGTTAGATTTATCAGTCTCAGAGAGGGGGAGATTGAAGTCCCCCACTAGTATAGTTTTGCTGTCTATTTCTTCCTGTAGCATCCTTAATTTCTCCTTTAGGAATCTGGATGCTATACTGCCTGATGCATAAATGTTTAGTAATGATACTGCCTCATTTTTGACGATGCCTTTTAGTGGATATAGTTTCCTCCCTTATCTCTTTTAATTAGATCTATTTTTGCTTTTGCTTTGTCTGAGATAAGGATTGCTGCCCCTGCTTTTGTTACTTTAGCTGAGCCATGATATATTTTACTCCAACCTTTTACCTTTACCCCGTGTATATCCCTCTGTTTCTGATGTGTTTCTTGTAAACAGCATATTGTAGGATTATGGTTTTTAATCCATTCTGCTATCTGCCTCCATTTCATGGGAGAGTTCATCCCATTCACATTTACAGTTATCATTGCTATCTGTGTCTTTGCCTCCGTCCTATTCCCTCCCCTGTTTATGCTCATAAAACATGTTTTAAAGTAACTGGGGGGGAAAAGATCTTGAAGCATGCAGGGCCGAAGACAGACTCTAGGGCCCTCTCCTTTTCATTCTTTGGACTCTGGTCCTGGGGCCAGTTCTCCAGATCCAGCTGATTGTCTTTCATCAGGGCTTCTCTCTCCTGCTTCCCTACACGTTTATGGGAGACTTGCTCAAGAACTTGGCTGAAATCTAAGTGTACTTGGGCTGCAAGAGTTCTCTCACCCAGCTGCCTGGTTCCAAAGAAGGCATTTTGTTTGATGGCTTATATTCCTGAGGAGATCATGCTTGCTTTCAGAGACGCCCCCTTCCCAGAGCTGAGATAGCCTCCACGTCCCGTTGTGTTAGCAGTTAAACTCACTTGTCTGATCATCTGATTCTGGAGCCATTCTCCTTTTCCAGGATGTCTCAGAGGTCACCAGCAGTCGTGTCAGCCCCCCAGCCCATAAGGGGCTGCCGCGTGGTAGATGTTTAATCAAAGCTTGTTCACCTCACTTGACCGTCTGCTGCTTTATGTACTTGAAGATGCAGTTCAGCCTGGTGGCTTGATGCCGCCTGAGCGTCTCATTTATCTGCTGTTTTCCTGGCTCTCACAAATATTCCTTGTTCTATCCTTCACAGTCCAAAGAGCATTTTCTTTGAAAAGAGAAAACAAGCTGGAACGGAGAAGCTTCTTTGTTCTTGTTAGAGGAGCAGAGGGGCTTCAGGGGGAAGAGCGTGTCCTGCCGTCTGAGAGTGGGGGGAGGAAAGCTTTGGGGGGCTTCATCCCCCTCACTTCTCATCCTAACACTCAACTAAAACTGGTCTCTTCAGAGTCACCAAGGACTGACCTCTTCATGGCTTTTCTCTTCCTTCCTTTCTCTGGATTCTTATCTTGAGCACTTCCTCTTCCTAGACAGGGTGTCTTCCCTGCTCTCCTGGTTCTCCTCCTTCCTGTCTGACCAGTCATTCCCAGGCTCCTTTGCTACCACAGTCCCCGTCCCGTCCCCTTCCATAGCTGTATCCTTGGGCTTTATTTGGGCCCTCTCCTTTGGTGACTTCAGCACCCATGGATTTAGGTCTTACCTTTATCTAGGCAGATACATTCCTATATCTAGCCCTTATCTGTCTCCTGAGCTGTAATTCCATATCAGCAGGCTGCTGGATCTTCCCACCTTGCTACCCCATAGACATCTCAACCTCAGTAAATTCAAAGTGAAGTTGTTACCTTGACGACCACTCCCCCCCCCCAAAAAAAGAAAACCCACTCTTGCTCCTTACTTCCCTTTCTCTGCGGAGGAAGTGCCGTCTTTCCAGGCACTCAGAGCTGGGAGGTGTCCTCAATTCTTGGCTTTCCCTCATGCCCCCACATCTAGTCATTTGCCAGGTCTCTTTGAACGTCTCAGCTCTGTTCACTTCCCTGCGTTCTCACGACCCCCCAGGTTTAAGCCTCTGTTGACTCTCCCCTCCAGTGCACCCTCCGCACAGCTCCCCAGTTTATATGATGACCCTGTGGAATCATCCTGGAGCGAGCACTGCCCTGTTCAGGAAGTACTGCCCAGTCCCTGTTACCTCTGGGCCCAGGTCTGTGCTCTCTGTTTGATGTGGAGACTCTCCACCACCTGGACCCACCTGTCTTTGTAGACCGGCCTTCTTTTCCTCTCCTTCACTCGGCACACTGACCCTGTCCATGGCAGGTCAGCTTCTGGACTTGCTCCCACCCCTTGAAGAGTTGGCCACTGAGTTGGCATGTTTTAGTTCCTCCAGCTCGTCAAGGCCTGGCTGGCATTGTTTTGTGCCCTGGGCAGTGCCTGGCACACAGCAGGGCTTTGATCAATGCTCCTGGAATTGAGTGAGTCTGAGAGGCAACAGTAGGACCGATTATCTTAAGAAGTTGTGAGATTTCTCTCCTTTGCCCTGTCCTGACACCCCCCCCACCCCCCGACTTCTGTGCTTTGGTTATTCTCTTACCCCAACATCATTTTGAAAAACCTTTTTGTGGTCATTGGTGTTCCCAGTGCTCGCTCATTCTGGGCTTCAGCCTAAGCTCTGGATACAGGGCTGGCAGGACCGGGCAGCTCTTGGGAGACATGCAAGCCCTGCTTTGCTTTTGCTTTTCAGTGCTCATCTTTTAAGCATCCGAGTCAGGGTGTTTTCTCCACGCCCACCTCAGCAGTGGCTGCTCTGGTTCCGTCTCCCTCCCAAGCAGACTTCTCCTTTAAAATGCTCTGTTATGGGAGACATACTTCCTGTCCCTTCTCTGAACCTTTGGACACCCCCAGCCCCAAGTGCAGGGCGCACTTCAGAGCACACAGCGCTGGTGCACAGTCCCTCAGTGGAGGTCCGCCCCCAGAGGAACCGAAAGCGCCTGACCACTCCTTCCATAGCCGGTCAGATCCTGGTGGCTTCCTGTCCCTCCTGAATTCCATTTCTGGGCCAGATTGGTGATGCCTTCCCTGCACTCTTCATCTAAATCCCCCTGAAGGCAGGTGCCTGGCCCTACTGGACCTAGAACAAGGGCCTTGCTAGGTCTTTCCTGTTGCCATGAGTCCCTCCCTTGGGCACTGACTGGTGCTTTGGTTCTGTTCCAGAAGAACATAAGCTCCTCAAGGGCAGGGAGTGAAGTCTGGGTAATTTCCCAGAAGGAACATCTCTTGAAGAAGAGCTGGAGGTCTCAGTTCCCTCTGTTCTTGGCAGACTCCTTACCTGTAACCCTCTGGAAGGAATGTTTGACATTTAAAAGAGGGCACGGCTCTGTGGTGCTGGGCCAGGCCCTGGGCAGAGGCATCGGAGTGCTTGTTTCTACTTCCCTTTGTCTCTTCCCTGTGGTGTTGCTCCACTTACCCCCTGAACCGGCTTGTTCCCATTTCTTTCCTTCTCTCTTCCCTTTGAAGAACTCCTCACGTTGTCTGAGGGCCCTCCAGCCCTGAAGCCAGCCCCACCTGGGTTTCTGTTGCCCTCCTCCTCTTTGGTTTCTCATGCTCGGGCCAGAGCCCAGGACACTTTGCCAGCCCTCACCCCCCACCAAGGTCGCACAGCCCCAGGAAACTTAGAGTTACTAGGAGGAGGGTGCCTGAGATCACCCAGCCCCACCCACTCATCCTATGGCCCAGCCAGGGGGATGCTGGCCCAAGGTCAAAGAACAATATTGTAACTGAATTTGAAAAAGAGTTCAGTTCCTTTGGCTTTGAATGCAGACAAAACTTTCTTGTCTCCAGAGACCTGCATGTTGCTTTAGCTTGTGCTGTCTGGAGGAAGAGGCCCAGAGAGCAGGGCTAGATGGGGCCTGATGTCCTCCCCAGCGGGTGGGCAACAAAGCTGGGCTCAGACTCCTAGTTAGTAATGTAGACGTTCAGGGCCTCCCATGCTCTGCTGGCCTGCCTCTCCCTGGAAGCCGTTTGGAGGAGGAGGGGGTCTTGGTGAGCCTCTAGGCCAGATGCCTAAGGAGCGCAGCCACCCCATTGCTGCTCCTCTGGTGACCTTGAATTTGCTACTTTATAATGACCTGGAGAGCCCGCGGGATGCTCGCTCCAGCCCAGGCTTGTAGGGCTGCGCTGCCCCAGGGCCTGTGCTCGGGCCCTCAGCAGGGCATCGTGCCCTTTTCCTGTCTTCACAGATACAGCTGACGGCGTGTCACAGGAACTCATCTCTGCTGGCCTCGTGGATGGCAGAGACCTAGTCATAGGTAACCTTGTCCTGCTCTGCTCATGTTTGTGTGAGTGTGAGTGTGCCTGTGTGTACGTGCGTGTGTGAGTATGTTTGCACACGTGGCTGCGTGTCTAGGAGGAAGTAGACAGCTGGCCTAGAAATCAGCACAGCCTTCACTGGCTGCGTGGGCACAGTCAATCACAAACAGATGCTGTTATGGCTGTTTAGGCTAAGCCATCCATGCTGTTAAATGAATGCAGTCCTCAAGGCCTGTGGGAGACCAGCCTAGGCAGATGCCGGCAGAGAGAAAGGAGCTTGGGAATGTCTGGTCCACGGTAGAGGAGCCTGACCCGAGGCCCAGGTGCCATCGGTTTTACAGCTCTGTGCGTGGATCAGATCCAGCAGAGAAGGGGGGGGTGGTGCATCGGGCAGCTTTGTCCTGGACCAGACCCTCCTCCAGCCCCTGCTGGGACCAACTCCAGCTTTTCAGAGGCAAGACTGAGACCTCCAGGTGCCTCAGCTTTGGGCGGTGCCACCCTGAGAGGGGAGGGGGTTGGGGAAAGGGAGCTTGGGCTGCATGACTGAGGCTGGTTCTGGTTGTGTTGAGCCTGGCTCTGCTTGGCCTAATATCTTCCTTTGTGTGATTACAGTGGCAGCTAATTTGCAGAAAATTGTGGAAGAACCTCAGTCAAATCGCTCTGTCACTTTCAAACTGGTACTTCCCTCCTCCTCCCTCCTCCCTCCTCCTCCTCCTCCCTCCTCCCTGCCTCCTGCCTCTTCCCTCTTCCTGCCTCCTCCCTCCTTCCTGCCTCCTGCCTCTTCCCTCTTCCTTCCTCCTCCCTCCCTCCTCCTACCTCCTTCCTCCTCCCTCCCTCTTCCCTCCCTCTGTGTACAGTTGTCGTGCTTTGTCCCTGCAGTCCCATAGCCACCCTCCCTAGGGGAGTTGTGAGAATACTGAGTTCCTTCGAAGGACAGGGTGGAGGCCTCTGCTCCTCCTCCCCGGAGGCCTGGCCTCCAAACCATTTCCCTGCCACTCTCAGGGGAGAGGACTGAGTGATTCTGCAGAGCCTAGTCACTCACCTTGGTCTCCTCAGAGCCTTCTGTTCCCCACCAGTCCCTTCTTTTCCTGAGCTCGTAAGCCTTGTGCTCTGCCCCCATCTATCTTTGAAGAGACAGTTGTATTAGATTCCCTTCCATTCCCTCAGCGACCCATGCCTTAGCTGTGCTTCTCTCCAGTCCCATTGCTGCCTAGAGCCCAGTGATGGCTGGTGCCTCTGATATCCAGACTCTTTTCTGTTTGGTCCTCAGGCATCTGGTGTTGAAGGCTCAGATATTCCCGATGATGGCAAACTTATAGGATTTGCACAACTCAGCATCAGCTAAACCACGGTCGCAGAGGAAGCTTCCCCACAGAGAACCCACTCATCATATTTCTATTGCTCTGTTGGCCTAAAATCCACGACTGCCAAAGAACCCAGGTCTGCCCTTCCCCCGCCCTGGTGGGATCACCACTGTCTGGCCTCACTCACCAAAGTCGCCATGACGTGCTCCGTTTGTAAGCTGATGACTGCACAAGCCGCGCCGCTCCCTCTGTCTCAGACGCTCAGACTGGATGCCCGCGGCCCGTGGGCCTGTCGGTCTGTTATTGCCTTACTTGACACATGCCACGGGGCGCAAGGCACTGTTTCTTCCAGCACCACGGGGTGCCTAGATGTGGGGGGCTGAGACTTCTTGTTGCCGCACCATAGCCATGAAATATTGGTCGACTGGATGCCAGAGGATTTAATTGCATATTATTTCCTTTGGCCCCAATGTAACTCCTAGCAACCAATATAAGGACATAATAAGCACAGTTTCTAATGTCATTGGCCTGAAATATTCCCATGTATTGATCACATTCTTGAGAATTTTCCTGAGGCTTGTCTGCTGCACCCTCCCAGGCAGCTGCTTCCTGAGGACTCTTCCTGGAGGGCCGCTCACCTTGCCCTGGGCCTCCTGCCCAGGGTCAGGTTGGGCAGAGTGGGGAGGATCTCTCACCTAGTGCCCAGAGACCCTTGGCTTCCTTTTCCCCAGAGTGACTACAAGCAAGTCATTACTTATATCATTGGGAAAGTGGTGATTTTTACCACTTAAATAAAATGAAAAGAAACTTCCCCTTGATCCCAGCATCTTTCCTCCCATGAGATTGGCCCTCTCACTGGTGAGGGTAAGGGTCTGTGTGGAAGAAGGCTGAGGCTTTCACAGCAATAATGGAGAGTCATGATTGGCTGACCAGCCAGCCTGGCCTGCTTCCAGCCCCCTCTCTTGCACCCAGACACCTCCAACTCAGCCTCCTTTGAGCTGGGCCCAGGACAGTGAGGGTTTAGGAGGAGACAGTGTGGATTTGGATCTCTACAGAAATAATATAACTGAGACACTTGTAATACTATATGGGAGGAATCTATGGGTTTGGGAATTTTTTCTACAATTTCACAACTGGCCTTCATATCCTACTATTGGCTGTGGGGGAGTTTTCCTTGTGATTACTGGCCCGGCCTCAGCTTTTCTCAGCATGGAGAAGCCAGGGTGGGCTGCTTCTTGCAGGTGACCAGAGACCATGTTTAGATTACTGAGCCTTCTAACTATCGGGCTGAAGCTATCTGTGGCCTCTCAGAAGGTTTCCCAGCTCGAACGATTTCTTCCAGCACGTTCCTGTGAGCCTTGGAGTTCCTTTGGCCTCTTTCAGCCTTTGCCAAGTTGGGGTGGGGGGTGGGGTGGGGAAGGGACAGATCTCAAGAGGGTTGGAGACCCCAGGAGAAGTGTGAAAGGGTGGGACTCCTAAGGGGTGGGGGGGTCTGGATGAATTTGAGGTGTGGGGGATGGCGGAGAAGGAGGCTCTTTGGTCCGAGCATACGGCTCGGCTTCCACCAGTCCCATAGTAACCTCCTTCGTTGTAGAGCGAGCTGAGCAGTGCTCTCTCCAGTTAGCTTTCTGTTCAGGAGCGTGCTTGGGGAGGGCAGGAGGCCAGCTGGCCCCTGCTCCCTCTGTCCCTGCATCCCCAGGAGCCCCACACTGGTGCAGAAATTCCGTGTAGTGAGTTGAGAAGGTAGGAAATGGGCTGTTTTTGTCTTTAAAAGAAATGATTTTGTCCCACTGGGATCTAGGGAATCAGCTAGCAAGCCCCAGGACAGTGTTCTTCTTTTTCTTTGGACATGCACTCGAGCCTCTGTCCATTTGTTGGTGTGGTGGTGCTGAGACCCGCTAGGGTAGAAAGTGCCCGATGGGACAGTGGGCTGGGCAGAGCCGTCCCTTGTGAGCCCCATCCCCAAGGGAGCTGGTACGAGGGCCTTGGCTTCTGTGAGGCCCAGGCCAAGTGCCAAGGCTGATCGCGGAGGTTGTGGTCTGTCTGCTGCGGCCAAGGACTTGGGGTGGGGTTTTGGGGTTGTTAATGTCGGAAGCCAGCCTAGAACCGCCCCACCGTGCACGGTCACTGCTCGGAGAGCTAGAACTGCGCTGTAGGAGCGCACAGAGGCGCCTCTCCACAGGGCTCAGAGTCAGCAGCAAAAGATAGAACATATTCAGCCATTACCCCTTCTTTTTTCTTTGTATTTTCCTGCACGTTCCCCTCATTTTTAATCAATAAAGAACAAATTGTCCATGGCTGTGGCCTGAGCTCTTTCTTGTAGCAGAGGCAGGTGGGGAGAGGCCCAGGCCACAGGTTTGTGGGTCACTCAGCTGCTCTCAGACTGGGCTGAAGGGACCAGCTTTGGTCGCCCCCAGGGACAGCTCAGGGGAGGAAGATGGGACGGGAACAAGGGAGCTGTCCAGAGTCGCTGTTGGGCTTGGGTTTGAGCCAGAATTCTCTCTCACGCTGCCTCAAATGAGGGCTGAATTGGGAATCGGAGGAACCACGTTCAGATCCTGTCTGCCACTTGGTACCTGGGTGGCTTTGACCAAGGAACTGCACTGGTCTGGGCCTCAATTTCCTCATCTGCAAAAAGTTGGGGTTAGACTCCACCTCTGAGATTCCTTCCTACTCTCAATCCAGGATCCCCAGTGCCAGTACCCATAGGACAGGCAGGAAAGCTGGAGGGTCATGGGCCTGGAGAAGTAAGGGGTACAAAGCTAGTACTTTGTACAAAAGCGAAGAGGTCACTGGTCCAGGTCTGAGCGCTGCCCCTCTGGCCTCCCTGGGCATCCTCATCTGCTGGGGAAGGCGTTGGATTGTTCGGCGGCAGCCAACACAGTGGAGATCCCTTGGGCTTTAGTCTCCTCAACTGTAACATCATTCAAGGCCACTTCCTGCTCCCAGTCTGTTCTTAGGGTGCATCTCTGAGCCTCCTTCCACTTCTGACATCCTGTGTTTCTTTTGGCCCAGGGAGGCCCCTGTGCTCCAGAACTGTCAGCATCCAGGAGCACCAGACATGGGAATTAGGGCTGAGAGCCCTGAAAGACTGAACATCGAGGGAGTTCTGGGATTATAAATGCTGCAGCTTGTGTTGGGGCGATGGATGGGGGCTAACTTCTTGCTCAGGTGGAGGGCAGAGTCTAAAGTGATAGCAAGAGACTCTTGAAGACCTTAGGCAACAATAGAACTATGAGTCCTTAATCTGTTCATCTCCAAAAGCCACTTGGTACTTTTAGGGAACAAATCCTTCTTGTGGCTTCTTCACTGAGGCACCCACCCCCCAACATTCATCCCAGCAGGAGGGTATTGTGGCCAGGACTGTGGTCACTGCATCCGGTGCTTGCTGTGTCTTTCCTCCTGCCCCACCTCCTGTCCTTTCCAGGCTGGTCTTCCTTCCCCCGCTCTAGCTTGACCCCCATGGCTCTGAGCTCTGCCTCCCTCATCACTCTCCAGGTTCCCATCCCTGGCTGACCCTTTGAGGCTTCTGGTTTTACAAGTGGGTGCTGATAAGGCTTAACCCAGGCCAGATTAAACATTAAAGACAGCCACCGTTGCCAATATGACCAGGCGTTCATGGGCTGGGCTCCAGAGCGTCTAGTGAAGCAGAGCAGAGCAGAGCAGAGCTAGCAATGGCTGTTGACTTTGCCGAGGTCCTGACCGAGATCAGGGGCTTCGGCCCCTTCCAGATCCGGCTCCTCATCCTCATGGCCATCCCCAACTTCTTGTCAGCCTACTACATGTTTGCCCAGGTCTTCATGGTTTTGGACGAGTCTCACCACTGTGTCGCTGCTAGCTGGGTTGAGCTCCTTGAGTCAAACCTGACCGCGGAGGAGAAGCTGAATCTCAGTGTGCCTAGGACTGAGGATGGTGACTTCGAGTCCTGCCTCGTGTATAAGCAACCCCCAGATAACTGGACCCTTGAGGACATCTACCAGTATGGCCTCAATGACACGGAGTCTTGCCGGGACGGTTGGGAGTACCCGGAGAAGAAGGCACTCACCCTGCTGAATGAGGTGGGGTCTCCTGCTGTCTCCCTCTGCCTGTCTGTCTCTGTCTCTGCCTCCCTGGGCTGGAGCCCTGGTCCTGCTGTTTACTGGTGTTGCATCTTCTCTGGCTTTCACTTTTTTCTTCGGTAAAATGGGAGGGGATTGGTCACTTAAGCACTCTAAATACTGTGATTCTTGGAGTCCCTTATAGTGGATATGGAAAGACCTCCTTCCCCTGGGGCAGTTTGGGTTGGGGGTCTCACCCAAATCACTGACCCCTGTACCTTGGGCCCTTTGTTAGGGGGCGGGACCAGCTGTGGGTCTGAACACCTAGATCCTTGGGCTTGGGTCCAGTCCATTTGGGGGCACAGCCCCAGGATCTCCTTTCATCTACAAAGGAGCTGTCTTACCTTGGGCCCTTCCCCAAATTCCTTGATTAACCTTAGCTCCAGCACTGGTTGGCCCTCTCCTCTGCAGCCTGGCTTTTCTGTTTCAGCAACCCTTCTATCCTGCTTTTCCAACCAACCATCTTTCTTTGCACTTTACCCCAGACTGGAGGCAGAAGCTTCCTTTCTCCTGTGACTTTGTGGGTCCATCCTTAGATCAGTTAGTGCTCTATTATCTGCATGTACAGAGTCCTAGAATCATAGCCTCAGAGGCACAGAACTTTAGAGGTTCTCTAGTCCAGCCCCAATCTCCTGAGCAGAGATGACACTACTCTTTACAAGCATGCCCCAGCCCATCCCAATCCCCCGACCACTCTTTGCTACCATGCTTTGTTCCCTTTGCTCATGCCAGCAATGCAGTGCAGAGAAGGGGTCCTGGGGCACAGGGAGGTAGAAGTCATTCGGAGGTTGAACGTTCACTAAGGTACACAGGTCTGGATAATGTTAGTGCTTTCTGTCTGTCTTGAGCCTTTATCATGTGTGTCCTGTGGCTCTGAGGGAGAGCGGGGCGTCTTTTCCTCTTTTCTCCAGTACACTGGAGAACCCCGTTCATATTCTTGCCCCTCTCACTCTCCCTTCCCTTCACTATGGTCTTTCTGCTTGTGTACTGGGGCAGCTAGGTGGCTCTGTGGGTAGAGCATTTGTACCTGAGGTCAGAAAGGCCTGAGTTCAAATATGGACTCAGACATTAGGCACACAAGGGTTTAACATTTGAGTTGACTTGAATTCTGAGGGTCAGGGCCACAAGTCAGCCCAATAAGGGAGCCTTAAACTGGTTGCATCCCTGTGGGAATCTGCCTGGGAGGACAGGGTTTCCTGGCAGTCCAAACAGATAATCCTCAGATCAGAGAAGCAGAGCTACTTTAGGAGTGAGTCCTTTTCATCCAAGTCCCTCACAGAGGTGAGCAGGGCCATTGAGATGCTGTGACGTACCAAGATCTGGCATTGACTCGAGGCATGAATGCTTGGCCATTTCTGGGTTAAACACCCACCTCCTGTCATCGCAGAGGCTTCCCAGGATGGGATGGCTCCCATACCACCATTGGTTTAGCCCCCTGAGTCCCAAATACTGTCTTAGAGGGACCAGAAGTAGCAAGTCCCAAAAGGATGCCTTCTCTTCCCACCCCTGAGGATCCCCCAGACATCTATGTGCTCCTTGAGGTCAGCCAGGCATTCAGAAGCTTCTGGAATCTGTTCCCATCTTCTGCTGGCTGTATCTGCCTTGCCCTCCCACCTCAACCCCATTCCTATTCTCGCCCCTCTGACTCTCCCTTGCCTTCACTGTGCTCTTTCTGCTTGGGTTCTGGGGCAGCTGGGTGGCTCTGTGGGTAGAGCACTTGTACCTGGGGTCAGGAAGGCCTAAGTTCAGATGTGGAAAGCCGTGTGACCCTGGGAAAGTCACTTCACCTTTGTTTGTCTCACTTCACTCTGCTGAGGAACCATGGGGATAATAACAGCACTTGCCTGCCAGAGGAGATAATATTTGTGAAGTGTGAGGCCTTGGCAGCCCTTTCCACTCTGACTAGATGAGAGTGTTCATGTGGCCGAGGAGACCTGGCCCAAGGTCCCAGCCGAACCTCATTTTTACCAGGGAACCGCCCTGCGCTTATTGGAGCTAGAAACTGTTGGCCCCTCTGAGGCCACCTTGGGGCGTGCCTGCCCTCTGGTCATTGCCCAGAGGACTTAGATTCAGATCCCAGCCCTGCCGCTGGGCACATGTGTGACCTTGGACCAGTCAGTTTATTCCCCTGGGCCTGTTTTCTTAATCTGGAAAATGAGGGGTTAGACTGGACAGTCTCTGAGACCCCTGCCAGCACTGGGGTGAGGATCCCGGCCTCCAGAGTCAGTTGGAGAGACTCTGGGGAGATAAATGATTATTGCAAGTTCTTTTTCCCCTGAATTAATAAAATTAATTAATTAATTAATAACATCTGCCTCTGCCCCGCCCCCCCCATGGTCCCAGAAGACCCAGCTTTTCCACTTACTAGTATCCCAGCTACTTAAACATGGCCAGAGGCATCCGAGATACAAAGAAGGCTAAGACCCCTGAAGGAAGGCCATGTGAGTCCCAAAGGACAGACAGGTGTGGGGCATCTGGGGTGGCTGCTCTGGACACGTGGGAGTGTAAAGCTTGTCTTTCATTTGCCCAGCTAAGCTCGGGCAAGGAAGGGGAACCAGGGATTCTGCTCAGATAGAGAAAACAAGACCAGAATAAGACTTAGCTGATGGAGAAGCCAGAGAAGACTGGGGGGAAATTCTCAGCAGGATTTTTCACATAAATGAGGTTTCATCGATTCAATAAACATTAAGTATCTGCTGTGTTCCAGGCAAAGTCAGTAAAGGGTGATTACGCCATCCCAGAGCTCTGCTCTCCCTGCTTCACCAAGAGCTGACATAGCAGAAGAGGAAGGGACCCTGGGGGGAGAATGGAGTCACCTGGGCTGGGCCCTGGGAAGTGCTGGGAGTATAGTCTGCCAGGGTAGAGCCTGGGGACAGATACATAAAAGCTGTGCAATCCTGTGTAGAGATAGCAGGAGAGCTCACCAGAGTTGATGTGATGCACTCACGTCAAGAGCCCAGACCAAGGACAGAGTCTGTGGAGACATGCCTGGGGATGAGTCTTTGGTGACGGTCCAGAAAAAATGGTCAAAGAAGTTGGAGAACAAAAGAGCAAATCCCAGTTTTACCCCTTACTATCTGTGTGGACAGATCGACCTTCCTGAGTCTGTTTTCTCCTCTGTGAAATGAGAAGGAGAAATCAGCATTGGTGGAGATGGGGAGGGGGATTATCAGGGGCACAAGTCGAGGGCTTGGCCTTGACAAGAAGAGTCGCCCCTTCATGAGGGACTGGAGTGAGAGAGGAGAGAACAGGGTATGATTTCAGGGGGATTTCTTGGCTCTGGTCTACAGATCGGAACTGTCAGAACTCTAGGGAGAATCTGCAGGCAGCTCTCTAACTACTCCACAAAGCCAGGAGGACTTAGCTGACCTTTGGGGCTTTTTTCACTTCATGACTGCCCTTGGCCAGTCATGTGTCTGTCACTCAACAAGTATGTAAAGTACCTACTGTGTGCCAAGCACTAGAGATACAAAGAAAAACAAAAAACAAAAAAAACCGGATCCCGTGCCCTCAAGGAGCTCCCAGTCCAACTAAGAGGTCCACTAAGTGACACAAGATGCATCTATGCAGGATAAATTGCTGGGTACATATATTAGGCAAGAGCTAGCTGAGGCCCTGCCCTTGGGGAGCTTGCACTTTGGGAGGGAAATGGAGAAGCAAAGTACCTAACGAGGCTCCACCTCAGCAGTAAAGCCTGGTGGGGAGTGCCAGTATGGTGACCATGGAGTATTAATTAGTAACGTTTTGTTGGTTGTAAGCATAACATTTGGGGAGCCCACGCAGATGTGTCTTAAGGTGTGGCTAGTTCTAATGAAGGGGCTCTAAATGCCTGCTAGTATACCTCGTAAATGCCTCATGTAGACACCCCTACCCCCAGTACCTCTTAAGTACTTGCTCCTCTCTCCCCTCCTCACCTCTGCCTCTTAAACTCCCTGGTGTCAGCTCAAACACCACCACCTGCATGAAGCTTCCCCATCCCCACTATTACCTTGTTTCTTTTACACACGTTTTATATATGTGTGCCCCCCTGGTTTCCCTCACCAGAATGCCAGCTCCTCAACATCAGGGACCATTCGTTTTCTTCTCCCCAGCCACCAGCTCCATTGCAGGCAGTGATTGATAAGGCCTGTTGATTCATTTATCTGGGCTTTGGTGTGCAGGTTGCCACAGCTCGTGGAAAGAGCAAGACACAGACAAAGAATAATCAGATAATGCCACTGGGTAGTGATGTAAGACTGAAGACTAGAGAGGGAGATTGACATCAGTGCCCTAGACAGTAAACCCCAATGGGCTTTACTACTGAGACTGAGCCATATCAGTGTCCTAGACAGATGGGAGAGTCATGGGAAACAAGAGCTGTGGGTTTGGCATCTCCCTCGATGCTCTCCTTTTACAGATGGGGAAACTGAGGTCCAGAAAAGGAATGTGTCTTGTAAATAACACGTACCCAAATTTTAATTGGATTGGCCAAGGCCACAGAGCTAGTCAGCCACTGAGCCAGGCCTGTTGAGCCCAAGTCGTCTGCTTCACTGTTTCTTTACCGCACGGTAGCCTTGGAAGGCTTCATGGGGGAGGTGGGACTTGGGCAAAGCCTTCAGGGACAGAATATGTGGAGGAAAAGAGGGAACAGCAAGGCCATCCAGCTTGGTTTTCTCCTTAGCAGCTGCCTCCTGCTCTCTGGGATGTGTTGAGTAAGAGAGATTGAAAGCGCTCAACCCTTTCCTCTTCTTCAGCTACATGAGCATGAGTTCATTTTCCAGACATGCCCTCCTTCCCTGCGCCTGTGTCTCCCTACCCACAGAATCTGAGAGCTGCGAGGGAGCTCAACGACCGTGTAGCCCATGAAAGGGGTCTTCCCTGTAACATACCCAATAAGTGGTCACCCATGGGTACCCACACAATCTTGCCAACCTTTCCCACCAGCTGTCCCCCATCTTTATCTTCAGTCTCTGCTGTTTCATCACTTGCTTCCTGTTGCCTGTCTCAGAAACTTTCACGACCCCACTATCCACTCAAACTATATTGTCCTTAATCTTTTCCTCCCTTTCTCAGCTAAACTCATTGAAAAAGTTGTTTACCATCCCTGCCGTCTTTTCCTCATTTCGCATTTGCTTCTCAGAAATCTAGAGTTAGACCTCACTCAATTGAAACTCTTCTCCAAAAAGTTACCAGCCTCTCTTAATTGACAAACCTAATGGTCTTTGCTCAGCCCTTATCCCTCCTGACTACAGCATTCAACACTGTTGACCAGTCCATCCTCAATCTGGCTCCTTTCCCAGTTCCTCCAGATTCAGGGTCTGCCTGCCAATCCCTTCCCCCAGGTTGGGTTGTTCTGTGTGCACTTTGCTGCTGCCGCCGCCACCACCACCACCACCACCACCACCACTATCACCACCATGAGCAAACAAGGTAGAGCAATTTCTTGGTGTGGTCAAGGGCACAGTGCAGAGATGATGGATGAAAACCTCTCAGATACATCCTACCGAATAGGGTTTTTAGCCGAGGACTGACTGGGATCAGAGGATCTGATGACCTTGTTGGTTAACTTCTCCAATCTAAGTTTTCCATTAACTCTCTGTGACTTTGATCCACTTCCAGTGGCTTTGTAGCAAAACCATTGGAGCTAGGTGACTTCTTGGCTGCCGTGCTTCCTATCAGTGATGGGGCTCGTGTACGGATGGATGAACAGGTGACCACATTTCCTAGAGAGTCTAGCATGAGACCAGAAGAGATCAAAGGAAAGGAATACCTCATAGTGAGATCCTGGGGAAGGAAAGATTAGTGGCACCCATCAGAAATGAAGAGACCAGTGAGTGTCCAGAACCAGGAGAGATGAGGAGAAGGAGGGGGAGGCTAATGATCCATCTGAAGTGGGCCAAGCAGGTGGTCAAGGGAGCCCAACAGAAGGGATGGGCTTATTCTAAGACCAAAGGAGTGCCTGAGAAGCTCAGCTTAGGCCAACAGGAGGAGAAATCAGGCAAAGGTCCTGTCAGTAAACTCGAGAGTTCTAGATGGAGAGTTGGCTGACCTGGGGAGCTAAGCCAGAGGCCACAGATCCCAAGGATATCTAAGTGATCCTTATTTCTTGAGCTGAGCAAACTTGTGTGTCATAAAAGCTGCTTGGAAATTGAGTTAAAAATGAATTACTGGCCCTGGAGTCAGGAGGACCTGAGTTCAAATCCGGCCTCAGACACTTGACACTTACTAGCCGTGTAACCTTGGGCAAGTCACTTAACCCCAATTGCCCTGCCCTCCAAAAAGCAAAAAAAAAAAACAATTACTAAATAAGATCTATTTAGGGTTGGAAGGAGCTTCAGAAACCATTTTCTCTGGCCCCTTCATTTTGCAGATGGGGAAACTAGGGTCCGAGGAGGTCAAGTGACTTGCCCCAGGTCACACACATAGTAGGCCCCAAAGATAATAGAATGTGAACCCTTCTTCTGATTCTAGCATCTTAAGTCCAGAATGAAAAAATAGTATATCAGTGCAGGGTCTGGGCTGTCTATCTTGGCTCATGGAGTATCAGAGTGCCTCCCGTTCTGTTCTCAGCATGCTAGGAGTAACTGTGAAATTCTAGGAGCGGGAGTGTTCCCTAATCCTATGTATGAGCCCCTACTGGTTGGCTCCCCAGTTTCACTTAAACAGTTAACATCTCCACAATATCAATTAACCAATTAACATGAAATAGCCTTTACAAAAAGAACTACACTGAGAAGGTATAACAAGAACCAAAGTAGAATGACATCCTTTCAAATCTATAAACTGACTTGCCTCCACACACACCCAGTCCCTGGGGAGAGTAGACTCAAAGTGGTTGTAGCTGCAGAACACAGCTATTGGAAGGGGGTGGCCCAGGAGTCCTTTTCTCCCTTTATGAAATCACCACCCAGCTCGCTTCTGGACAACTTGGCTTCTTTGCTTGGATGGGTCAAACAGGTTGGTCTTTACTGGACCTGGATGCTGTAGCCACCATGTCTGAAACTTCAATTGTCAATGAGCCTTGGATGACTTTGATGGGTATCCAAGTGCCTCTGGTTACCTGAGCACTCTCATTGATAGATACCCATTCACCTAGCACAATAGAAACGGGAAAAATAGAGGATCTATGAAGGCATAGACAAAGGGTGGCCAGGCAGAGGTTGAACTTCCCTGTTCAGTAGATCACAGGAGTTCAAGCCTCACTCACGAGAGAGTGTTTGCTTGAGAAGACAGTAAAGAGCTGGCCCTCTCAAACCTTCTGTAAGCACTCCATTCTGGCTCATTAGCCAATTTACAAGGCTTTTTGTCACCACACAGTAAGCCAAGAAGAAAACTGCACAAGTTCTGAAGTGGGGAGGGGGGCAAGAAGGAGCCCTCCGGGACACACGCCCAGAGACAAGCTCACCATGCTGCCATGCGACTTAGCCTTAGGCAGGACATGTTTTACATACTCTGTAACTTGACCGTTGTTACCCAGTCATCCTATGATCTTTTAAAGTGATTTGTAAAGTTTTTTTTTTAAAAAAAGACCAGTTTTGTCAAAAGATAGTCAAGATAAATCATTTGTAATATTTCTCATACCTTCACATTCATGGTCAAAATCATATGTATTCCTTCACATCTTCCACTAAGGGTATGACCAGCACCCCCAAGGTGCTGTGATGGAGTAGTGATCTTTGTTCTGGCATGCTAAGGAGAGGAATCCAGTGACATCATAGGATCATAGATCTGCAGCTGGAAGGGGCCTGAGAGGCTGTTTAATCCCTTTCCCCCGCTCCCATTCCCCTGCCCCATCATAGAGAGCAGGAGACTGATTCAGAGATCTTGCTTAAGGTCATACAACACTTGTGTCTCCAAGGATTGTGCTCCTTCACCCAGTAGAATGTAAGGTCATTCAGGGTGAAGACTTTTTAATCTTTGGATCTCACTACCTAGGACAACACCTGGAACATGGTTGTGATTGAGAGATTGGCAGGGTGAGGCCACAGGTGCCCCACCCTATTAGAGCCTGAAGGTATTTTCTAGGGACTCTAATCCAGCTTCCTCATAAGTGACAGCCCAGCATTGGAACCTGGTCCTCTGCTTCCCAGTCCAAGGCAACCAGGTGCCACAGTGGCCCTGGAAGCAGGAAGACCCAGCTGAGCAGGTCATTTCTGCTCCAATTTCCTCCACTTTAAAATGGGGATCAATAATAGCACCTATTTCCCAGGGTGGTTGTGAAGCTCCAGTGAGAGTCTTTGTAAAGTGACTGGCCTGTAGCCGGTGTTCGGTAAATGTTTTTTTCTTTCCTTCCTCTTTCCAACGGACCACACCACCCTGCCTCTCCTTGCTTCTGCTCACCTGTTCTCACAAATTCCAAAGGGGTCTTTGGCTACTGTTGCAATTGCTTTCTTCTAGCTTAAAAAGCTTTGATCTCCTGGAGCTGTAAATCCTCACCTTGAGTGTCTCCAGCCTTACTTGGGGACCAGTTTAGCTGATGTCAGGAGTCAGTACCATGGAAAGAGCCCTCCATTTGATACTGGGTGATCTAGGTCCAAATTCTGCCTCGGCAGCTAGCTTACTTTATAACTTTGGGCAGGTAACTTGTCATTTCTGGGGTTCAGTTCCTTTATCTGTAAAATGAAGCAGTTGGGGATAGACAAGATGACCTATGATCTGTGGGCAACTGGATGGTGTAGTGGTTAGAGTGCCAGTCCTAATCTGGCCTTTCAAGATGATCTAATCATGTGACCTTGGGCAAGTCACTTAACCCCAAAGCCTTGCCTTCCCGCCTCCAAAAGAAAAAAAAAAGATCTGAGTTCAAATGTGACCTCAGACACTTACTAGCTGTGTGACCCTGGGCAAGTCACTTAACTTCTATCTGCCTGAGTTTCCTCATGTGTAAAATTAGGGATAATAGCCCTTACCTTCAGAGTTGTGAAAATCAAAGAGTGTCCAGTGCTTAGTGCAGTGACTGGCATATAGTAAGGGCACTATAGATTTTAGCTGTTACGTTATCACTCCGAGGTCCCTTACAGCTCTGATGTTCTGTGGTTTTTATGATTTTGGAAGACAAGGTGGGTGCTCCTGGGGCGGGGGGGGGGGGGGCGGCGCTAAGTGCAAGGAATGAGGGTGTGAGAGGACTCTGGGCTTCTCAGTCACTCGGGACTAAGTCGACAGGAAGACCCCACTCCCTGTAGCTTCACTTGGCCATCAAACCCATCTTCCTGACTAAAACACAAAGTACCCTCCCCCTAGTCATTCAATGCCAGTGACTACCTGCGCGATCACACACAAAATGCTGGTTGGCATTCAGTGCTCTTCCTAATGGGGGCCCCCTCCTCCCTTTCTAGCCTTCTTACATCTCCCCTCCCCCTGCCCTCACAGAGTCTGTGATGCAGTGACGCCGACCTTCTCATTCCTCACTAAGACACTCCAGATCCCGATTCCAGGGATTTCCAGGGGCTGTCCTTCACGCCTCCTCTCCATCTCCTGGTCCCCCGGCTGCTGGCAGGGCTTGGATCGAGCCCCACCTTCTCCATCAGTGGTATTAAACTCAACTGGAAGCCAGGACCACGGGGGGCTTGGAAAGCCACACATTAGCATATTTTGTTATTTGTTTCTCGGTGAATTTTAACCCAATCTGGGCTCTTCTCAGGAGTGCTGTGGGCCACGCATGGCCCAGGAGCCACACTGCTGGCGCCCTTGCTCTACAAAAAGCCCTCCTGCTTCCCCTTAGCTCTGGGGCCTTGTCTCGGTTGATTATTTCCAGCCTGTCCCATCCCTATCTTGTGTTGATGTTGTCTGCATGTCGTCTCCTGCATGAGAATGGGAGCTCCTTCAGGGCAGGGGTGATTTTCTGCCTTTCTTTGAATCCCCCAGTGTTTAGCACTGGGCGGGCCTGGCACACGGTAGACGCTTAGTAAATCCTTACTGACTGGCAGACAGATAAGCCCTGAGACACCAGCCTTCTGGCCTTGTTTTCCCTTTGCACCCTGACATTTACTTTCAGAGATGCTTATCACTTATCATAACAAGAGCCTAATAAGAGAGCTGATAAAGCCCTATCAGTGGGAAGGCTGATACTACCAGAGGAAGCAGCCACTTTCAGTCGTCCACATAGCACAAAGCAGGACGAAACCATAGGCTGTAGCCAAGTTGGCTGTGCCAGGACCAGACAGTGAGGCACAGCCCAGCCTCTGCTAGATGCCCAAATCCAGATTATTCCTTTCTAGACCTTCCTATTTGAGTACTCCTAGAAAATCATGGATCTCAGAGGCTATCAAGGCCAACATCATTTTACAGAGGAGGGGCACTTACTAGCTGTGTGACCTTGGGCAAGTCACTTCAATGCTGTGCCTCAGTTTCCTCTGTTGTAAAATGAGGATAGCAATAGCACCTGCCTCTTGAGGTTGTTGTGAAGATCAACTAAAACAATGTTTGTTAAATGTTTATTTTTTATTTTTTTCCTTTTTAAAATTATTTCTTTTTGAGTTACAAATTTTCTCCCCATCTTTCCCCCATTCACCTTCCCAAAACAGCGATCCCACTGTATAACCCCTCCCCCAATCTGCTCTCTTCTATGTCCTCCCCCTCACCTCTCTGACTTTCCAGTAGGCCAGGATGCATCTCCCTACCCCAGTGCCAGTTGCATGTAATTAATAATAATGTATGTATCTACATATATATATATATTTTAAACATTTGATTATCGAACTTTAAATTCTAGATTCTTTCCCTTCCTCCTTCATCACCCACCCCCACTGGAAAGACAAGCAATTCAATACAGGCCGTACATGTGTAGTTATGCAGAACATCTCCACAATGGACATATTGTGAAAGAATGACTATATTTCCCTC
>CM053583.1:412802827-412827042 GCA_028627135.1 Pseudochirops cupreus | reverse complement strand
GTGGGGGTGCTCTGGCTGCACTCTCCTCCTCCCTCTCTCTCCCATGATCTTTCTTTTCCCCAAAGAAGGAATCAAGGGTTTGGGAGCTGTTCTTACTTTGCTTCTTATGCTTATTCTTACTCATGGTTGTTCAGACCATGATTTTTTTTTTAAATCTCTGTGGGGCTCTGCTTCCAGAAGGGAAAGCTCTGTCCCAAATTGCTGGGGTCCTCCCGGCTGCCATAGCTCTCAGGAAGATGCTGGGACTCTTCCTAATTACTTCCGGCTGACTGGATAATGAAGACTCCAAGACGGAGGCCCAAGACGGTGATCCGGATCCAGGCCGCTCAACTTGAGAGCACTGGCCTGAGCACAATCGCTAAGTCCCCCTGCTGCCTGCAGGCCGTGGGCAGGAAGCTGCAATGAGGAGGCGGGTGCAAAACCTCTGCCTTTTCGCTTTTCCACTCTGGAGGCCTTTTGCTGGACTGCTTATCTCCCCCTTTCGCAATCCCCACTCGCAGCTGCTGCTAATCTGCTCACCTGAGAGGCTCCTCAGCTCCTCCCGTCCAGCCACCCCCGGGGCACAGCCGTGGCTTCAGGGCAGGCTGGTTTTGGTTCACAGTGCTGATATGGTTCCTTGTAGCAGAGCTCACTTTAGTGGGAAGTATCTTTGTGTGCATTTTGGAGTTCTAGGATTGGTTTAGAGTCCTATTTTATGGGAATTTTGGGGTGGCTATGTGAGAGCTGCGATGTGTTGCTGCTCCTACGCCGCCATCTTGGCTCCGCCCCTCCCTCTCAATTCATTTCAATAAGCACTATTTAAATGTCTGCTATGTGAAAGCATTCTGCTAAGTACAGAGCAATACAAAAATAAAACTTTCCCTGCCCACAAGAAGCTTACTTTCCACTACCATACATCTTATGTCAATTGTTCACCTGGGACCTGGGTATCTCCATCTCTCAATCTTGTAGTCTTAAGCCTAGTGCTGGTGTCTCGTTATTTAACCTACCTGCTCAAATCACAGCCTGAAACACCAAAGATCTCCTTCCCCTTCACGCTCTCTCCCTCTGTCCTCCATTTCTCTCATTGCTTCCAAACATGCCCCAACCTAGTGATGCAGGTCCATTAGAATGTAAGGTCTTGGAAGACAGACACTGTTTGGGGTCTTTATTTGGCACTTAATGCTTGTCAAGGGCCTGACTGATATTTTGCCTTTTTCTTAAAATCAATAGCTTTTGTTCTTTTTCTAATCCATGAGTTTTCCTCTTGGGTCACTGAAGGTTCAACAGATGTTGCAGAGATCGACTGATCAGGAATATTGCTGATGAGATTCCAAAGTCCCCAGGATGTCATTTGTCCCATGACAGAGTTCTGCCCAAGTCTGTGAGGTGGCTGATGGGGAAGGGCCAAAGAAACAAAGAAACTCCTCCTGAAGGGAATTGCTGTTTTCTGGACTGGGGTACTTCCCATGAAGTTCGCATGCACTCTGCTAGCCCTATATGCAAGGGCCCCTGGAGCATGTTCAGCTCTGTGGGAGGTCCACCAGTCCAACAGTTCAGGAGTTCCCCCTCATCACTCCTGCTATATTTGTACTTTATTACCTAGCAAGGTGACTGCCACTCTCATCACTCTTGCTCCATACAGACAAAATTTCAGCAATCCCCGTTCTCAGGGTATTTACATTCTACTCTATGCAACCAGAAGTAACGAAATGCAAAATAATTTGAGGAAAGAAAAGAGAGTCTTATAACCTAGAGGAATTAGCAAGCCCTCCAGTTGGAGGTGGTAGCAGAGATGCCAAGGGTTGTAAGAAAGAGAGTTGATTGTTTAAATAGTAGGGACATAAGACCCAAACATTGAGAGGCATAATACCAAAAGGTGAATTAAAGAGGGGCAGACAAAAGGCTGTACAAGGCAGAGGAGGAAAGTGGTTCCCAGTTGAGAAGATCAGGAAAGGCTTCTTGGAGGAGGCAGCTTTTTAATGGGTTTTAGAATTTGCCAGGTGCTGCTATCCCTGTGCCTGTGCAGAGCAGTCTCAAGGGTACGTATCCCTGTGCCAAGGGTTGTGCAGCCTGTATCATAGACATAACCAAGAGAATGGGGCAGGGTTGGGAAGGTATTGTCAAGGAGAAGACAGTTGTCACTGACCTAGTGACACTGTGTCCCTGCTTATCATTTGCTATATACCCTGTGCCTAAAACTTTAAGTAGCAGCATCCAGAGAACAAACACAGACCTAGAGGGAAAGCTATTCAGGTGCCCTGACATTCCCCCACCCACTTCAAAAAGAGGCCATCTTCCTCTCCATCTCAGGAAACGCAAACAGAAAATTCTACTTCCATAAGACAATGAACCAAGTTAAATCCCATCCCAAAGACCTAGGCTCTTGGCTTTGCTGGAGCCCCCAGGAAGCCTCAAGGTAGGCAAAAATCTGGTGCCCTTGGAAGGTTTACTGACAAGAGCTGCTTCCCTCCTGCCCTGCAGACTCACTGTCCCCCTGCCAAAGGCAGTAACAGGACCGGCCCTGGAATGGGATCTTGGAGGTTGTCCAATTAAACACCGTTATCTTACAGATGTGGTCATTCAGGCCCAACCAGAGCAAATGGCTAGCCAGAGGTCACACAGGTAGTAGGTGAGGGAGCTGAGATCCTAAGATTCAAAGCGGGAAGGGACCCTACAGGCCATCAGGTTCAGTTCCTTCATTTTGTAGATGAGGAAAGTAAGGCTCCTAGAGGTAGCTGAGTGACTTCTTAGGGCCTCACAGCCAGGAAGCATCAGAGACGGGACGGGAACCCAACTTCCGGACTCCAGATCCAGAGCTCTCTCTGCCATGCCATGTGGCATCTCCTTAAGATTTGAACCCGTATCTCCCAATACCAATCCTATCTATTACTGTATTTTATCCAGCCCATGATACTGCCTCATAATACAGCCGTGATATTGCCCATTATATCCTGACCACCACCCACTGCCCACCTTATACCGCCTACTCATCACTGCCAAACCACCCAGTAAATGCTGACTCATGCATATCCCACTTTGATCACCTCTCAATGTCCTCAGGACATGACACATTACATAATAGGCAGGGTATGGCCCCCAAACTGCACATTCACTGCACATGCCCCAGTGCCCATACAATGGAGCATTCGCATTGTCCCTTTTAGACAAGCACACGGGTCCATTTTCTTGAAGTATCATTGTCAAGAGTGATAACTCTGAAAATCAAGAGTCCCAGGGGGATGGGTTCACTTCGGATGACTTTAGACTCTTTAGAGAAAAGACCCACTCCCATGCATCCTCATGAAATTCCTCCATGGGTCATTCAAAGAGACAAAACACACTTGACCTTAACTGATTTCCATTCTCTCAAGTACATGGAGCTTTTGCTAGGCTGTGGCTCCAGAATCTGAATCTGTCACAAGATTCTCTTTCCTTTTCAATCAGTTGGGGGGCCTTGGTTAGTAGACGGGAAAGAAAACAAGAGTCAACATTCCCTCCTGGGCTGAGAGATTGACACAAGGAACACATCTGGTCCCATACTTTGGTGATGAGGATCAACAGCACCCCCTACAGCTGGTTAAGGCAAAGAGCAGATATGGAAGCCAGCCTTCCATCCCTTCACTGTCGGTGAATGGTGAACCATTATCTGATGAACTTATCTTTTGTGAGGTTCACAGCTCAGGTGTATGAGTGGGTGGATGAGTGAGCGACCAGGTGAAACTCCCAGATGCTTCAACCTTCATCTCAGTAAGCCTCAGTGTCTTGATCTATAAAATAAGAGAAATAATTCCTGCCCTGCCTACTTCATAAGCTTATTATCAAGAAAGTGCTTTCTAAATAGCAATGTTGTAAAATGACTGCTATTATTGTTTCATTTCAGAGGTAACATTCTGCTGTTACTCCATTTCCTACTTCATGTAGGAGGCCAGAAATTAGATTTCCTGGAAAGCGATGGTGGGGTAGGCAGGACATTTTAGGAAAACTCTTCCTTAATTCAACCAGTGCAGACAACCAAATGGGTCATTCAAGCTAAAACGACCATCACCTAAGAATGAATATAGCTCCATAGGAAGGGTGATGGATTTCAGATCAGAGAATCCAGGTTTGATTCCCAGCTTGGCCACTTATAATCTTGTGATTTTACCTCTCTGAGTCTGTTTTCCCATCTATAAAAGAGAGAATTGGACTAACTGACCTACAGGGTCTCTTCTACCTCTAAATCTAAGGCTCAATGATTCTAGAAGCAAGGACCCAACAAGGAGAAAAGCCCAATAGGAATGAATCAACATTTCTCTGTTCTCCTCATCACCACCACCTGCCTCCTCTGGTTTCCCTGGACTTTGGGAGGAACTGATAGATAACTCTGCTTGCCATAGAACACACCTGTCCCCTCTCTCTCATCTTCAGGTCACCTGAGACAAGGCAGGAATGATTCTAAAGCAAAGAGTGTGTGTGTGTGTGCGTGCGTGTGTGTGTGTGTGTGTGTGTGTGTGTGTGTGTGTGTGTGTGTGTGTGTGAGATGAACCCCTTTGGCATTCAGTGAAGCCTAAGGACCCCTTTTCAGATTAATGGTTTCTGAATAATTGAAGGGTATTTGTCTCCCAATTAGATTGTAAGCTCCTTGAGGGCAGGGACTGTTTTTCATCTTTCTTTGTATCCCCAGTTCTTAGCACGGTGCATGGCACATAGTAAACAATTAATATATGATTATTTTATTGTATTTTGCCTTTCTTTGTATCCCTAGCACTCAGCAGAGTGTTGTAACACCGAGCACAAGCAACTTCCAAGGTTCAAATTACAAGCATAGTAACTCTCCATCTATTCAGTAACAGATTAGAGCAAAACATTCACAGAAAATCAAGGTACAGCATTCACAATGTTACTGATGAGATACAGGCTCTGGGAATCCCCTTGAGCTCTCCTTGAATCTTCCCACAGGAGGCATTTGCCTGAGACCATAAGGCTTTCATTGTGGCTCTGTGTAATGGTCATGGAATTTAAAGATCCCCCTATATTGACTTGGTTTTCGGGTTGAGTGTTGAAACCCAGATCTTGTGAATCCCACTTGTGGAATGAACTTGTTGATGTGAAGAGAGAGGGCTGAACTGGAGGAGCTGGTGCCGTGGATTTAGAGAGAAGCCCAAGCAGAGGAGGCCAGAAGGACTTTGGGGGAGCAGTATCATGGAGGCAGAGAGAGAAGAGAATTGCCAGGGGCTAGAGTTGCTGAGAGAGAGAGACTGCTGAGGGCCAGTTGAAGCTGCCCAGGACTTTTGAGAATTGCCACCCAGAGCTGCTGAGGACTGAGGAGGCATGGCTATGATGACAATATTTTGTCTGTCTATTTTGATGTTGTTTTGCCAGATTCATTTGCTGGTGAAGGACAGTGCTGTTGTTGCAGAAGTCCTGGAACCTTGCTGTTGGTTCAGAAGCCCTGAAGGAGGATTTTCTTGTTGTATGTTTACAAAAATCCTGGAAGATGGTCTTGCTGATGTTTTCAGGGGTTCTGGGACTGTTCTGCCGGCAGAGGGTGAATTAATGAGGACACTGGCAATGTATTTTGTAGCTTTGTTAAGCTTTGTCTCCCTGGGAGCAGAGATTGCTGAGAACTTGCTTCAAGTTCTCAAGATGAAGAAGAGACCTCTCCTTGGATATTCAATGCTGTGATGATATCTTAACGTTGTGGTAGCTTAAGGGTAGAGGTCCTTTTGTGCTCTCCTGCCCCTTTTTAGAAAGTGCTTGGCATTAATGGATGGTATTGTGATTCAGTTGTGATCCAGGGGTGGGAAACTTTTTGCTTTTTTGTGCTTTATGACTGACCAAATGAATGTACTTTCTTTATGATTGGAAACTAATCTCCATTTGAGAAGAGAGACTTTGTTACTTACTAAATGAATGTACTGCCCAGGGGTGGGCTACTTTGACTAATGTACTGGCCAGGGGTGGGATACCTTGACTAATGTATTGGCCAGGGGTGGGATACTTGGACGTTGGTACTTTGCAATTGAATTGGGGACTTACTGAATTATTGAGTTATGCTATATTTTGATTTTCTGTGAATGTTTTGCCTTAATCTGTCACTGAATAAATGGAGTTTGCTATGCTCATAATCCAAACCTGGAAGTTGCTTTTGCTTGGAATTACAACTCTGGCCAGATCTTTGTTACTAGGTTAGCCCTCCTTTGTCCAGCAACTTCCCACCCTTGTTTCTCCCAAAATATCTATACCCAAATATGTTACACCTTCGAACTGGCCTAGCCTACCATTGTCTGTCATCTCCAGGTAGCTTCCAGCAACTTCCCACCCTTAATCACTCATTACTGGAGTTTAACCTCATCTGACTCCTCCTGAAGACCCTCCCCAAACTCCTCCTCTAGACCACCCCTAGATTCCTCCCACAACCTTTCTGTATATCAGACCCATCTGGTCTCCATGAAAGGAGGAAGGCCGGAGAATGATTGAGCGCAGACTCACTCTGTGTCAGATGATTCTGGCCCACTTTCCCAATGTAAGCATCACAGATACTGAGGCTCTTTAAGAGTCTACCCATTATGGTGAACTTTAAATAAACTTTGCTCTTCTTTGGCTGAGAGAAGACTTGAGTTGAATTCATTTGGCAGGATCTGGAGTATTGGTATTTTTGGGGTCTTGAGCACCCCTAACCCTGACCTCTTCAGTTACAACTTATCACAGAAAATCAAAATATAGCATTCACCACGTGTAACTAAATTTAGTAAGTCCTTAGTTCAATCACAAAGTACTAAGTCTAAGTACTCCACCCCTGGGCAGTACATTCCTTTAGTCAGTCACAAAGTCTTCTCTCTATTCAACGAAGATTAGTCTCCAATCATAAACAAAGTACATTCATTTGGTTGGTCACAAAGTACAAAGGTAACTCAATAATTTCTAAGTCCTCAGTTCAATCACAAAGTACTAAGGTCTAAGTACTCCACCCCTGGGCAGTACATTCCTTTAGTCAATCACAGAGTCTTCTCTCTAGTCAACTGGAGATTCATTTCCAATCATAAACAAAATACATTCATTTGGTCAGTCACACATTACAAAGGTCAAAAGTTTTCCACCCCTGGATCACAATTGAATTACAATATCATCAGACACCACCAAGCACTCTCTCAAGGGGCAGTGGAGAGCACAAAGGCCATCCACCCTTAGGTCACTATTGGGTTACAATATCTTCACAGTATCAATACCCAAGGAGAGGTCTTTTCTTTATCTTGATGGGAGGGAAGTTCTCAGCGTTTTTGTTCCTGGGAAGAGCAAGCTTAACAAAGACACCACAACATTTATGCACATTGCCGGCATCCTCTTCAATTCACCTTCTGCCTGTGAAATCATCCTAGCCCAACAAGGTCTGAGGCCTCTATCAACAAACATCTCTGA
This sequence comes from Pseudochirops cupreus, assembly GCA_028627135.1. Taxonomy (NCBI): domain Eukaryota; kingdom Metazoa; phylum Chordata; class Mammalia; order Diprotodontia; family Pseudocheiridae; genus Pseudochirops; species Pseudochirops cupreus. The sequence goes on along the minus strand of CM053583.1, from coordinate 412,819,662 downwards.
CAAAGTAGCATCAAAACAGGCAGACAAAATACCAGCACCACAGTCATGCCTCCTCAGTTCTTGGCAGCTTTTGTGGCAGTTCTCAAAAGTCCTGGGCAGCTCCAACTGCCCCTCAGCAGTCCAGGTGGCTTCAGCTGGCAGTTCTTTCTCTCTCTCAGCAATTCAGGCCCCCAGCAACTCTCTCTCTCTCTCTGCCTCCACGATGCTGCTCCCAAAAGTTCTTCTGGCCTCTTTCTAACCATAGCACCAGCTCCTCCCAGTTGAGCCCCTTCTTGTCAAGTCAACAAGTCCATCCCACTTGTGGGATTCACAAGCTCTGGGTCTTAACACTTAACACAAAAACCAAGCCAATACAAGGGCATCTTTAAATTATATTACCATTACAAGTATCTGGCACAGAGTAGAGAAAATCACAGAATTGTTCAGGGGGAAGGGATCTCAGTGGCCATCTAGTCCAACCTATAAATGAAAAGAATCCCCAGTATAGCATACCCAACTAATGACTGACCACACTGTCGACCTCTGAGATGGGAGAACCCATTGCCTCCCACAGCATCCAGTTCCAAGATCTGGACAGTTCTCAAGGTGAATAATTTTTTCCTGACATCCAGCCTAACCTGGTATCTTTGGAACTTTCATCCAATGCCCTCTGAGGCCAGACAGAACAAGTCCATTCCCTCTTCCCAATCACAGCCCTTCAAATGCTTCGGGACAGCAGTTAAAAAGAGTCTTTTCTTCTACAGGCTAAAATGAATATTTCCTTCAGTTGTTTTTTTGCCTTTCTTTGAAAAAAAAAACAACAGAAGGCCTTGGACATGACGAGAAATGAACACAATTTAAAAAAATTTATTAGACTCTATCAGACAAGAGATAACTTGGTTTTGATGTCTGGAGTCACTCTTGAGTTAGTGTCTGTGCATAGTCAGACCCCTGATTTGTTAGAACTAAGATAAAAATTAATACAAAGTTGGTAAAAATAAAAATATGGAAAAGACATACATATGTGGCAGACATTCTCTGCCTCTGTTCCCTAGAGCTAGCTTGCTTCAGGGTTCTAGGGTATGCTCTAAGACAGTGGTTCTCAATCTGCGGGTTGTGACCCCTTTGGAGGTTAAATAACCCTTTCACAGGGGTCACCTAAGACCATCAGAAAACAGAATTACAGTTATGAAGTGGCAACAAAAACAATTTTATAGTTGGGGGTCACTACAACATGAGGAACTGTATTAAAGGGTCACTGCATTAGGAAGGTTGAGAACCACTGGTCTAGGCATATCTCTTCTCTATTGCTATTGGTTCAAGCCTCCACCAACTGTGTATCCATTTCTAGCAGGACCACTGACTAGCATTTCAGATCTGCTAAACTACTGAACACTGGTTAACTTTTACAAATGGATATTTATTTGAAAAGGTACACCAAGAACAAATATACCAACATTTCTCCAAGTACCACAGGGCGTACTCTCTTCTACCCTGGTCAAGGGAGACGCGGGGAAGGAGAAAGAAGCTCACCTTCGCTCTGCTTCTGCGTAGTGTTATATGTTTAGTTTACCATTTCCTTCTACATCTCATTTTAGAGATGAGGAAACTGAGCCACGTAAAATGACTATTCCAGGGTCACATAGCTTGTAGGTGCCTCAGGCTGGATTTGAACTGAAGTCTTCCTGACTCAAGAGCTGGCACCACCTAGCTGCCCTAAAGCAGGTAAAGATACCAAAAATGAAGGGGGGAGAGAATCTCTGACTTTGTTCTTATCAAGAGAAGACAACCAAGAAAGTACCAATGACCCATACGCCTACTTTCCCACATATGTGATATTTTATGAAAAATAACCTATACACATGCAAGGGGATGATTTGTGACGAGTACACTTGTCTGGAGCATAATCTGCTTCAGGCTCTTAAAAATGACGAAAGTTTCCAACTTATCTTCTTTGACAATCCACTTGTCTGAGGCAGAAGTCTCACGTAGAATTCTAAGGGAAATGGTTACTGAGTTGAGCCTGCTCCTTCGGAGTTCTGTTTGGAGACACTAATGGTTCATGGAAAACATAAGCTATAGAACTGTAGAATGAAGGGAAAACAGAGTTGTTTCAGTGAATTGCCCGTGGAAAATAAGAATACTTTCAGATTAAGAACTAAGGATAACGTATGTTTAATATGATTGCCTGTGTATAACCTATATCCAATTGCTTGCCGTCTTGGGGAGCGGGGAAGGGAGGGAGCAAGAGAAAAATTTGGAACTCAAAATCTTATAAAAGTGAACATGGAAAAGTATCTTTGCAAATTGAAAACAATAAAATATTATTAAGTTGGGGAAAAAGAAAGAAATGGTAACATCAGAACTATTTTATGATTATGAGACAACTGTAATCTACCTGATTGTAGATAGGCAATGACAATTTAGTTACTGACCGTAAGCTTAGGTGTGGTTGTTACCAGAAGGACTCAGCTGCTGAACTAAGATAATTATTAGAGGTGGAAGTTTGTTGTCATTACTGTTTGTCCTTCATTCTGGAAGAGAACCATGACATAAAGGAGATGATGCCATAACATGTGATGACATTGGATTTAAGTGAGGCAGGGCTGTACAAAGTCAGCTGCCTCACTTTCTCCCCTGGAGTCATCTGGCGAGATACACATCAGAATGACTGGAGATGGCCTTGGATGCAGTGGGAGGCCTTGGTCTTTAACAGATAATAGAGTCAGGATCCAGACTGAGGTTATAGTAGGTAACTGTCTCAAATAGAGAGAGGAAGAGAGAGAAGTGTAACTCATTAGAGTAAAGCATTTGCAAGTCCAAAGATGTGGTCTTCCTCCTCTCTTCTAACCCTCTGCTTTCTGGCTTCTGACCCCATCTTTCCACTGAGAAGGTTCTCTACTATGGCATCTAAAAAGGTTCGAGAAGCATAGTTTCTGGGTGATTTGATCATTTTATTAATAAGGCCAACACATTATTAATAAAAGGATGGTCATTTGGTAAAAGAACAGATTTCAGAATTGTCAGTGTAAGGGTTGGAGTGCTCTCTATTGCCACCTGCTGTTGAAAAGAAGAACAAAAAGGGTAGAGAAAATATACTCTGCTCTGTATTATGATTTGCTTCCAAGGAGAAGGTGCATTGCCACCTATTGTTGCTCAGAGGTAGAGGAAAAGAATCTTGCAAAAAAGCAGAATTGGAGACATTTTTGCCAACTTTAGGACAAATGTCACTGCCTTTTCCTAAAGTGCCATAACACTATTTTAAGTGAAAGTCATCAGCTAAGCCTGAATCTGGAAGTGATAGATACTACAGATGTTGAGCAGAAGAATAGCTTAGAAGCAAAGAGTCAGAGAAGCCACCCAGGTAAACAATTAATTCTAGCTGACCTGTCCAGCAAAATGTTAGTCAAGAACAGCATGGGTCAGCTCAGCTTAGCAGTGGAAGCATCTATCTGTTTAACACAGAACTATATTCATTAAGAAACTTATAGACATAGAGACATAAAGAAAACACCAGAATTTACAATTCCAAAGTAATGAATCACTTTGGCCACACGTGTTCCCTACATGTGTGCCTACTCTCCCCAAGGACACTATGTGATCAGAGAGCATGACTGGAAAACAATCTGCTTCAGAGAATTGCTAACAGAAAATTGAAATATTTTAGGTTAACAGCTGAGGAATATGGACACCAGAACAATCTCATTATTATGGGACATATGAAATTTGCCTGATTGTAGACAGAAGATAATAATTTGGCTATAATCTGTAAGCTTAAGGGATGCTGTTATCAGAAAGGACTCAGCTGCTGAACCAAGAAAATTAGTAGAGGTAAAACAGCAGATTTCAAAAATGAGTCGAAGAGAGACCTGAACTTTCTCTCTCCTTGCTGATTAGTTGCCAGAGAGATTAAATGGCCAATGAAAGGCTATGTTATGTAACGTTATGTAGAGAATAATGAAAGTTATATAAATCTTATGTGTTTGCTTTGCATTACCCGCAAGTGTTCTGGTGCTTGAATATTAGTGACTGATTATTAGTGGGACATATAATGGTGGAAGCTCATGATCTATTGCATTGATGGGAATGGTCTACCACAATGGTTACCCCCCCCCCAGGATGTTGAAAGTTAGAGCAGTAATGTGGCTTCCCTTCTAGGGCACCTTCCTTACCTGCCAAAGTAGGTGCCAATAGGATAAGAGAGTGAGCCCAAGGGGCATCTAGGTGGTGCAGTGAACAGAGCACTGGCCCTGGAGTCAGGACAACCTGAGTTCAAATCTGGCCTCAGACACTTAACACTTACTGGCTGTGTGAACTTGGGCAAGTCACTTAACCCCAGTTGCCCTGCCTTCCCCCCTACAAAAAAGCAGAAAGAGAGAGAGAGAAAGAGAGAGAGTCCAAGCCCAAGGAGAGAAACAATCTAGAAAGAGATGATGGTGGTGCCATTCACGTACTACATGTTAATTGAGGGCATCCTTGATAAATGTTAGAAGAAAACAAGTTCAAGTGATGTTCCACAGAAAACCATCATATATTTACCATCATACAAGTGACTGAAAGTTGAGGAGAATAGAAAATCCCTTTCTAGTGTCTGTTTTCTTAAAAAAATAAAAATAAAAAAAAGCACGTTAGAGTACAACACTGCCTTGAAGGCTTTCTTGCAACTGAGAGTCTTCCATGAATATGCAAAACCATTCAAGATTCCTTGAAAGATGTAACAACAAAGATAACCTCTGTCTGATAATCCTCTGTTCCTTAACATTAAAGGGGTTTAAAACAGGAAGAAATAAGAAGTATTTGCCGCTTTGTGGTTGTTGAACTGTTTCAGTTGTGTTGAGGAGTTGTGTCTGACTATTCATGACCCTATTTGGGGTCTTCTTGGCAGAGATACTGGAGGGTTTTGCCATTTTCTTTTCCAGCTTATTTGACAGATGAGAAACAGAGGCAAACATGGTAAAGTGACTTGCCCAGGGTTACACAGCCAGTAAGTGTCTGAGGCTGGATTTGAACTTGGATCCTGCTGATTCTAAGCCCAGTGTTCTATCCACTGCACTACGTAGTTGCTCCTTTGCCCAGTGGCATGGAGGAAATTCAGCACAGAAAAGGGCTTTCCTATTGATGGTACAGATGACTTGTACTAGCTGCATTGAGCAGAATCTCCTAAATGAGATCCGTTGCTTCTCTACAAAGTTTGATTACGTTATCCACATGAAGTCCTCTACATGGGAGAAACAACCCCAAAATATGAATTCCCATTGTCAGATCTATGCTATACCATTGGAGCTTGTCTATCAGTATATAAATATTGGATAGACATTGAAAATATCTATTAAGTTTGGTTTATATCGAACAGGAGAAGCCCAGTCACTGAATTGCCTTTGGAAAACTAAAATTCTTTGAATGACCACAAGATTCTCCTTGAAAAAAAAAAGGAAAGGGGGGAGGTGGCATTCACATTCTTAAGAACATTGTTTTTCTAGTGCTCATGTATGGCGACAAGTCTTCATACACTAGGGTCTCCAAAGGACTGATGCTGAGGATAACCCAATGGAAAGGAACATGGCGGATATGAGCAAGCAGCAACATATTACAGGAAGATAGAAAGCAAAGTAAGAGAGATGATCTTATCAAACAAATGTATGATTAAGTCAGTGGTCACTGCCAGAACAAACGGAAAATCCTTAATTAAATACTAAATTAAATACTAAATCCTCAATTAAATACTAAATTAGAAATACTAAAAAACTAGTGTTTTTTAATAGGAATGGGTGCTGTATTTCAATTTGTTCTCTCCTCCCCAGTCCCTCCCCATGGCGGCATGTGATCTGATATAGAGTCTACAAATACCTTCACATTATACATTAGTCAAGTTGTAAAGAAGAATTATAACCAAAGGAATGAACAATGAGAAAGAAGAAACAAAACAAAATGAGAAAGAGAGAAAGCAAGTAGTTTGCTTCAATCTGCATTCAGACTCTGTAGCTCTTTCTCTATATGTAAACATCTCTTTCTATCATGAGTCTTTTGGAGTTGTCTTATAACCTTGCATTGCAGAGAAGAGCCCAGTCTAGCAAAGTTAGTCATTACAGATAAGATGTGTCTGTGATAGTGTACAATGTTCCCTGGTTCTTCTCCCTCAGGATATTAGTGTATATAAGTCTCTCAGGTCATTATGAAGTCTGTCTATTCCTCATTTCTTATAGCACAATAGTATTCCATTCCATTCATATACCACAACTTGCTTAGCCATTCCCCAATTGAAGGACATCCTCTTAATTTCCAATTCTTTGCCACCACAAAAAGAGCTATTATAAATATTTTTTACATACAAGTCTTCCTCTCACTTATATGATCTCTTTGAGATACAGCCCTAGAAGTGGTATTGCTAGGTCAAAAGCTATGCATATTGCTCTCCAGAATGGTTGGTTCAGTTCACAACTCCACCAACAATGCATTAGTGTTCCAATTTTCTCACATCTTCTCCAGTATTTATCATTTTCTTGTTTTGTCATGTTAACCAATCTGACAGGTGAGATGTGGTACCTACGAGTTGTTTTGATTTGCATTTCTCTAATCAATAGTGATTTAGAGCATTTTTTCAAATGATTATAGATATCTTTAATTTTTTCTTGTGAAAACTGCCTTTTCCTATCTTTTGACCACTTATCAATTGGGGAATGACTTGTATTCTTATAAATTTGACTCAGTTCTCTGTATACTTTAGAAATAAGGTCTTTATCAGAGACACTGATTGTAAAAATGTAATCAAAATTATCCGTTTTGCATTTCATAATGCTCTTTATCTCTTGTTTGGTCATAAAATCTTCCTTTCTCCATAAATCTGACAGGTAAAATATTCCTTGCTCTCCCAGACTGCTTATCAGTATCTTATCTTATCAGTATCAGGCTTTATATCTAAATTGTGAACTCATTTTGACTTTATTTTGGTCTGTGGTGTAAGATGTTGGACTACACCCAGTTTCTGCCATAATATTTTCTAGTTTTCCCATCAGTTTTTGTCAAATAGTGAGTTCTTATCCCAGAAGTTGAAGTCTTTGGGTTTATCAAAAAATAGACACTGACAATAGTCATTGTCTTGTGTACCTAATCTATTCCACTGATGCACCATTCTATTTTTCAGCCAGTATCAAGTGGCTTTGATGACTGCTGCTTTATAATACAGTTTAAAATCTGGTATGGCTAGGCCACCTTTCCCAATATTTCTTTTTTCATTAATTCCCTTGATGTTCTGGACCTTTTGTTCTTCCAGATGAATTTTATTATTATTTTTTCTAGCTCTATAAAATAATTTTTGATAATTTGATTGGTATGGCACTAAATAGGTAAATTAATTTAGGTAAAATTATCATTTTTATTATATTTTATATGATATATAATTATATTATATTATATTATATTAGCTCAGCCTATCAGCAACTGGTGTTTTTCCAATGATTTATTTAATTAATAATAATTCTAATTATTTCCAAACACACTTTATTTGTGTGAAAAGTGTTTTGTAATTGTGTTTATATAGTTCTTGGGTTTGTTTTGGCAGGTAAACTCCCAAATATTTTATAATGTCTACAGTAACTTTAAATGGAATTCCATTAGGAATACCAAGAATTTATGTGTTTATTTTATATCCTGCAACTTTGCTCGTTATTTATTATTTCAAATAGCTTTTTACTTGATTCTCCACGATTCTCTAAGTATATCATCATATCATCTGCAAAGAGTGATAACTTAGTCTTTTCTTTGTCTATTCTAGTTACTTCAATTTATTTTTGTTCTCTTATTGCTACAATTAACATTTGTAGTACCAAACTGAATAACAGGGGTGATAGTGGACATTCTTGTTTCACCCCAATATTATTGGAAATGCTTCTAGCTTGTCCCCATTACACATAATACTTGCTGGTGTTTTTAGGTAGATGCTACTTATCATTTTAAGGAAGACTCCATTTATTCCTATGCTTTCTAGAGTTTTTTTTTTTTAAATAGGAATGGGTGTTGTGTTTTGTCAAAAGCTTTTTCTGCATCTATTGAGATAATCATATGGTTTCTACTAGTTTTGTTGTTGATAGGATCAATTATGTTGATAATTTTCCTAATATTGAGCCAGCCTTGCATTCCTACCTGACCAAAGTGTATTATTCTTGTGATAAGCTGCTGTAATCTTTTTGCCAATATTTTATTTAAAATTTTCATATTTATATTCATGAGGGAAATTGGGCTATAATTTTCTTCCTCTGTTTTGGCTCTTCCTGATTTGGGTATCAGTACCATGTCTGTATCATAGAAAAAATTTGATAGGACTCCTTCTTTTCCAGTTTTCCCAAATAGTCCATAAAGTATTGGAATTAATTGTTCTTTAAATGTTGGATAGAATTCTTTTGTAAATCCATCTGGCCTCAGGGATGTTTTTCCTAGGGAGTTCATTGATGGTTTGTTCAATTTCTATTTCTGAGATGGGGTTATTTAAGTATTCTACTTCCTCTTCTGTTAATCTGGGCAATTTATATTTTGTAAATATTCATTCATTTAACAAGATTTTCAAATTTATGGACATGTAATTGGGCAAAATAATTCCTAATTATTGTTTTAATTTCTTCTTTATTGAAAGTAAGTTCACTCTTTTCATTTTTGATACTGGTAATTTGGTTTTCTTCTTTCTTTCTTTTAATCATATTGACTAAAGATTTATCAATTTTATTGTTTTTTTTCATAAAAGCAGCTCTTAGTTTTGCTAATTCAATAGTTTTCTTAATTTCAATTTTTTAATAAAATATCTTCTTTGGTTTTCAGTATTTATAATTTAGTATTTAATTAAGGATTTTCAATTTGTTCTTTTTTCAGCTTTTTCAGTTCCATGCCCAATTTATTGATCTCTGTTTTCTCTATTTTATTCAAGTATACTTTCAAAGATATAAAATTTCCCCTAAGAACCATTTTCACTGCATCCCATAAGTTTTGGTATACTGTCTCATTATTGCCATTCTCTTGAATGAAGTTACTGATTATTTCTATGATTCATTGTTTGACCAACTCATTCTTTAGGATAAGATTATTTAGTTTCCAATTAGTTTTTAGTCTATATTTCCATGGCCCTTTGTTACACACAATTTTTATTGCATCTTGATCTGAAAGGGATGCATTTAATATTTCTGCTTTTCTGCACTGGACTGTGGGGTTTTTATGCCCTAGTACATGGTCAATTTTTGTGTATGTGCCATGTACCTATGAGAAGAAGGTATGTTCCTTTTTATCCCCATTTAATTTTCTCCAGAGGTCTACCACATCTACCTTCTCTAAAATTCTATTCACCTCCTTAACTTCTTGTCTATTTTGAGGTTAGATTTATCAAGTTCAGAGAAGGTGAGGCTGAAGTCCCCCACTAGTATAGTTTTGCTATCTATTTCTTCCTCCAACTCCCTTGACTTCTCTAAGAATTTGACTGCTATACCACTTGATGTATATATATTTAGCAATGATATTACTTTATTGTCAATGGTATCTTTTAGCAGGATATAGTTTCCTTTCTTATATCTTTCTGATAGTTTCTAGCACTGTTTCATTGAAAAGCTTTTATGAATAAAATCAGTGCATCTAGGATTAAAAAGAGAAAATATTATTTGGGGGTAAGTACTATTTGCATCCAGTATCTCTAAGAGATCTCTAAGGGATACCCAAGATATGGAGTCCTTTTTTGTAGCAGCTCGGTAGCACCACAATGGATAGAGCACAGGACCTAGAGTCAGGAAGACCTGAATTCAAATCCAGCCTCAGATGCTTACTAGCTCTGAGACCCTGGGCAAGTCACTTAACCTCTATCTGCTTCAATTTCCTCAACTGTAAAATGTGAATGATGATAGCATTTGTCTGCCAGGATTGGTATGAGAATCAAATGAAGTAATATTTGTTAAGTGCTCACCACAGTGCCTGGCACATAGTAGATGCCCAATTAATGGTTCTTTGTGTTGTTGTTTTTGTACCATCCCTCGCACTCAGCACAACACCTCACACCTAGCAAGTGTTTCACAAATGTTTCTTGACTGACAGCCGTAGGGGGAAGTAATGTTTTCTAGCATTTCATCCCGTTTTTTTCCTTAATCCCTTTTTTTTTGTGACAGAGGTTTTGTTTGTTTTCTTTTTTTTAAGTTGTCTTTCTGTAAAGCTTTAATTTTATTTTTCAGCTAGCTAGATGTTATGTTTTTTCAGCAGTTTCTATTGCCAGGAACCTGCTACCTTTCAGCCTCGTGGTATGTTATCTCCTGGGAAGCCCAATTACATTTCAAACGAAAGCATTTTAGATTTTTTCTGTTCATGAATTGTAAGCTTCTTGAAGCCACAGACTGGCTTTTCTTTCAACTTTGCATCCCCGTAGTGAATAGTACAGGCTTAATAAAAAGTACATTGAGTTGAATAGAATTTCTTCTGCTAAGGAGATGTTTATTGAGCTTTGAGGAAGTAATTGTTTGGGGAGACAGAGAAGCCCAGGTTTCCAAGGATCAGCAGTTCCAGGAATGTCATTTATGTCTTTAGTCCAGTTCTCTTTCTTCTGAGCAAAGAAGTAACATGACCTAGAGGAGCAGGTAACAGCCTAAGTGAGAAGAAAACAAAATATTTTATCCACGATTTAGTGTTCTAGTCACAGAACCATAGAACCACAGTGTTGGAGTTAGAAGGGACCTCAGAGGCCCCCAGTTCTTTCTGTAACAGAGAGCTGTCATTTGAATTGAAAATATGTAGGGAAAGTAGTGATTTGAGAATGGCTTCAAGAATGTAATTAGTCAGTTAATAAACAGTGGTTAAGTACCTACTATGTTTGGGGCACTGTTCAGAACTCTAGGAATATGAAGGAAGGTAAAAGACAGTGCCTGCCCTCAAGGAGCTCACACTCAAATAGAGGAGACAATGCATGGGCAACTGTGTATGGAGAAATAGACTAAAGACAGAATAAACTGAGATAATTGACACAGGAGAGTACTCGAATTAAGAGGAATTGGAAAGGCTTCCTGTAGAAGGTGGGATTTTCACTGTGACTCGAAGGAAACCAGGGAAGCCAGAAGGAGGTGATGAGGATAGAGAGCATTCCAGGCTTGGGAGCCATCATCAAATGCAGAACAAAGGTCACCACCTCTGCTTTGCTCCTCTGATGCGGCCGCACACACCTTGCCGACCCAAGGGCCAGCCCTGGGTTGCTCTCGGGAGGGACTGAAGAGACCAGAGCCTCTGCACTCCTCCATGACTTTTAATATCATACTTGCTTCTGATGTCTATAATATCACAGAGACGAAAGACTATGTTCCTTCAAAATGGTGGAGGAAATGGTTGGTTTGGGCTGTTGGGAATTAGACAACTGAGGACTGATTTGGTATGAAGCCTCTCTCCCTATGGAATCAGGGAGAAGGGCCGTATCTGTGTTTCTATGTATATGCATGCCTGGGTGGGTTTATTTCTGATCCACAAGGCTCTATAAAGAATTTATACCACGTGGACCTTTCCCTATGAAAAGAGAGAGTTGAGGGGTTACTATTTACTATAGGATCATCTATAGTTAGATCCCAATTCATGTGAGTTCAAACAATTCAAAATTCGAGTTAGTGCAAATTATAAAATGATCTCAGGTTTCATTTGATGCAAGAGCTACTTGAGGGTTTTAAGAGGCTTTCAGTTTGCACTTACCTATCCTTAAATGTGAATATGATTAGCCGCTTTCTACCACATTTCCAGCAGCTGTGGCTTGTTTTTTTAAGAGCCCTTACCAAAAATTGACTGAAGGAAGACTTCAGGTGGAAACACTGCCAACCTCAAAAAAGAAAAAGAACAAAAAATGAGTGTAATTAAACAGCTCAAATGTGGTCATAATAGCTCTAAAATAGGATAGGGCATCAGGATACTTGAATCTATAGTATAGAAAATTATAAAAACAGGCAGATGAAAAAAAAAGGCCAAGGTGCATCAACTTCTTGTGGTTTGGAAACAACTATGAGGAATACAAATGATAGAAACAGAGAGGCGGGGGGCCACTAGGCGATGCGATCGAGAGAGCACTGGCACTGGAATCAGGAGGACCTGAGTTCAAATCCAGCCTCAGACGCTTGACACACTTACTAGCCATGTGGCTTTGGGCAAGTCACTTAACCCCAATTGCCCTCCGAAAAGCCAAAAAAAAAAAAAAGAAATAGAGAGTCTTTTAGTAAAATGAATTGAAAATTGCAAGTAAAAACACATTTTTCTTAGCAGGATGGCCATTTGAACCAAAGTTTCAGATATGTTTAAAGCAAATAAAGAAAATGCAAGCAAAAGGGACAGGAAAGAAATGCGTACAGCAAGTATTAGTTGGTTCACTTTTAAAAATTGAGTTCATTTGCATCCTGTTAAAATTATCAGGGAACCGATCAGTGTAAGTGAAGATAGAACTGCTAAATACCCTATAGTTTTGAAGAAAATAATTTCAGGTCAATATTGATTCACAAATTTTTCATATGAACAAAACAGGCTTACTCTGGGAAAGGATACCTTCCATAACTTACTTTTTTTCTTGAACTTTTTTTTCAAACCTAAATTCTCCCCCACCCACTGAGAAGGCAAGAAATACAAAATCCATAACAAATATGAAGTCATGCAAAATAAATTTCTGCATTAGCCTTGTTGAGGGGGGAGGGGAATGAGGAGAAAGAGGGAAAAAATGCTCCAATTTGCACCCCGAGCCCATCAGCTCTTTTTCTGGAGGTGGATGTATTTTTCATCACAAGTCCTTTAGAATTGTGGTGAGTCACTGTGTTGCTCAGTTACTAAAAAGAGTACAAAAAAAAAAGAGTTACTGTTGCAACTAATTATCTTTGCAATGTTGCTATTACTGTATACAATGGTCTGGTTCTGCTCGTTTTGCTTTGCTTCAGTTCATCTAATTCATCTAATCCTAAATTCATCTAATTCTTTCCAGAACCACCCCCTTCACCAATTCTTACAGAACAATACTGTTCCTTTCATTAACCACAACTTGTTCAGTCATTCCCCAACTGATGAGCACCCTCTCAGTTTCACGTCTTTGCCACCACAAAAAGAGTTGCTATAAATAGTTTTGTATCTAGGGGTTCTTTTTCTCTTTGATCTATCTGTCATATAGACCTAGAAGCTCTATTGCTTCATCAAAGGGCATGTGCAGTTTGTTTTGGGGCAGCACTCTAAATTGTTGGCTAGAACTACTGGTCTAGTTCCCAGCTCTACTAACATTAGTGTACCTATTTTTCCACATCCTCTCCAACATTTGTCATTTTCCTTTTCTGTTTTCTTAGCCAGTCTAATGGGTGAGAGGTGGCACCTCTGGGCTGTTTTAATGTGTATTTCTCTAGTTTTTGATGATTTTGAGAATTTTTTTCGCATGGTTATTGATAACTTTTTTCTCTTCTCCTGAAAACTGCTTGTGCATATCTTTTGACCATTCACCACTTGAAAAATGACTCTTAATCTCGCAAATTTGGTTCAATTCCTTATGTATTTCAGAAATGAGACCTTTATCAGAGAAACTTGCTGAAAATTCTCCTCATTTCCTGCTTTTATTCTCATTTTAACTGCATTGGTTTTGTTTGTGTGAAAAGTTTAAATCTTACATAATCAAAATTATCCATTTTACTTCCTGTAACCTTCTATCTCTGATGTGATCATGAGCTTTTCTCCATCTATAGATCTGAGAGGTAATTTTTTTCCATGCTTCACTAATTTATTTATGATATAGCCCTTTACATTTAAATCATGTAGGCATTAAGAGTTTATCTTGTTATATGATGTAAAATGTCCATCCATGCCTACTTTCTGACAGATTTCTTTCTAGTTTTCCCAACAGTGTTTGTCAAATAATGAGTTTTTGCCCCAACAGATAAAATCTTTGGATACTGTGCTCTCCCTCTCCCCCTCCCTCTCCCCCCCTCCTCCTTCCCCCTCCCTCTCTCTCTTTCTCTCTCTCTCTCTGTCTCCCTCTCTCTCCTCTGTTTTATAAATATATTAAATACTATATTATACTAATATTATATAATATATATGGAGAGAAATATATTTGACATATATAACTTCAAATAGTACAAATTCCAATCATGCATTCACTAAATGGAATTCCATTTTCATAATAATCATGATCTAGCTTGCTTGATAAAATATGAAGAGACAATATTGAAAATGTTCACTTAAGAAGACATGAAAAGATATTTTCCACCATTCCTGAAGAGAAGATGCAGAGAAGACAGATAAAGAGACCTTCTTTTCTGAGGAATCTGCTTTCAGCTTTATCTTATAAAGAGGATTTAAAAGAAGACATTGGGGATACAATACAAAAGAAAGACATTGCATACCCTTGGGGAGCTTGGATTCTGATAAGGAAAGATAATACATATATGGGAGCAGTGTTCAGGAAAGAGTATGTTTGGTTTCGGAAGTTACAGGGATGGTAAGTAAAACCATAGGGAAGTTGATTAAGACTCCCTCTCCAGTATTTAAAACCTTGAGAGACATTGAATGGAGTAATATTAGGCTTTCCAAAAAGAGAAGAGCAGTTACTAATATTTTAAGCATTTGAAATGACTTTCACAGCAACATTGGTCATAACCAAAATGCTGTATATAGCTGTGTTTATTATTACTTTCTTGTATTAATAAATTATATATTTAATAATTTTAGTGTTTAAGTAAGAATTTTTAGTCATAGGAAGCTTGCCAGAGGAGACTCAGGAGCAATATTAACCACCCACAAGATTATTTCTAAAACCTTAATAGTAGTACCCAGCATTCTGGAAATCCAGCTTCCTAGCATGGGTGCAAGTTGGAGGACTGGACACCAGAGAGAAAGGGGTGATACACCTATGCCATTAGTAAAATAATTCCTGAGTAACCTATATGCCTTGCCAGGGACATGAAGAATGAATGAATACATTTATGAAGCTTATACTATGCACCAAGGGCTAATGATACAAATATGAAAGTAGAAACTTAGATTCTAATAAAAGACGGGTGACCAGAGAAGAGTATGTTGGTTTGGGAAGGCACAGGGATGGTGAGGGGGATGTGGGATCAGATGGCAAGAAGATAGTTCTTGTTAAATATGAAGCATGTTGGGTGCTGGCTAGATACAGTAGGGCATGTAACACACAGTGAGGACATTGTAGGGGCTGAGGGCAAGAGTTCTAGACATGAGGGTTAAGTTTCCCTGGACATGAGAAGGCTAAGTTTCCTTGGACATGGAGATCTAGTGGTTCAGAAAGTGCAACTGAAAGAAGGAACACTGCAATAGTTCTGAGGGTGCTGTGGAAAGCAAGGCAGATGGCAAGAAGGTAGCTGGGGCAGAATGCAAAGCAATTAGCCAGGAGGAATTTGTACTGAGGTGGAAGTGAAGTAGTCATAAAGACAGGCTTGACTTGAGGGTCTCTATGCTTCCTGGGCTCAGTTGTGGGTCTGACTCACAAGAGAGATGTAACTACTCCCTGTGGGGAAGAAGCCACCTAATTGAAGTTGTTGGTACTCAGCAGAGATGCAGCTCAGCATCCATCAGTCCAGTTGGTTGGTTGTTGTCCTTTGTTCTCAAACATAACCAAAATGATATCACTATATTAGAATCAAGTTACAGCGTATCCAACCATGGCTGGTCAGACCATTACGAGCTCAGAGTGCTTTACCACAAGTTGGGCACAAATAGTCCATGTGAACATTTGGGGCAGATTCTCTAAATTTGGACATATAGCATTTCTTTTGAGCTACTTCAATTCTGCTTTGCTCATAGAGCACACCACCTTCTCTGATCAGTCTAATAGAGAAACAGCAGGTGGCAGTAGCAATTCCACAAAAAAGGAGCAAAGGGCATCTTTGCAGACACATGAGCTGAGGTACAGCACCAGGAGTTTGAATTACGTAGCTACAAGTGTTCCCTTCTAAACCAGTAGCATTTGAATCTGTAGAAGAGTGCCTTTATATCTACTTGGGGAGGTGAGGATAAAGTGTCAGGATATTTTCCTTTTTGTGTGAACAAAATCAAAGTGATAAGAAAGATAAGGTAAAAAAGGTAACTACCAATTTGGCAAAAAAAATATTTTCATCACCTATCTTTAATAAGGTCTGATATCCAAGATTTATGAGGAATTAACATAGACAGGTCCTAGAGCCATTTGTGGAAGCATATTAAAAACCTTTTTAGCAAACTTGAAAATATTAGGAAATAATAGCCCTTTCCAAAATCCTTTAAAAGCTCCTGGAAAGGTGGCTAATGAGACTAGACCAGAAAAACAGAACAAAACAAAACAAAACCAACAAACTTTTCTTATGGAAATGGATTAAAGCACTGCCCAGCCTTTGAACAAAGAGTTATCTCTTGTCTCAGTTTATAACCATTGCTTCTCCACCCACCTGATGTGACTGGCACCATGACCTACCTTTCTCCATCAAGGAAGAATACTGACCCCATCAAAGGAAGGTGGTCCCTTTGTCTACTCCTAGAGTAGAGAAATGAGGTAGTGGCTTGATTATTCAACAATTCTGGAACGTTAACCCAAACTGTGTTTGTAATCTATCGTGATCTTTCCCTTGTTCAAGGTTCCTGTAAATGTTACCAGAAGTCGTTTTAAGGCTTAAGCATCATGTCTAGGGGAATAGGGGAATTATGTCAGTCTGGATTTCTCTCCAAGTTGGAGGTTCTTGGGTGATATTGAATCGAATCCGGCAAACTTGAGCGGAACAATGCAGAGTACAATGTTGGCACTGATATTTTCGACACAATTCCTGATGACCAAATGGTCTGAGGACACAAACAAAGACTTATTACAAGAATTGTCACAAACTATAAACAACCATATGTAACAGCAAGCACCC
>CM053583.1:412752723-412802327 GCA_028627135.1 Pseudochirops cupreus | reverse complement strand
GGGCCTAGGGGCAGGGAAGATCTTCAGATTCCCATAACACCATATGAGAGAGTGCTTCAAATCACTAATAAAAAAGGGCAAATCAGAACAGTTGTGTGGTTCCCCTTATACCCAGAAAGTTTGAAAAGCTTACAAAAGACGGAGCTAGTTCATGCTGGAGGAGCCGTAGCAAAACAAACACACACAGTCCATTAGTGGACGTGAAGTTTGGTCCAACCATTCTGGAAAGCAATCTGTAATTGGAGAGAGACAGAGACAGGGTCAGAGACAGAAGAGGAAGAGGAAGAAGAAGGAGGAGGAGAAGGAGGAGGAGGAGGAGGAGGAAGAGAGAGAGAGAGAGAGAGAGAGAGAGAGAGAGAGAGAGAGAGAGAGAGAGAGAGAGAAATGTTGTTACTATTGGGCCTAAAGAGCAATCCCACTGTTAGGCATGGGATCAGACAGAAACAAAAGTCCCAAATACACTCAAATATTCATAGCAGCACTTTTGTGGTGATAAAGAACAGGAAACCACACAGGTGTAGACCACTTGTGGCGTGCCAAACAAAGAATTACACAGGAATGTGCCCAAAAAAGGATGAATATGAAGAAATGAAAGAAATGTAAGAAAACTTACATGAACTGATGCAAAATTAAATCAGCAGAACTAGGAATGCAATACACGCGACAGCTATAGCAAAGTGAATAGAAAGAACAAAAATACAGCTGAACGCTGTTTCATTGCAATGACCGGTCTGGGCTCCAGTTTGCATAGGAGCATAGATTTATCTGGAAACAAATATGATTTTAAAGCATGAGGGAATCAATTAAAATTTTATTTTAAAAAAAGAGGGGGGAAGGGAAAACCACCTGAGATGTGGCCAATCCTTTAGCCATCGGTGACTAACCTTCCTCTAATTCCATCAGCAATGACAAGCTTTGTGATTCTAAGTCACTTAAACTCTTTGTGCCAAGGTTTCTTCATCTGTAAATGAGAAAAAAATGAGCTTCAAACATTACACTTCTAAGGCACAATGGAGTATGGATTATTTTGTTATCAGATTATGATTTGTTATGTGATGACACCATAGCACGCTAAAAGCTTACCTGACTAAGCGCTCCTCACAATATCTGCAGCCCACAGGTAGCAACAGTCAGAGAAATTAGAAAATGCAGAAGAGACACCTCATCGCAACAGAATTTCCTGACCAAAAAAAAAGAAAATGAAGATGCAATCAAAGTAAGTTTCCCCAGGGGCTCATTTGTTAGTCACACAAGGAGAGCTTGTCGTGATGGTGAATCAATGAAATGATGGTTGATTACAGTAGCCAAAGATATGGATCCAGAGAGAATACGCTTATTCAGAAATATTGGCCCTTTGGTTCAATTAAAATCCTTTGCTCACAGAGCAATCTCAGAATTTGGCAATGCCTGGGTGTGTGAAGAGGTATTTTCAAAGATTAAATATGTGAAATCTTTTTACCAATCGGGATTAGCAGATGTACACTTGCAATTGATTTTGGTGATAGAAATTTCACACTAACTTTAATTTCTGATTAAGAGAAATTTCCCCCCAGCAAAGAATTCCATTCTTGGGCAGCTCGTTGGGGCAGTGAATAGAGCACTGGCCCTGAAGTCAGGAGGACCGGAGTTCAAATGTAGCCTCAGACACTAACACTTTCTGGCGTGTGGCCTTGGGCAAGTCCCAATTGCTCTGCTCTCAAAAAGAAAAAAGCAAAAAAAAATTCCATTCTTCTCATTAGTCAACCTAATTACCCTCTCAAGGCATATACACAATTATTATTATTGTATTTTGAATTTCATTAATAACAAATTTATTTTCTTTCTTGTTACATAAGTACCTACCTACTATCCTTGATTTTGCTTGTTGGCCCACAAAGCCTAAAATATTTATATTTGGCCCTTTACAGAAAAAGACCCCTGGCCTGAGACCTAGACCATCTCGAACGTCCCTTCTGGTTCTGGTAACATTTGCAGTTCCTTTAACTAAGCTTCATGTGGCACTTTGGAGTCCTATCACCTTCCTGGTGCCCCTCTAACTTGGAGCACCTGTGAGCTTGCTCCCCTCTATCCATAGACAGAATGAGCTGAAGTCAGTCACAGATGGCTCTTCCCCAAGGGCCTTCCTGATCATCCGATGGAGAGCTCCTCTCCCCAACATGAACTTCCTCTCCGTTGGCTAAGGAACAATGGTTGATCTTTTTGAAGAGCTTTCCCAAAGAGGGTTAGGGTTGCCTGAGACCCCAAAATACCAACATGCCAGGTCCTGCGGAAAGAATTCCACTCAAGTCTTCCCAGCCAAACAAAAGTAAAGTTTATTAGAAGTTCGCCTGTATTGGACACAGAGCAAGTCTGTGCTAGGAAACTCTATGGTGCTCTCACAAAGCAAGTCAGTGCTAAGCTATTCTATGCCGCTCTCACAGTACATGGAGCAAAGATGGGGTCTTATATACAGAGGAATCTAGGAGTGGTCTAGAGGAGGAGTTTGGGGAGGGTCTTCGGGAGGAGTCAGTGAGGTCAGACTCCAATAATGAGTTTGGGGAGGGTCTTCAGGAGGAGTTAACAAGGTCAATGCAAGAGTGGATTGGTATTTTGATAGGCTCGAGGGTGGGAAGCAGATGAACAATGGAGGGCCAGGCTAGTAACAGAGGTTTGGGCCCAGCCCCAAGGAAATACTTATGGCCTCTGCAAATGCCTCATCAAGTGGGAAGATTCAATCAGACTTCAAGGGGTTTCCCAGAGCCTGTACCTCAAAGATTCAAGGAGAACTCAAAGGGGGTCCTAGAGCCTACACCTCATCATTTTCAGTTGGTGAGGCATGGTCATGGCTCACTGTGGTCAATAGCCTATGCCCTTCCCCCACTGCTGCCCTTCCACCCCATTATGAAGCCAGTCCAAGCCCAGAGAATCTTCTTTGTTGAAGGAATCTGATGTAACTGGATTCTAGGGACAGCCCTTTCTCAGTTTCTCAGCTTGATGAGAAGTGTGAAGTCAAGTAGAGCCCAACTTGATGGTAGCCCCCATTGAGAGACATTCAGCAGTTCTAGTGAGATTCTGGGAGTGGTTGACAGCAAAATGCTTGACTTCTTTCTGATCAGGTAGTAGTAGCAGCTCAGGTCCTGTCTCTGGCACCAGAAACATTCTTTTACTAGGACAAGCAAGTATTAAGACGAGGTGTCTCTTGGGCCCAATATCCCCACTAGCATTTCACCTAAAATGGGTGTTTATTAATTGATGAATGAATGAATGAATGAATGAATAGTGTCCATGGGAAGAGGAAGCCAAGGTATCTTGAAGCCCTCTGCTGATGAAAGTTGACATTTTCCTTTGCAGCTTACAGCCTTAGAGAGCTGCTTGGGACTTGCCCAGGGTCACACAACCAGGAT
Organism: Pseudochirops cupreus; assembly: GCA_028627135.1. NCBI lineage: Eukaryota > Metazoa > Chordata > Mammalia > Diprotodontia > Pseudocheiridae > Pseudochirops > Pseudochirops cupreus. Next base: position 412,798,944 of record CM053583.1, on the reverse strand, counting down.
GGGTCAGAGAAAGGACTCGAAATCAGGTCTTCTTGGTGCCACAGCTGGCTATCTCTCTACTCTATCATGCTACTTCTTATATGTGAGGAGCTGGTTGTTTGGGAAGTGGGAGGGGGACAGTAAAAGAAACTTTCATAGTCCAAAGTGCTAACCACATCCTCCCAGGGTATCCATCCCTCCTACTGGCTTTGACCTGACCCACAGAATGTTAGGAGGGACCTCAGAGACCAGCTAGCCCAGCCCCCCCTCAATTTACAGGTGAGTAAACCAGGCCCAGAGGAGTGAAGCAGCCTTGCCCACACGTGTTTGGTAGTGGTGTCCTCCGCCTCCACCTGGGACTCCCCATGCAGATCAATTTAGAAGAGGGCTCCAGCACAAAGAATGTCAACCAGGTCTTTTTGGGGGCCTCTGGTCAACCGCTTTCCCAGGGTGAGGACTATAGTAGTGAGGTCACATATACAAACATTCTCCAGGCAGCAGGGGAATTTGGGGCATTTCAGAGGAGACTGGTGGCTCTCACCTTTATTCCCAACCTCCTGTCTGCTTTTTTCATGTTTGATGGAGTGTTCCTGCTTAAGATGCAACCTCATCACTGCGATACCTCATGGCTTTTGGCCATCCAACCCAATCTGACCACGACTGAACTACTCAACCTGACCCTGCCCAGGAAGGCTGATGGGTCCTTTGAGGAGTGCCGGATGTACTCGCCTGTCCAGTGGGACTTTGACTCTATTGTCAAGTACGGCCTGAATGACACCAAGGATTGTCAGGATGGCTGGATCTACCTCCCACGCGGGAAGTGGACCCTGATCTCTGAGGTTTGTTGCCTCCCTGTTTCATGTAGTGCACCCCACATCCACGGATTATCTTGAGGCCAGCCTCAGAGACTCTCAAGTCCACCCAAATCCCTCATTTGATAGAGGAGCAAACCCAAGTTTGCCCAGGGAGTTGATGGATGAACTAGGATTTGAACTTGGGGCTCTTGCTCTTCCCTTCCATGAAGCCCAAGGTAATGCCTTGGGGAGTGATGGGCCACAGGGGCAACAAGGAGCTAGATCTGGTTGAGGGATCCCATGCCAGGGTCCGAGTGGGATAATCTCCACAAATCCAATCAGTCAAATTCCTAAAGTTCCGTGGCCCAAAGTCTGAGCGTTTACAGGGGCAAGCCAGCATACTGCTTAGGATCCCAGGACCAGAGATTGAGAGTCTGGAAGGGACTTCAGAGGACGAAATGGAAACCGGGGCCTCAAGAGGTTAGAAGAGTTGTCCAACAAGGTCCTGCAGAGAGTAATGACAGAAGCAGGCTTTGAGCCCAGGCCTCATGACAGCTCGCACCCCAGTTGCCACACATTCACAAGCCAGAGTAGAGCCCTATCTGTTCCTAGCTTCCTGGACAACAGGACGTTGTATGGTAAAGCCCACCTTCCAATGTTTTCTCATCCCTTCCAGTTTGACCTGGTCTGTCAAAAAGCCTCAGAACCCTTAAGAGCACACTCTATTTTCGTGACTGGTCTCTTTTTCGGATCCTTGATCATCGGGACCCTGTGTGACAGGTAAGCCAGGTGAGCTATGACAGCGCCTTGGGGCTGGTCTGAAAGGGTTCCAAGGTAACCCTGGCTCTTGGTCTTCCCAAGGGCTTCATTCCTGGCTCCTCAGGATAGCATCCAACTGGAAGAAAAGAGACAACTGGGAAATTCTGTAACAATCCTGAGGTTGAGTGAAAAGACCTCTGACCAACCCCTAGAAACCTACAGGCAGGTCCTGGATCCTCCAAACCTGGGCCTCTTGAGGGAGGTTCTTAGAGGCCTGGAATAAGCTAGATAGACTCACCCAGGAGTTCTGGGTGAGAGGGTTCACTCCTAACCTTGGCAAATATGCTGATGGAAGCAGGGAGAATGTAGGCTGCCCAGAGCCATAACTAGTCACTTGCGAAGCCAGAGAAAATGGCAGGGGAGAAAGGTCATGAGAGGAAAGAAAGCTCATTTCTCTGTGACTGTCAGTAAAGGGTGGAGAGTTACCGTGGCACTCAGCAAGATTTCTAGGACTGTCTGGTGCTGAGTGGAGAGGGACAACCTCAGGGAAGAAGCATACTCCATGCTGAGGCTATTGCCTTCCAAATTCCCTACAATAAGGCAAAGCCTCAATGGTTTCACCCTGGTTACACTCTGAGGTTCCCTTTCTTCACCCCCATCCACCCCAATCCCTCTCTTGACCTTGTCTAGCTACAATGAATTGGGGAAAGGAGCGCCTGGCACACAGAAGAGGTGTAATAAATGTTTATTGACTAACTATTGGCCATGTGATCTCAGAGCCAACCAGCCACCCCTTTGTAATTCAATTATATTTCAATTCAACCCAAGACACATTTATTAAACTCCTGCTGTATACTAGGCACTGTGCTAAGTACAGGAGATACAAAGAGGCAAAAGGCAGTTGCTGCCCTCAAGGAGCTTACATTCTAGTGAGGGAGACAGCATGCAAACATATACAAAGTGATCTACATACAGGACAAGTGGGAAATAATTAATAGAGGAAAAGAACGAGAATTAAGAAGCAACTGGGGAAGTTTCCTATAGGAGGAGGGATTTAAAAAGATAGGACTTAAAGGAAGCTAGGGAGGAGAATGTTCCATGGCATGGGAGGCAGTCAGAAAAAACGTCTGGGATTCAAATTGTGTCAGGGCATGAAGGTAATGAAACCACAGATTGAGAGCTAGCTTACTCTTGCATTTTAGAGACGGGTAAACTGAGGCTCAGAGATTTTTAAGTGAGTCATACAAGGTCACACAGTATCCTAGATGGGATTTAAACCCAATTCTTCCTGCTGCTAAGTCCACTGCCCTGTCCCCTGGGCCCCACGATCTCTCAAAGGCTATGGCAGGGGAATGCAAGCTCTGAAAGGTCCAGTTCAATTCAACCCAACAAACATTTATTAAGCACCTGCTACGTGTGCTAGAGTCAGGGTTACAAAGGCCAAAAAAAAGTGCCTGCCCTCAAGAAGTTTACATTTTTTCTGGTGGGGTCAAGGAAAAGCTATGGACACGGATGAGCCGATACAAAGTATCTACAAAGTACTCACTAGGTAAATATGAAATAAATAACGGGAATCAGAGGAGAGAGCACTGACCACTGGGGAAGCCAGGGAATGCCATTTGTAGGACATAACACTTGAGCTGAGCCTTGCAGGGAATTAGGGATTCAAAGAGGTAGAGGCGAGGAGGGAGGGCATTCCAGCTAAGGGGCACAGCCTGTGCCAAGGCATGGAGGTAGGAAATGGAACACCAAGTTTGACTAGAACAGAGAGTACATGAGGGGCAATCATGTGAAATCAATCCAGAAAGGTAGGTTGGAGACAAGAGCATGAAGGGTTTTCAGAGTTTGCAGCAATAGGCCATCACTGAAGTTTCTCCTGAAGGCTCTACCAAGTTGAAAAGGTTTTGAGTATGGATCAATGACAGCCTAAGAGTCTCATTTATGAACCAGTTCAGTCAAGCTTGGAAATTCTGATCACCAGGTCGACCCCAGGGTGCTGAATTCTTCGGCACTAGAAATTCCTTAAGACCACCTGTCAAGCTGTAGAATGGGTATGCTCTGCACCAGTGGATGGAATGCCCAATATCCAATATTCCAATGGGTCTTGGATCTCATCAATATGAATGTTCTCCCCCCTAGAGATGCAGACCACAAACCTACCTGCTCATCCTGTGTGACTCTGATACGTGTCTGCATAAGTCTGCCCCAGAGGGATCACCCAATGTAGTGAGGGTTTTTCTCTCTCTGTCTTGACATCACGATGATACCAGAGGAGTATATGGGTCATCCCTTGGTTCTCTCCCTTGTCTTTACATATGTGACTAACCCATCTTCTTTTCTAATCACAACCTTCTTTGGTGGCACCTTTCATTCTTCATTTCCATCCTACTTTCTTCTGTAATTTGTTTCAGCCTGTTCAGACCTACCATGTGTCCCTCCATTACTCTCTTGATGATACACATTTTTAGTCACTTGCAGTCTAGAGTATTCCATGACTTGAAGTCATCCAGTGGCACCAATAGAACAGTCATCTTAAAAAGATAGGCTTTAGTTTTTGGTAGAAATTTGGAGTCACTAAAAGAATTGAGCACTTCCCCAGCCCACTTTCCTTCTCCTCTTCAGCCCTGGGTCCAATTTGCTGTCTGTTGGCAGTGTCGGTACAAGATATCTGCATGCTAATAGACAAGCTCTGCTCATGGGCAGTTAGGTGGCACAGTGGATAGAGCACAAAGCCCAGAGTCAAGAAGATTTATCTCTCTGAGTTCAAATCTGGCCCCAGACACTGGAGCTGCATGCCCCAAAGCAAGTCCCTTAACCCCGCTTGCCTCCGTTTAGTCATCTATAAAATGAATCAAGAAGACAATGGAGAACCATTTTAGTGCCTTTGCCAAGAAAACCCTAAATGGGGTCGTGAAGAGTTGGACACTACTGAAAAAAGACTCAGTAACAACAAGACAAACTCTGCTTTTCATTCAGCTTCAGGGCATAGTCTGAACAAAGGCATTTTTCATCCACTTGGCTCTTCCTATGTGGATGGTCAGGCAGAACTCAGATTACAGATCTCTTCCAGAAGGTTCAGTTGTATTGTAACTTGATGCAGTTAGCATAATGCCATCACAAGCAAGACTATCTGGAGGACCTCACCATCTGTAGGGAACCCCTCTTTAACTTGGACTCTGTCCTAGGTCTCTGCCTTCCCCCATTGAAGACCTTTGTCAAGTACATGTCTCCCTGTCCTAAGCCTTTTTGGATATTCATAATCAGAAATTTTTAGAACCAAATTATCTCTATTGTATTTCTTGTGTTAAGAGAAAATCGTGTCCAAGAGGTGCTGCACCCAAGTCCCTTTCCACTAAAGGGTTCATCTGCTCTGGACCCACTCACACAGTCTATATTGGGTTGAATCCTAAGGAACTTGGCCTCTAATGAAAGTGAAGTGAGACTCCCTTTCCTTACATTCTTTGGCTCATTAAACCCCCACCCTGGCACTCCAAAGACAATTATTGAAAACTTAGGTTGAGACTCATGTCTATAGTCCCTCCAAACATGAGAAAGGAAAGTACTGAATGTACAGTATAAATCACACAGGGGCAGACGGTTATTCCCTACACAGAAGAAATGCTAAGACAAGACACAAAAGATATCCACTGACAAAACGACTTAAAGCAAGGTTCGGTAGCTTCACTTACAACTCCTACTATTCTCTCTCGGAAGACTTACTATATTTATACCTCATCAGAAGATAAAGCAGGTTACGATCTTCTGGCAAAATGAGCCAGTCTTGGACCTACCTTCTTGCTTTTGCTCCTTACTACCTTCGTGACCTTGGCCCGTTTATTTTTAACCTTTCTAGATCTTCGTTTCCTTTCTTTAAAAGGAGAGGAGTAGATGAGGTGACTTCTCAGGTCCCTTCCAACTCTCTATGCAAGACCCTTTAATCCTCAAACATATCCTACCACGGAACGCTGCTTGCAAAAGCTTGCCTGCTCCTTTCTGATACCCTTACCACATGTGTATGTGGGTCAGTAGTTATTCATGTTCTCTTGGTTTCCTTTTTTTTGCATTTCAAAATAATGTCCGAGACTTTTCTACACATTTAATATCTTCCCCCTCCATCAAATTCTTTGTGGACTGGTCACTCACTCCCCATGAAACTGTATTATCTCCAGCACCTCTATGCACACTAGGTCAAGTCCAGTTGCTTTTCCCAAGTTTTTTTTCAGTGCCATTTCTATTTCATCTGTAAGCACATCCAAGACTATAATGTTGGAGGCCACATGTGGTAGTGCCACTGTGCGTGATAGTGAAGAGTGCTGCAGATCTTTTCCATCTTTTATTTGTTGTCTCCCTTCCAATATTATGCATAAATGCCTTAGGAATGATTTTGCGTATTTGGGTGTTTTCATTATTTGAATTCACTTATCATTGCTTTTGGAGTTTTGTTAAGCCCAATCTGTGAATCCCATAGAGTACTGTTTGCTGTGATGCTGTGTAATTATTGCCTGTATTAATACTTTAGTGCTGATGTTAGCGTATGTGGTGCAATCTCTAAAGAAATGGGGGTAATGCCCTGTGGCTAATGACTCCAGTGCCATTCTTTGGGGTATGTAGCTGCTTCAGAGCTTGGACAGGGCTGACAGAAGACTAGGAAACCCTGAAACTTTGTCCTTTTTCCTGACCCTCTTTCTCGTAGGGTAGGCCACTACAAAACCATCCTGATCATGCTGATGTTCTACGCTGTGTTTGGGTTTGGTTCAGCCTTCGTGCCCAGCTTCAACATCTACAAGATCTTCAAGTTTGGCATTGGTGTTGCCATTACGGGTTACACAATAAGCAGTGTCTGTTTAGGTGAGACCCCCAGCTTGGGGGAGGGTTTCCCAAGCAGGAAAGAGTGGGCTCCTTGGCCTCTTCCCCTTCCCACCTGGGAGAAACTAAGGAGGTTCACTGGGGGGGAAAGCACATGGTTCTCAAGAATGGAACTTTCAGCCCCCAGCTTCCCAATGGAGAGACAGCAAACTGTTTCCCACCTCACAAACAAACAGGCAAATATGCCAAGCTGCTACATGGAGCAGCACATTCCTGGGTCTGTCCCTTCATATCCCTAGCCCACAAGGCTCCTCCAGAGCCATCTCAGATATACGTACAGCACCCCCAGTTAGCTTTTCATCCTCATCCTTAGCTGGATACCCCCAGAGACACCTTGGGATGTTGGTTTTTATTTTTTTTAATTTTTTGGTATTCATATGTTTTGTAAGTCCAATAAATACCCGAAGAAGCCTTCACAAAGGTCACTACCACATGAAAAATGTCATGAGAGTGATTCAGGCTGACAACACCCATCACACTTCACTATTACACTTCACCAATTATTAATAGAAAGGAAAGATAAAAAAGGATGTGAGTTTTAACTTTGATAACTCAGGACCAGCATTGCTCAGTGTCTAAGAGCTCAGAGCTGAAAGGGGCCTTAGAGATCTCCTGGTTTAATTCCTTAATTTCACAGAATCTGAGGCTCAAGGAAGTTAAATGACTTTCCCAAGGTCACATAGCTAACTAGTGGCAGTGGCATTTGGACCAGGTCAGGTCCCTCGAATTTCAAATTCCATGTCTGAAACACAAAGCATTAGAGATAAGGGAGCCAGACTCGATGGCCTCTGAGGTCCTTTCCAGTCCTACATCTATGCTCCTTTGGCTTCTGGAAATAGACCGTGGTCTTTGCCGCTTTTGGCCTTCAGTCCTACCTGAGCTTCCCCGCTTGACCAGCTGCGCCCCTGGGTCCCAGTTCTAAGGCAGTTGGCACTCAGCTGATCTCTCCAAGGGGCAGACTAGACTGGGATGGAGGACTAATTTGGGGTTCCTAGTTCCCATGGGGTAAGTGATGCCTGGACCTGGACAGAGTGGGGATCTTAGAAGAATACAATCCTAATCCCAGCTGACTGTCCTGAGCACAGCCCTAACCACCATGCTGTAAGTGCTGGTCATGGAACCCTATGTGGATTTGGATTTCCAAAGACCATGCCTGCAGGTTTGGAAAGTCAGGGAGGATGCAGATTGTGACACCTGCCAGGGCATGGTTTAAGGGAGATTAAGGCTGCGGAGGAAGTGGCAGCCCCAGTGAAGGTCTCCTGTGGACTCTTCCTCCAGCTACAGAATGGTTGGTCACCTCCCGAAGAGTCCACGCCATCGTCCTTGGACACTGTTTTTTCGTCCTGGGCTTCCTGATCTTTTCTTCCTTGGCCTACTCTATTCCTCACTGGAGACTGCTCTATCTGACCACAGGTGTCCCGCTGTTCTTCCTGGTCTCCTATATCTGGTGAGGGGCCCCTGGAGTGCAGAGGGAAGGGAAGACCATTGAAAAGATCAGGCCAATTCTTGGGCTAGGTTTGAGTCCTCACACTCTTGCAGTGAGGAGTGGGGAAGGGGGAGATGTTCAGAAGAGAAAGCCTCATCCACTAAGATGATCTCCAGAAGGACGAAAGGCAGTTTTTGTCAAAGGATTGTCATAAATGAGGAAGCCAGAGTCCTCTCTGTGCCCCCCAGACAGCCCCTCCTTTGGGGGCCCCACCTCCCTCTCCAAGTCCTCTCCTCTTCTTTCTCATCATCTTTTCCCCGTACACAGTGCCCTCCCTGGTGTCCCCCCAACCCTAGAATCTCAGGGAAACACCAACTGAAGAGGGGAGGAAGACAGGGCCAAGAGCTCTGCCAGGCCCCCACTGCCTTCAGCTAGGAAGCAGGGCCACAGACGAGGATTTTCCATGGCTGGGCTAGCAACCTTTCTAGACCTTGTCTAGAATCATAGATTTAGAGCTAGCCCAATCCCCTCATTTTATAGATAAGGAAACCATTTTAGAGAGACTAAGTGACTTCTAACCCAGGCCCTCTAACATCAAAGAAAGCCCTCTTTCTCTGCTGTTTCTGTGGCACCCCTACCTTCCCCTCCCCATGAATCTATATGTTTCCTGTGTTTGTATCATAGACAGCTTAGACCAGGTTGGGAAACTATTCCTAGCTAGAGTTGGGGCTTGGGGCTCAGGACCTCCAGAGGTCCTTGGTGGCATTAGCTTGACCTGGCAATATGGTCTCATTTCCCCTGAGAGGATCCCCTCCCTGTGGCACAGAGTGACCCAGTGGCTTTTCACTTTATCACCCCGTAAGGACCAAGGTGAGAGGGGACCAGCACCCAGGGATAGCTGTCCTCAAAGGGGTGGGAACATGAGGAAAGGACAAGAAGCTGGCCTGGGTGGAGAGAAGTCTTCCCTGACTCACTGTCAGGAAACCCTTAGCCCCTGCACACTCTCTACAGGATTCTGCCTGAGTCCCCATTGTGGCTGATGATGAGAGGAAGGATAGAAATGGCCAAGTCTGTCCTGTGCCAGGCAGCTTTTATCAATCAGAAAGTGATACCCCTTGAGCTGCTCCACCAGGTAAGCTGCCTGCCTAGGCCTGAACCTCCTTTCATGAAGCTTCCTGCCTCCATCACTCTTCATGGAGGCCACACCTTTGAGCCTTTAGCCATCCTGGAGTGCACCACATGGGGCTTCTGCAACCCCCAGCTTGGTCCCTGATGTAAGGAGTCCAGAGAGCACTGAGATAGATTCCATACCTAGAGGTGGGATGAGTGGGGAAGAGAAAGGGAAGTGAACAGGTAGCTAAAGTATACTTGAACTTCCTAAAGCTGGCAGTTGTCAGGGCTCAAGCTGGTGTTGTTCGGAATTTTCTGGACTTTCCATCCAGCAGCCAGCACAAATATAATGAGTGAGTAGCTGCTAGGGACAGCATCTTTTTTGGTATTTGGCTCTGGGGCTAAAGGTCCCTGATCTTCAAGGCATACATAGTTTCCTGCCAAATGATAGGACAGACCAAAAACAGACAAACAAACGTAAAAACCATGGAAGGATAAGAGTTCTTTGTGTGGCAGATATGGGGCTTCATAGCTGATGAATATGAAGGCAGAAACAAAGGCAGAGTGAAGGGAGACTCCTGTCTCTATCACTTGAGTTTTGGTCTACCTCAAATTCATTTTCATTTTAAGCCAGAGAGACCCTTGGGAATTTCTAACCCTAAGTCAGATAGTTGTCTGGAACTCCCTTCATAATGTATATCTGTCAGCAGCAAATCCAGCATTGGCACTGTGTCTTTTTTCTTTAGTAGACTATAATTTCCATGGTATAGGAAACTCCCTATGGCAGTGAAGATCAGTGCCTCTTGTGTAACATATGGTCTTCTAAGCTGGCTACGTTAAGCTGGTTAAATGACTTTCTAAGGGTCACATAGCTAGTATACATCAGAGGTAGAAGACTTGAGCCCAAACCTTCCTGATTGCAAGGCCAATTCCCAATCCTTACTCCACAGCCACTTTTTGAGCTATAAACTGGTCAGAGGAAAACCTCACTGTTTCTCTACAAGACAAAAAAGGCCGATAGTCCCTACTGGCTACTTAATATTTGACCACAGGCAAGTCTCTGAGGCACAGTTTTCTGACCTATAAAATGACACTACCAATATTGGTGCTATCCAGCTCTCCAAGCAGTACTAAGAAAAATGCCTTGCCAACCAGAGAACACTAAATCAATGTGGGCTGCTCTAAAGATTGTCATTGTTAACGAGAATGACGACTGCTATTAATTGGGAGGAGGAAGATGTCATAATGAGCCAGAGCTATAAAGGCTGGTTTCATGGGAGAAGTGGGATTTGGACTGGGCCTTGAAGGATGGACACAGTGTGAGATTAGGACTGGGAAGTTCTAGAATGAAACAAGGAGCGAAGTCAAGAAAGGACAAGGGGCATTCCCAGAAAAGTGAGTTAGCCAGAATGGACGAAGAAGAGCGTCTGCGGGGGCGAGGAGCAGGACAGGAGGCTAGGAAGGTTGGGAAGGGCTGGACACATGAGGCAGAATCCGAGTCCCTCGAGGAGGAAGGCTCTCTCACTTCCCTCTTTTTTAAATTTATTTCTATTTTTTGGGTGTATTTATTTATTTTCTTGTTTACGTCATTCATTTCCAAGAGATTTTGAGTTACAAATTTCCTCCCCATCTTTCCCCCCACCTACCTCCCCAAAACAGCCACCCCAGTGTGTCCCCCCACCCCCAGTCTGCTCTCTCCTCTGTCCTTCCCCATCACTCCTCTGACTTTCCGGTGGGGCAGGAGGGGTCTCCCTACCCCAGTGCCTGTGTATCTTAACTCTCAGTTGGATGTAGTTAATAATAATAATAATTGTATATCTATAGATAAACATATATATGTTTTTAACATTTGGTTATAGAGCTTTAGATTCTAGATTCTTTCCCTTCCTCCCTCATCCCCCACCCCCCTGGAAGGACGAGCCATCAGATACAGGCTGTACATGGGTAATTAAGCTCACTTTCTTCTTGTATCCCTAGAGCAGGTATCTTTCAGGTACCTGGTAAATGTTTGTTGAGCGCATTGCTTGATTATAGAGGTTTGTGAATGCTAGGATTTGCAAAAAGGAGCCCCTGAAGGCTTTTACACCATCAAATTCTATATCCAATCTAGTGCAGGCTCTCTTGACCTCATGTCTTGATTACTACAACAACCACCAGTTGCTGGTGGTTCTTCCTGCCCCAAGTCTCTCCCCACTCCAGTCCACCCTCCATTCAACCACTAAGTGATTTTCTTAAAACACAGGGCAGACTATGTCACTCCCCTACTCAATAAACTCCAGTGGCTCCCTATTGCCTCCAGGATCAAACACAAAATGCGCCGTTGGGCATCCAAAGTCCTTCATAACCTGTCTCCTTTCTCCCCTTTCAGTCGTACACCTTCCTCCACTCCATGGACTCAGGGATCGAGTGACACTGGCCTCCTTGAGACTCTTCACATAAGACACTGCGTCTCTTGAGTTTGGTTTTGGTGGCTTTCTCCCATGCCTGAAATGCTCTCCCTCCTCATCTCTGCCTTTTGACTTCTCTGGCTTCCTTCAAGCCCCAATTAAAAGCCCACCTTCTCTACAGGAAGCCTCTGTCTATCCCATTAAGGCTGGTGCCTTCCTTCTGCAATTATCTCCAATTTATCATGCATGTAGCTTACTTGTACATCATTGTTGCATGTTGTCTGTGTGGTTTAGGGAAGAGCACACTGGATTCCTAATCAAGCAGACTAGTTGTGTTGCCTTGGGCAAGTCACTTAAGCACTCTTACCCTCAATTTCCTTATCTGTCTGTCATGGAGGGAAGGGAGTGGAGTTGCAGTGGTTTTGTCTTTATTTACTTTTTTTTTTGGTGGGGGGAAGGCATGGCAATTGGGGTTAAGTGACTTGCCCAAGGTCACACAGCTAGTAAGGGTGTCAAGTCTCTGGGGTCGCATTTGAACTCAGGTCCTCCTGACCCACTCAGGCAGGAATCTAGGTTCACTCCTGGTGTTACAAGGGTTACATGGAAGAATCAGATGAATCTGATTGTTTGGGGAATCAGAGGAAAGGGAAGGGAAGAGAGGCAGCATTTCTCCGTACCTAGCATCATGCTTAGCACTTTTTATAAAAACCTGATGTGACCCTCAGAGTGACCCTGGGAGGCCATCATTCATACCCACTTTACAGTTGAGGAAACTGATGCAAACAGAGGGCCAGTGACTTGCCCAGAGTCACACAGCTAGTAAGAGTGTCTGAGGCTGCATATGAACCCTTCCTGACTCCAGACCCAGCACTCTATCCACTGAGCCATCAGCTGCCTCTGATGGGGGGAGGAAAGGCTGCCACTGAAAGGGCCAGAAGAATGGCTGGAGAAGTAGGATGAAACCAAGACAGTGTAACATCCAAAGTCAAAGAAAGAAAATCCAATCAGTCAGCATTCTGCTCGGCCCAGTCCCAGGCACTGTGAGGGCAGACAAGAGAAACAGTGCGCTCATGCCCACAAAACCATTGAATCAAAAGGCAGAAGAGAACCTGATTAAGTGCTAGGCTGCATGAACCAGAACCTTGGAGCTCAATGAAAGGGGAGATGGTGTAGTGGGCAGTGCCCAGCTCTTGCACAAACCCTGGGACTCTCTCACCAGTCACCACACGACCCCGGGTAACTCCCTTCTCAGCTCTGACTTTCTTCATTAGTAAAATGGAGACTCAATCCAGTTCAACGAACATTGATTATCCAGTCTGTATGAGACATTATTTGCTGCTGGAGATAGAAATTTTAAAATGTTGAGGTGGCTAGGTGGTACAGTGAATAGAGCACCAGCCCTGGAGTCAGGGGGACCTGAGTTCAAATCCAGCCTCAGATAATTAACACAAAACTAACCATGTGACCTTGGGCAAGTTGCTTAACCCCAATCGCCCTACCTTCCCCTCTCTAAAAAGCAAAAAAAGAAAAAAGAAATTTAAAAATGAAAAAATGGCTTATGCTCTCAGGAAGCTTTCAGAGGCCTTGTCTCTCTGACCTCAAAGATTTTCTGTGATGACCAGGGGCTAAATCATCATGCCCTCTGAGCTGTGATTGGGCAGGGCGGGCTTCTTGTGAACCATCTTTCTCTCTCCTCTTCCTGGTGGAGACACACAGGTCTCAGGCTTCAGGATGAGACATGCACACTCCAATGGGATCAGTGCTGGGTTTTCGTTTGTCTCTCTAAGTATACATTATGGACTTATAGAATCATTGATTTAGAGGTAACAGGAGACTTCACAGGGTATGCAATACAGGCTCCTCCCTTTAGGGAATTAGAAGAAAAGCTGCCATTTATATAGGTTCTAACACAGCCGTGGGTCACGTGTGGCTACATCTCAGAAGAGAGACTCACCAAGTAAGAGACAAAGTATGGACTGAAAGGAAAAAAGAGAGCAGGCCAGAGCCTTGGGGGCTGCCCCAGAGTCATTGGGCAGAGCATGGATGCAGGCCCATCAAAGGAGACTGAGAAGGAATGGTCAGACAGGTAGGAGAGGAATGTCATGAAAACCAAGAGAGGGGAGTAAGCAACATGGTCAAAGGCCACAGAGAGGTCAAGGAGAAGGACTGGGAGCAAGTCATTAGATGTGGCACATAAGAGACTATCAGTAACTTTGGAGAAAGAAGTTTCAGTTGAGTGAGGTTGGAAGCTAGGCTGCAGAGAGTTTAGAGGGGAGTGGGAAGAATGGAAGTGGACTGATGGATGGACAGATAGATGAAAGAGTGGACAGACAAATGGATGGGTGGGTGGGTGGACAGATGGATGGATGAACTGATTATTTCCCCAGGGCCTGGACATAGCAGGCACTTGACAAGTGATTTCACGAATGAGGATCCCTACCAGTGGAGGAAAAGTGCCTTATTTGTCTATACTTCTTCCAGCTGACCAGTGAGAAGATGCCCTATGGAACAGTCCGGGACATCCTGCAAAAGCCTCACCTGAGGAAGATAGCCATGATCCTGAGCTGCGTGTGGTATGTTCTTGCTGCTTCTGAAAGAAATGACTCCCTTGACTCAGGAAGATTCCCAGTGGGAGGAACTCAGTCCTTTCCTGTCATTCTCTGGGTAGAAGGGAGAAAAGGAGAGAGCTGTGGGCATCCTGGAGAGATGTTAGGAAAACAGGCTGGGAAGTTTGGGGAAAGAGGAATTGGGAACCCTTCAGGCCCTGAGAAGGAAAGGAGGCGAAAGGGATAGGGGAGAAGGGAAGAGGAGGGGAAAAAGGGAAAGCAAGAAGAAGAGATGAAGAAGAGAAGGAGGAGGGACAGCACAGAAAGGAGCAAGAGGGAGGGATAAAGAGCCAAACGAGGAGAAGGAAGAAGAAGGGATGAGGAAAAACGGGAGCAAGAGGAAAAGTGTATGAGAGCAGAAGGAAGAAGGGAGGGAGGAATAAAAAGGGAGAAGGAGAAGGGGGGATGAGGCTGTTTGTGTAGCTCTAGACTCACACACTAATCTGCTATGATCTTTTTAAATAAGTCATTTGCATTCCGTATCGTGAATGAGGTCGAATGAGGGGATTTGGACATGTTCTGCAAGGCCCTTCTATGTTCTTCCAATGCTTTATAAAGGCTTCAGGACTTGATCAGCTGCCCAAGGCCCCAGTGACCTCTCAACTGTCGGAGAGCTCTCTTGACTTTTGGCCCAGGGTTTCCTCTTTCCCCATTTCCGGCCTACCCGGTATCTAATCCCTGGCCCAGAGCCCTTATCCCAACCTCACCCCCAACTTTCTTGATTTCTAACTCAGCTTCTTGACCCCTGGAGTTAATGAATGGTTGCCGTCAACCACAGCAGAAAGCCTGATAACAGTGAGGAAAATACTAGCTTTGGAGTCAGGGGACCTGGGTTCAAATAATGACTCCAGTGCTCTTGGGCAAGTATTTCACTGTGGTGCACCAGCAAGAGTGTAAGATCTTCAGACAAAGGGTCTGGGTTTGAATCCTCCTCCTTCACATCTCTTGGCTTCAGTGTCTCATCTGTAAAACTGGGACAGTTGAATCAGGCAGCTTCTGACGTTCATTCCAGTTCTAGGCCTAGGATCCCAGGCATTTCCCTTCTGCCTCTTTCCTGGAAGGAGATGCCCAGACAAATCAGCCACTCCCTCTTTCCTTGGGTAACCTTGACCAAGGATAGTTATATACAAGGAAAAAGAGAAGGCCAATTGAGAAGCAGCACAGCTGGGTATGGTAGGAGGATGGGCCTCAGATTCTCTCGGGCTCAGGCAGGTTGGTCCTCAACCCTCTCTGCAATCCTATTTTCCTTCTACCTCCCTTGCTCCAGTCCACTAACCAGTTGGTCGGTCAATTAACGTTTATTAGGGGCCACTCACAATTTTCTGGGCCTCCCTGGCCAGGCTCCCATTTCACAGAATGCTAAAGTTAGAAGAGGCCTTAGAGATTTCCTGTCTGTATGACCTTGGATAAGCCCCTGGACCCTCTAGACTTCATCTGTCCAAGGAGAGGGCTGATCTAGGTGATCTCTCAGTTCCTCTACAGGACTAGGCCTATGATCTCATGGCCCTCCAATTTTACAAGTGAGGAAGCTAAGGGCTAGAGAGAAAGTCTTTGGAGGTCATTTGGCCCAATTCTCTCATTTTTTTAAAGGAAGAAACTAAAACCCAGTTAAATTCAGTGACTTGCCATACACAGAGAGATTAATGGCAAAACCAAGATTCATACCCAAGACCCTTGATTCATTTGGTCCCCTTGCTGGCCCACCTCAGCAAAATGACTCACACAAGGACAAGTTTGTAGAACCCTGCGCTTTGGACCTCTAGACCAGCCACCTTCCTACTCAGCCCAGTCTGGCCCTTTGTTTTAACCCTTCCCAGGGCCTTGTGGTTCAAAGGGCAGGCCCAGACAGCCCCATCCAAAGACTCCCCAGTACTCCAGAGCAGGAGGAAGTCTTTGGGATCTAATTGCTGTCTTGCCAAGAAGCTCCTTCTCTCCTCAGCACCAGGAAAAGCAATAGTAAAGGAAAAGAGATGTTGGTCCAGTTTCACGGAGCCTAGGAAACTCCCACATACTAACCCCCTACACTTACACCCCTATGGATCTGTAATCTGTAGCTTAAAGTCCTGGAATGCTGAGAGATGAGGAGAAAGGGTCATAGATGTAGAGCCAGAAGGGACCCCAGAGGCTAGCAATTCCAACTCCCCCATTTTACAGATGAGGATGCTGCAGCCCAGAGAGAGGAAGAATCCTGCCCAATCCCACCCCCTAGAGTCACTCAGATATAGGAGTGAAAAATGGCCTTCAGTCTACCCTGCCCCGCTTTTCTATTAAAGAAACAGATCCATGCTGATGTAGTTTCCTCCTTATCTTAAAATCTACAGGATCATTCTCTATAGGTGGAAGGAATCGTAGAGGCCACTGAGTCTAAGCCTCTCATTTTCTAGGAGGGGAAAATTACTTTCCCAGCATCATAAATAGCAAACAGCAGGGGTAGGATTCAAACTCAGATGGCTGCCTTTCTAAGAGGGCAGACAGATGGGCCGCTCTGGTGTAGGTCCTGGGAGCACAGAACCTGGCAGAGGATCCTCCTCTGAGGCCGTGCTCCTATGGATTCCAGGTTCTCCATCGGTTTCGGATATATAGGGCTGACTATCCACTTGCAGAAGTTTTCAATGAATGTATATGGATCCCAGCTGGCATTCAGACTGGTGGAGTTGCCTGCCTGTTTCTCCTGCATCATCATGATGGAGAAGCTGGGGAGGAGAAAAAGCCAAGCCTTTACTCTTCTACTGGGGGGCATCACATGCCTGCTCAACGCCTTCATCCCTGATGGTACAGCTTTCCCTTCTTCCACATGTACCCTTCTGCCTGAGCACCCCCAGCCCTGCTCACTCTCCTGAGAGGTCACTCTCCTCATCATCCCCCCTGATCCCCGAGCCTTTTCCCCAACATGGCTGGTGAGATCATAAGGCCGGGTAACGCTCTGGGCTCTGCGGTCTCCTGCTCACCATCTAGCTTCTACCTGCCCTTGCCCTCTCTAGACTCCTTGCCTATATTTTCTCTGTCCTCGTTGTCTTCTAACCCCAGCACAGTCCTTGGCACATGGCAGGTGTCTGATAAATGCCTGTGGATTTTTTCACTTGCCAATGATCTCTGAAGTGCCAGACTGAACAGACTTTGCTCAGTCCTGAGCCTTCTTGGCCTTTGCAGCATGTGCCTTAGTTAGTCACGGTCTCCTCCCGAATAACGTCTCCTCTCTGAGTTCTCATGACTGCATTTGGTTTCTTATTGAGCCGTCTGACCGCTCCTCAGTTTCCTTTGCTGGATACAATGCGCAAAATGTTTAAAAACAAATGCTAGCTACTGTCAGCATTATTCATATACCAATATATAATTAATATATAATATTAGTCATATGTACCTCACTCAGGCCCTCTCTTGGAGTAGCAGGTAATTCTGTCTAGGGTGACAATTAAGTTCCCAATCCCTTAAGATTCGATTCTCGCTTAAAGATACAGAAACCATAGAGTCTTTGTGGGAGAGGTGTGTTAAAGCTATGTGTGTGTGAGTGTGTGTGTGTGTGTGTGTGTGTGTGTGTGTATTTGTCATTGTCTAGTCATTTTCAGTCACGTCCAACCCTTTGTGACTCCATTTGGGGTTGTTGGCAAAGACACTGGCATGGTTTGCCATTTCCTTCTCCAGCTCATTTTATAGATGAGGAAGTGAAAGAAATGAGGTCAAGTGACTTACCCAGGATCACACAGCTAGTAAGTGTCTGAGGCCAAATTTGAACTCGGGTCTTCCTGTTCACACATAAAGCAGACAGCAACAATATATGAAATATTTGTTATATAATTATAAATTGAAGTTTGTTACTTCATATATGTTGTATGACATGTATTAAACATACATTAAATCATCATTTACTAGGTAGCATTCATTACCCCGAATTTTAAAGTCATTAAATGTACTTTACAGACATTGGCTCCTTGGAGCCTCACAGTAAAACCAAGGAGTAGACCTTGTGGTTACTGCTGTTGCGGCCGGTAGGGGGCACCATAGTGCACAGATCGCTGGCCCTGGAGTCACCAAGACTCATCTTCCTGAGCTCAAATCCGGCCTCAGACACACACTAGCTGTGTGACCCTGGGCAAGTCACTTACCCTGTTTGCCTCAGTTTCCTCATCTGTAAAATGAGCTGGAGAAGGAAATGGCAAACTGCTCCGGTGTCTTTGCCGAGACAACCCCAAATGGAGTCATTGAATGATTGGATGATAAGGGCCGAACAAAATGACATTATTCCACAGCATTTGAGTCACCAAATGCACTTCACATACATTGTCTCTTTTGGGCCTCCCAGTAAACCAGGGAGCAAGTATGGCAGGTGTCCTTTTAAAGAGGAGGGCACTAAGGCTCAGCAAGATAGCACTTTGCCTCGGGATGAGGGAGGATTCAATCTCAGGTCTTCCTCACCACTAATCTGGTGTCCCAGCCACTCCCCCATCCTACCTCTCATTCTCACTTCGGAGAATTTTCTCACTCTTTCGGCTTGAGACCTCAGCTCAGGAAACCTGGAAAAATGTCTGCCTGGTACTTGCCCAGCCTCCCCACCGCCAGCATAGCTGGACAAACAGAGCTCATGCCAATGAGCAGCCCTCTCCCAAAGGCCAAAGGCCCTGCCTCCTCACTTACCTTCCTGCAGAGCTATGGCCCTCAGAGGCTCCTTGAAGGTCATAGCAGATGGTGGTGTTCCTCAGCTCTGCTCTAGTTCCCCCGGCAGCTCCCTCACTCACATGCTTCCATTGAGGCTCCTGCTGACCTACAGTGTTAGAAAAGCCCACCCAGAGTGGGGGTCCCTGTCACCAACACCAACTCCCACAAAAATCCCTGCCCCTGATTCCAGAGGCAGACACAGTGAAATCTGGGAAGAGTGTCCAGTAACCCCCGTCCGTGCCAATGAAGTGCCCATACCTGGTGTCCTCTAGGAGCTACTGAAGTTTATTGGAGCAAAGGCTGGTCTCAGAATCTCAAAGACTTGGGCTCAAGTCTGGAGCAAGTCACTTAACCCTGTAATGGCCCCAAGCAATTGTCTAAGACCAGACGTTGCAAAACAGGTGATGAACTGCATTGGGGGAAAGACATTCCTCCCTGAGACTTCCCAAGACTTCATAAAGTTACAAGGTCCTGTCTAAAAAGAAAAGAAAATCTCTTCCAATCACCAAAGATTTTTCCAAACCTCTTTGGCAATTAAGGGAGATTGTTCACTCCCCTCCCCCGCCCATCCTGATACTCACACTGAGCTAAGACGCAGGGGCTAAAAATATTGAACTTGGAGGGGGGAAGAGGAACGTGCACATCATTTTGAGGGAGAGAGAGTGGTCCAATAACTTACCCACATCAAACAAATCATTCAAGTGCCAGAAAAAATTGGCACATCTTGTGGTAGCTGGGGCTGTTACCACATGCTGAAAGGTCAGACAGAGAAATGACAGCAGAGAGGTAAACTGAGGCACAAAGAGTTACGTGACTTGCCTAAGCTCACACAGTAAGTGACTGAATCAGGATTTGAGTCCAGTAATCTATTTACTATGCCATCCCTTCTTTATCCTATACTTTGAGATTTTCCCTTATCCCCAAAGCAAGAACCCATGCGCCACGCTTAGCTGCTCACCCCTGTTTGTCTCCCTCCAGATCTGCCCTCCATCACCATAACTCTGGCCATGCTGAGTCAAATCGGACTGTCTGCTTCTATCACCGCGTCCTGTATCCACTCAGCTGAGCTCTTTCCCATTGGCCTCAGGTATCGGAGGGGATGGTTGGCATTTGGAATTCACCCAAATCTGACTCTCCCGGCTTCACCCACATGCTCCATTTCAGGATCTCCTCCCACACTTTGGTTGAGATCGAGGCCCATCCACATCATGAGACCCCAAGTCCCCAGAATTTCCCTGTCCCATAATAATGATTTGATTCCATTGTACAAGCACACCCTGAGAACCTCCCATGTCCTAGTTACCATGTTAGGCCCAAGGACACAAAGTTGTTGTCATTGTTGAGTGGTTTTTCATTCATGTCTGACTCTCTGTGACCCTGTTTGGGGTTTTCTTGGCAAAGATTTCTTCTCCAGCTCATTTTACAGATGAGGAAACTGAGGCAAGCAAGGTGAAGTGACTTGCCCAGGATCACACAGCTAGGCAGTGTCTGAGACCAGACTTGAAGGCGGGTCTTTCTGACTCCAGGCTAGCGCTCCGTCTACTGCAGCTCTAGCTCTTTGCAACCAAATGATCTCTTCCATTTAGGGAGGACAAAATACTTTCCTATAGACTTATAGAGCAGGCCCTTGTTGCTGGCCGACTTTGTGAGGTCTGTGAAGCAGGGTTATTCATTGTTCCCACTTCACAGAAGAGAACATTGAAGCTTAGAAAGATCGAGTCCCTTGCCTAAGGTCAAATGGCCACTAAAGAGTGAAACTGGACTTGGAGCTTTTCACTCTGAGGGCATAAATCCCCTTTCTCCATCCTGAGGCCAGTGGCCCAACCTTGCTCCAGGCTGGTCCAAGGGCCTTCTGGCAATTCTCTTCTTCCCTTGGGCAAAGCACAAATAAAGGGCAAAAGGGGAAGAAAAACCAGAGAAGCAGAAACAACGGATAAGGCACTGGGCTTGGGGTCAGGAAGACCTGAGTTCAGATCACCCCACTAGCTGTATAGCCCTGGACTCATCAGTTAATCTGTCTCTGCCTCAGTTTCCCCAGCTCTACGACAGGGGGCAGGGGACGTGTATGAGTAGTCCTTTCAGTTCTAAATCCTTGATTTGGTGGATTATTAACCTCCAAACAATAAGTTGTGTGTCCAATAAGGCACTACCAGCCATGCTCACAGTCTGGTCCAGACCGAGATTAGATATTTGGGAAATGATGGTAGCAGAAAGGAGGCTAGCAACCCTGGATTGTGTGGAGCTATGTGGTCCACGCAGAGATTACTAGCTGACTCTGACCAGACTGGGGCTGGTAGTCTCAAACATAGCTTTCCTATAAATCTCATATCAGTTCATTCTCTTACCAAAGGTGAGAGGTATCATGACACTTGATCTGAAGTCGGAGGATTGAGTTTGAATGCCATCTCTGCAACTCATCTGCCAGTAAAAACAAAAAACACTCAGCATTGGAGATGGAGGGGCTAGTTTGTGGAAGAGCTGGGAGGCTTGACTGGGGTGAAGGGCACAAAACTAGAAGCAAAGAAATTTGGAAAACTGGGGAAGAGCCTTGAACACCAAGTAAAGGATTTTGCATTTGGTTCTGGAGGCAATAGAGAGACTCTGGCATTTATTTAAAAGGAGTGAGATGAGTGACACAGTCAGATTGTCCATTAGGGAAGGACTGGCCCTAAGCTAGGCAGACTCACCAGCAGCTCTTCCAGTGGTCCAGGTGGGAAGTGATGAGGATAGGTCCCAAAGGGTAGCAGAGGCAGAAGAGAGAAGCAGGGAGGGGATTCCAGAGATAGCACAAAGGTAAAATCCACAAGCCTTGATGACTGATGGGTAGGAGAGAGGGCACTATCTCTCACAAACCAATGAGGAGGTAGGAATGAGCCTGGCAGAGTGAGGGGGTGATACTGTCTTCAACAGCAATAAGGGAGTTAGGAACAGGAAAGAGTTTGGGGGAAACAGAATGAATTCAGTTTGGGACATGGTGGTGGTTTTTAAACCAGCTCTCAATCTACAATTCCCCACCATTCACCTTCTCAATAGCCTAGACTGAGGTGACCTGGCAGTGGCTTGGGGGCAGGGGGTGGGGAAGGAAAGCCAAGGCTATGGATTGAGAGAGCGGACCAAAGTGCTGAAAAATCCTTGGGGAAGGTCAAGAAGCCCAAAGGCCTTAAACTTAAGGTGCTCTATGTAGATCTTGTGTAGTTTTATAGTGCTTTGACCTACAATCAGGAAGACCTGAATTCAAATTCTGCCAACTATGTGACCCTGGGCAACTCACTCAAGCTCTATTTGCCTCATTTTCCTGATCTGCCAAGATGATGGCAATAGCACTCACCTCACAGGATTGTGATGAGGGTAAAATGAAAAGATATCTGTGAAGCTCTTTGGAAACCTAGTACCATATAAATACTTGTTGTTTGGCCATTTTTCAGTCAGGTTTGACTCTTTGTGACTCTATTTGGAGTTTTCTTGGCAAAGATACTGGAGTGGTTTGCCATTTCCTCTCATGTGGAAACTGAGGCAAACAGGATTAAGTGACCTCCCCAGGGTCACCCAGCTAGTAAGTGTCTGAGGCCAGATTTGAACTCAGGAAGATGAGTCTTCCTGATTCCAGGCCCTGCACTCTATTCATTCAATCTACTGCCCCATACAAATACTAGCCATTGTCATTTTTGTAGCCAGACACAGACTCTAAACAGTTCCCTGGCAATAGTTAGCATGTGGGGGGCAGTCCTCTCTGTGGTCAGTCACTAGACTGATTTGCTCTTGGTCTGACTCTTTCCTCCTGCAGGCAGGTTGGCCTCAGTTTCGTGTTTCTGACCTACAGCATAGGAGCCATTAGTATCCCACTGGTTGAGGCCCTGGATCAGAAGCAGCCAGAAACTTTTATGACTCTCTGTGGACTAGTGACCACAACTGGGGGATTCCTCTGCTTTCTGCTTCCTAAAATTTAGCCTGGAAAATGACCTGATGAGAAGGGATACCCTCCTGAAGAAAAAGGTACTTGGTCTGCATGTGTGTGCCCTTTGGGCTCTAGGGTATGGGACACAGGGGCTGTCTCGGAGGGCTAGAAGGAGGAGGAGGAGAAGGATTGTCCTTCCTCCAACAAAAGGACAATGAAGACCCATTCTAGTGCCCCATTCTGAGCACCAGCCTGGCTGGTTACTCAAGTAAGTTGCAATGTCTCAGCTCAATTCTTCACCTATAGGGAAAGATAGCTTAAGAAGGCCACAGAGGGGGAAGCTAGGCGGCACAGTGAATAGAGCACAGGCCCTGGAGTCAGGAGGACTTGAGTTCAAATCCAGCCTCAGACGCTTAACACTTACTAGCTGTGTGACATTGGGCAAATCACTTAACCCCAATTGCCCTGCCTTGCCCCCTCCAAAAAGAAAAAAAAAAAAAGAAGGCCACAGAGGCAGTCACCATATTGGACAAAACAGCCCTTGACATATAGGTTGGGATTTTAAAATAGGCTCAATTTCTTGAGGTGCGGAGAGAAGATTGGTGGTAAGCATGTCTTACATGACACTGTGAGGTTCTGTGGATGATAAAATACGCAAGATTCCAGTGGAAAGTCCCTACTCTCATCTGCTTAGACAAGGGCTCAGGTAACTAGTGAAAACGCTCCCCCAGATATTGGACTTCTCTTAGAAGGGCAATGTGTCCAGGGTTACTCGAAAGGCTGTGCTTTCCGTGGCAGAATGCTTTCTCTCCCAGAAGACTTGGGAAGTCACCATGTGCACTCCATCTACCCTCAAATTGTCTACAGTTTCTAGGAAACAGGGATCATGATGGTGGTAGAAGGTTCCTGGGGCAGACTTAGGTTCTTCCTGTCTCCAGGCCAAATTGTCGCATGGAGGATGAAGTTCCCCAAGAGCACTGGGTTGTACGTTCACCAAATTTGTCCCTGTTGTTCACCTTGCCTTAAACCTACAGGGGACTTGTAACAACTAGAAGAGAGAAGGAAACCTCAGAAGGCAACGAGTCAAGCCAGGAAGAGGAGGGTCCTTGGAAGATGGAGGCAATCTTTCAACGTGGCAACCAGACAAAACGGACGGAATCAAGATAGAGATCAGACAAAAAGCAGGCCTTCTCCCTAAGCTTTCCAGAGCCTCGTGAGACCTTCTGGGGGCTGGAGGACCCATGCTAGGGGACAAGGCGCCCGCCAGAACCCTGGCCTGGCCCAAGCCAGCCTTGATTTCACTCCTATGTCAGGATACAGATATGCTGCAAAGTGGCCTTTAAAATGAGGGTCATGAGATGAAACATGCTAATAAAGGCCCCCAAATTCATCCAACCGCAACTGCCAGATGGTTGGGAAAAGCAGGTTGCCAAATAGCCAGGATCTGGGAATTGTTCATCCCCAGAAATCTCTGCCTGGTGGGTGCTTGGACCAGCCATGGCTGGTGCTGAGTTCCCTGGGGGGCAGATAAGGCACTCACCCTGGTTTGCTAGCCCCTCTCCCTGCCATCACCCTCAGCCTGCCCCCTGGGGTGAGTCGGGCCATCAGGGATGTGGGGAAGCTTCTCTCCTGGGGGACTGAGGTTTTCTACCTCTTTTCAGCCAGTCTGTTCAGAAGCATGTGTGGTACCCAATGACTAACATGGTGGTACAATGAGACCTGGAAACGGGAGACGCTCCTCCTGAGCCCCCCCATGCCACGGGCCTTGGATGGAAGCACTCGCACTCCTCAGCATGGCGTGAGGTCAGTGTTGCATTTTCAGAGCTGAATAACACCCTGGCAGGGGCACTCTGACAAAAAGGTAACATGGTTCAGTGTCAAGGATGCTGGATTCAGAAACAGATACCTTGACTCTGTCACTTACCACCCTCTGGTCAGTTTTCCCATCTGTAAAATGAAGGCCCATGATATCCAACATTCCTCCAGCTCTAAATCTATGATTCTGCGATCCGTGATACAGCCCCAAATACAAGGATGATCATCTGTGGCCAGGTGGCGCCATGGCTGGAGAAGTAGGCTAGGCATCAGCAGGACCTGAATTCGAACGTGTCTTCAGATCCTCGCCAGCTGTGTGACCCTTCCGTACGCCTCAGTTTCAACATCTATAAAATGGTCATAACAGCACCTCTCCTGCAAGATTGTTTTGAGGATCTGTGTAAAGCCTGGCAGAGTAAGCACTCCAATTCTCATGCTCTTCCCCCAGTCCCTGCAATGATACTGTGGGGCTCAAAAGAGGCGAGGAATTTAAAACCTGTGCCCTAGAGAAAGACCATCTCTGCTGCTGCCACTTGGCTGAGGCTCTGTCTAATCCTGCGGGTCAAGGCCCACCGGGACGGACACTTTCCAGGGAGTGTAAAGGAGTCTGTTGTCTCCAATCCTATCTGCCTCTGTCCTCCTTAGGGAGTCATCTTGATCAAATGAAGCCAAAAGACCTGGTTCAAATCCCACGTCCGATGCTCTCTAGCTGCTCCACCGCGGGCCGGTAACTGCCTGCCAGGGCCTCAGCTTCCTCATCTCTTAAGATGAAGAGTCGGGCTGAATGATATTCTGAGACATCAAGCTCAGAATAAGAGCTTGCATTCATATTGAGCTTTTCAAGTATTTTCCATTTGGTCCTCAAAGTAATGCCAGGGGCAGAGACAGGACAAAGCTAACCATTCTTTCACTGGCAGTCCTTCAAATCCCAAACAAGATATCCAGTAGACATCTTAAACTCAATATATTCAAAACAGAACTCGTGATCTTTCCCCCTAACCCCACCCCTACTACCATGGAGGTAGCCTCCCAACGCCAGCCTCCCAATGGCCCAGGCCCACAAGCTAGGAGTCATTCTGAGCTGCTCACTACTTCTCACCCCCCACAATCCAACTAATGCCAAGGCCTGTCATTACCTTTGCAGCCTCTCTGGCATATGCCCCCTTCTCTCCTCCAAGGTGAGAAGGGAAGAGGACAGGGAGGGGCGTTAAGGAGATTCCTATACTGAAGGGGTCATGAGAGGGAGATGAGCCATCGAAGGAGACGGTAAAAAGAGTGGACCCAGGAAGAAGCAGTGGCAGAGAAAGAGGCAGCTCCTTTCAAATTCTAAAGCACTTTCCTAGCAGGCCCCGCCAGGGACTGTTGGGTACTCAGAGAGACAGACAAAAAGAGAAGTAGGTTGGGCCCTCAGGGAGCCTATGTTTTATTGGCTTTATTAGGTCTCTGGAACCAAGCATAATGACCCTCCCCCCCGCCACGCATGACTGCTCTTGTCTGTTGTGAATCCTGCTAGGAGGCTTCACTTCCCCTCACTGTCTTCTGCAGGGTCAACATAAGCAATTCCTTCGGTCTTTGCAATCTGAGGTGGTACAGAGATCAGTGTGCATGAGGAATGAGAGAAAGGCCCAGGATCTGTCAGAGAGAGCCTGGAGGGAGCAGTGACAGGTGTGGATGCCAGATTAAGGGGAGGGGTGGAGGAGTCAGCAGGTGGTGGGGAGGTGGAGGCTGGTGTTATGGCCCATAGGTGACTCTTGAGAAGTCTAGCAGCAAAGTGAAAGAGAAACAGAGTGTGATGGCCCAGCTGCTTCCAAGACAAGGCCAAGGCAAGGTCTTTTTAGGAGAGCAGAGACCCGGCTCTGTTTGTAAACAGAG
Organism: Pseudochirops cupreus; assembly: GCA_028627135.1. NCBI lineage: Eukaryota > Metazoa > Chordata > Mammalia > Diprotodontia > Pseudocheiridae > Pseudochirops > Pseudochirops cupreus. The sequence goes on along the minus strand of CM053583.1, from coordinate 412,772,782 downwards.
AGGGAGGGAAGGAAGAGCAGAAGCTACTGAAGAAGAGAAAGAGAAAGGAATTGGTGAACGAAGGCATTAAGTATGGACTAAACACTAGGAAGAGAAAGAGAAGAAGCCAGCCTCTCCTCTCAAGGCTCGCCCTCTGCCAGAGTCTGACAGAGGGTCAGTGGAGAACACGGGCAGTATCATGGCCATGGGTGGAGAATACCTGCTTTGTCAGGTTTTTCACTGAGCCATTTGACTGTGTCAGAGCTTTGCAGGTAACAACAACTCACTTTTCCTCTGGAAAGGAGAAGACATGAGCAGTCTCCTTTTCCAGAGGATGATAGAGGCTTTCAGATCCATGACATTTTTTTCAGGAAGCCAAATCCCTGAGGAACCAGGGACTGGCTTGGGCCAGAAGGCAGGAGGCGGAACACCTCGTCCTTTGAGACTGGAGAGAAGGAGGGAAGGCAAAGAAAGGCCTGGAGGTCTAAAGGAAGGGAGATGGGAGGCACTAGGAAGGGAAAGCTGCTTTGCTGATCTCATCAGCATTCTGAGATTCAGTTATCAGCTTGATTTTAGACTGATTTAGCCAACCCTCACCTTTCTGGACTTCCAGTCTCAAATCTCCAACTGTCTATTGGCCATCTCAGTTGGGATGTCCCATAGACATCTCAAACTCAGCACATCCAAAACTGAACTTACCATCTTTTCCCATAAACCCTCCCTCTCTTCCAAACTTCCTTATAAGTTTGGGGGGAAGGGAGGAGAGGGGAAGAGATTCTTTTGCTCTTCTCCAAAACTAGCATCTTCCTTACTTTGGAAATTAAATTAGTCTGGGATTACCCAAGGCCCTGTATTATCCAAGCTTCTGTTTAGAGAGTGGAATTAAGCCAAATGGGACCAGATTCTGAGAAGTGCCCCACTGCCCAGTCCCCCAGTGTTTCCTCAAAGTCTATTATTGATTTGCCCTGTACATCGAGTTATTGATGAGAGTTCACTGATGAGCTTATCAAGACCCCCCCCCCCTCCCATGCCTGGGGGAATGTGGGCTTCTTCCTTTCCCAGATCCTAGGATTTTCTCCTTTTCTCCCACCCGCAGCCCAGGCTCAATAGGGAATAATGATAATAATAAGTTACCAAGTACTTTACATACATTATCTGACTTAATCTTCACAATAACCACGTGATATGGGTGCTAATATTATCTCCAGTTTGTCAGTGAGGAAAATCAGGTTTAGAGAAGTTAAGCCATTTACCCAGAGTCACAGAGTAAATACATGAGCTGATCCTTGAGCCCAGATCTTACTCCAATCCAGGGTTCTGGTCACCATGACCTGCTGGGTCCCCTCTTTCCAGGGTCAAGAACTCTAGGATGGCAGAAGAAAGTTCCCTGGGTTACTGCCCCCACACACTGCCTCCCCGCCCTGCCTTCCAAGATATGCTGGGCCAGGAGGTCTTGGTCAGGGTCAACTTGAAGTGACAAGCCCCCCAATAATAACCAAGTGTGGGCATGCACCTTGAACATCTGCCCAGCTCTTTGCTTCATTTTCTGGCTTTTCCTGTCTTGGATCTGTCATTCTTGAGGCAGGATCAGATGGCAGAAAGGACATTGATCTGGAAGGCAGACACCCTAGGCTCTTTGTCATGTCTTGTTCTGGTTTTTATTTTATCCTCAAATGCCTGAATTAGTTAGCTTAGAGAAGGCATGGATGAAGCCAAAAGTTCTATCTCCCAAGTATGATGCCTAAATTCCTTTGTCTACTTTCTATAAACCAAAAAAGACTCTGTTTCTTAGCCCCAGTCGAACCTTCAATCCAGGTTCTATCTGGTCACTAGGCACAGATCACAAGAGGGACCAGCAGAAAGATATGGTTGCCTCTCTGTAGGTGGAGATGTTGTTTTTATGAACTTTTGGAGACAGTTGGGTCTGGAGTGAATTCTCCTGTTCTATAGATAAGGAAAAGGATTTTTAAAAACTCTTTTAAATAGAGGACATACAACTATCTAATGAGCTTTTTACTTTGCACAGGAATATGGGCAAACTTTCCCCCAAATTTGTGGCCCTCCCCTTCCATTCTGGAGACTTCTTGATTGACAGAGAGTGAACCTGAAATTGTAGAATAATCCAATGGACTCTATCCAAAATACCTATGGGGGGGGGGGTGAGGGAAGAAATGGGGGGAATCAGGCAGGGGCAAATCCAAGATCAGATTTAGGAGTGTTCTCATGTGGATAATCCTGAGGAAGTTGAGGAGGGGAAATAGATACTTGGCCTTGTACTTCAAGACTAGAGAGAATTTTTTTTAACAGACCTGTGACTTTATGAATGTGGGGATTTCCCAGGGTGGAAATGCCCCTCAAGCTGTAATTTATAGTCTTAGGGAATTGCCTGGGTCAGAGGACCCTCAGTTTAGGGCTGGATGAGACCTTCATCGTTTTACAGGTAAGGTTAAGTGTCACACAGCCAGCAGGCATCAGAAAGAAGACTTGAACTCAGATTTTCTTGAGTCTAAGACTGAACCTTTCTCCAGGATGCCAGGATGCTAAGAAAGGGGGAAGTCATAGATTTAGAGCTGGAAAACTCTGAAGTTAGCTGATCCACCCTTGTTTTATAGATGAGCCAACTCAAGCCCAGAGAGAAGTGACAGCCAGCCTTCTAGAGGGAGAAGTAACAGAGCTGGGTTTGAACCCAGGCCTGACTCAGAATCCGGCCCTCTCTTCCACTGTCCTTCCATGAGTCACGATCTCCTCCTCCCCACCAGCCTTCCCATCTTACCCCACCTTCTCGGGCCTTTCTCAGTTCACTCTGTTACACCACCCCCCAAACTCACTCTCCTGGCCTGGGGAGCTCAGCAGAGCAAGGGCGAGCAACAAATCTTCATGGATGATGCTGGACACTAGTGAGGGATTATTGGGGGCAGCAGATATCCCATGGCAGAGTCCCAGGAAGCTGTTGTAGGGCAGGGCTTGGAGACAGGAGGCAGAAGCCCCAGGTCCAGATCCTGACTCTGCCTCCTTCTCCCTCACTGTGTGACCTTGGCAGATCAGGCTGAGTCTGGACCTCACAGAACAACAACATTAGGGCCAGCCACCTCCAATCTGACTACAGGGTTTATTAATATCAGACAAACCCCAGGGCACCTGGGCCTGAGCACAGGGGGATTCAAGGAGTGCCATGCCCATGGCCATTCTCCATGCCATTCCCACTCTTGTTTGGGTTCTAGGGAATGGACCCAAAATTCAGGCTCTGTCCAGGAGCACAGATGGATTTGGAGAGCATGAAGAGGAGTGGGCTAAGAAAGGGGAGCTGGAGCCTCCATTCAACCTTTCACTGAGTACGAAGGATACAACGGTGTGGAGTACTGGCCCTCTTAGTACTCGGCATAAATAGGCACCCAAAAAATGTTTGTGCATTAATTGCTGTCTGGCCTTGGGAAAGTTACCTCCCCTCTCTGGGGCTCAGTTTCTTGAACTGTCAACTCAGAGGCTTGGTCCCTAATTAGCAGATCATGGGATTCATTTCTGTGGGCTGTGCTGTCCATTGTCCAGTCTCTAGCCTCAGCCTCTGCCATCCACGCCATGTCACTCTAGGGGCTTCCTAGTCCCCAAAGAGAGACCCCCCCATACACACACACAATGTCACCAAGCCAAGCACTCTCAAGGAGTAGGCTGTGCAGACAGATGTACGTGGAAGAGTCACAGAATCCCAGGAGCTCAAAGTAGGCAGGGACCCAAGAAGGCATGGGATGGTGGCCAGGAAATTGGACTGGAATTGAGAGGACCCTTGAGGGGGCTCCTTTCTCTTTCTGGGCCTCAGTTTCCTCATCTGTAAAATGGGTAGGTTGGACTTTTCCTCTGAGAACCCCTCAGTGCTTCTGAGACGCTCATAGCCATGACCCTAGGATCCCTCTAACAATGTGCCCAAGGAGTCAGTCTCTAGCTTCTGCCTGAATACCTCCTCGGAGGAGAGAACTCACTACCTACCAGCATAGCCCGATTCACTTCCCAGGCTTTAAATGTGAGGGAGGTTTCCCTGACATTGACCCTAAATGGGCTCTTTGCACTTGACCTTGTTCTGCCCCCTGGGGCCGAGCAGAACCAAGCTAATCCCTCCTCCCATTACCACATTCCACATCCATGAAGACAGCTCATGTCCCCTTGAGTCTTCTGTAGGCTCCGAGGTAAGGCCCCTCCCCCTCTTCAATGCCCTCCTATGGACATTGTCCAGGTAGCCACTGTCCTTTACAGTGCCCACAACTGACTCCAGTCCTCCAGGGGTGAGTGGACAGGGCAGTGGAACTATCGCCTTCTTATTCCTGGAAGAAATGCCCCTCTTTGGGCAGCCCCGAGGGCATTGGCCAAAGAAGGGAGCATGTCTTGGGCTGGAGGTACCCTGGAAGGCTCCAAATACTTCCTCCCTCTCCCACAGCTCACCACCCTCATTTTCTCAGTGAGACCGCACACATAGCGAACATGAAATACGTTTTTCAAATTGTTGTTGGACAGCAGAAATTTGGGCTGGGCCCTGAAGGGCAGCTAGGATTTGTCCCAGGGAGGGGTGGGGATGGGTCATGCTGGGCAAAGGAGGTCCCTTCTTATTCATCCCCCTCAAATAGTCTGGGACACTCCTGGCAACTGACTGGGTCCCTTTTTCTGGACCTGAGTCACCATTGGATCCCCACAGGCGGGGACAGTGACCAAGCCGAGAGAGTGACAAGGCTTTCTATGAATGAGGCCCTCTCCCTGTCCCCTCCTCCCACACCCGGTGCTTGGGCCCCCAGCCCAGCTCAGAGACCCGTGATTGATTCAGATGGATGGAATAGCAACTTCCACAATCCCTAAAAATAACCAGCCAGCTTCATGCTCCCAACTTAGCCTGGCCCTCCCAGATAAAAGCAGCTGTTGGGCGCCACAGACCATACAGACCCAGGAGCTGGACACAGAAGGGGACACAGAGGGGGACGCAGGAGGCAAGACAAGTGAGAATAGGAGAGATCCACCGGAGCAGGCTTCCCCCAAGGACCCAGCGACTCCCCCTGAGCCCAGCATCTCTCCAGGAACCCCTGCCCTAGTGGCTGTCAGGGACCCCCATGTAAGTAACCATTCTCCCATCTCCTCAGGCGAGCCTGGCCAGTGTGTCCTCATCTACAGGTGGTGGCTGCCCTGCAGTGCTGAGCCTCGGGTGCAAGCCAGGGTGGGGATGGGGAAAAGGGCCGGGGAGTTCAAGAGGTCACTCTGGTCTCCCCTTGCAGAGTTCATTCTCCCCAAAACTAGCCTCCAAAGAGCAGGGAGCAGGAGGCCAAGATCTGACAGCTGGGGGTGGGAGGGGCAGGTCAGCTTTGCTCCACACAGACTTTCAGGATTTGGAGGGGAGGGGCCCAGCCTGACTTCCTAGGGGACTTGGGATCAGGAGATTCAGCATATAGGCAGACTCCAGTCTCTCTTACTCCCCTCAAGTAAGGACTTGGAGAAAATAACTTGCCTTCTTTGTCCTATAAATGAAGAGAGAAGTGGCCTGGAGATCTCCCAAATAGTTAAATGCCCCAAGTCCCATCTTGGCAGAGCTTAGGAGAAGTCACAGATATAAAGGAGACATCCTGCAGCTGATGGGGCCTAAGGAACCGTGTGCAAATCTGAAGCCCATAAAATGAGCTTAGGGTGGCAGCCTGAGATATTGTTTAGAGTGGCTAACCCTCAGAGCCCTTGGTGTGGGCCCTGGCCCTGGGGGTGAACGCTCCAAGAAGGCAGCACTGCTAGCTTGCTAACGGGGAGAGGAGAGGGCCACGCTGGGAAGCTTGAGAAGGGGGATGTCAGAGACCGAACTGCAGGAAGACAGATCTGGTGTAACCCATGATGGCTCTCCTGTCTTCAAACAGCCCATTCCATGGAATCCTCCAGGAATGCTATGCATTGGGTTAGCTGACTCCCTTATGGTGTTCTGGGGGCTCCATCCACAGTCTCTTCTCCCATAAATGCCCAGTGAGGAAAGGGAGGCCCTTGGTCCCTGACTGGGGCCCCATCCCCTAGTCTCTAGACTATGGCATGTTTGTCCTCTGGTCTGAGAAGTGGCAAAGTTAGCCTGGGAGGGCCTGTCTCTCTCCATCCCTGGCCCTGCTGAGCTCAGCTGAGAGCTTGGGAGGAGCAGGCTTTGGGGAGCCCTAGGATCTGCTGAGCCAGCATGGAGGTTGCCCTCCCTGTCTAGGGAGCCCCAGAGGGACCTGACTGTGCCCTATGGGCAAGTCCCCTCCCAGGCTCAGGCCCCTCCCCTGACACACATAGTTCCTCAGCTGTCCAGGGTGAAAAATCTTTACATTTCTGGGCCCAAGAATAGATCCCTTGGCATCCCCTACTCCACCTCAAAGGAGCCGCAGGGGGGAGGGGAAACTTCCTGAGCCTTCCTTCCAGGTACCATCAGGCAGCTTTGGAGTCAGAAAATCTGGATTTAAATCCTGATGCCACTACTTACTCCCACCCTCAGTGCTTCATTTTACACATCTACAAAATATGGGGGTCAGTGGCCCCAAGGTCCCTTTTCTGCTCTGGACCTGGGGCTCCTGGGATCACTCAGATGGCAGGCTCTCCCCTTCCCCTGACCCCTTCCCCCTTGGCTCTCAGCCATCACAGCCTAGATTAAGCTCCGCTGGGCTGTTGTCAGTGCCCAGTGAGTGTGAAAGCCAGCAGGGTGGGGGCAGGTCCAGTGCTAGACTGGGCTAGGAGAGGCTTTGGGCAGGGTTGGTGGCTCTGGGCAGCAGGGCAGTGACTCACCAGATTTGACCAAGGCAGATGGACATGCTAAGGGAGAGAGGGGTGCAGAGGCTGCTCAGTCACTAAAGTGGGGAGGGGCTGTGGGAACGCCAGTGTAGGAGGTGCCCAAGGCTCCAGACTCAGGGCTTGAATATGTGTGAGTGAGTGTCCCCTTGGGTGACCGGACATGGGGCCCATGGCCCTGAATTCCTTATCTATGTTGCTAAGGAGTCCCAGAAAGGTCAAGCATTTAACCACCTGCCTAGTTCCTTGATTTCCCTAGAACGACAGCTGGGGAATAATTGGGTGACCCAGTGACCTAGTGGGGGTGTGGCAAGGGGGACCTCAGCTTCCCCTGTCTGACATCCCACCTGTCTGGAAGTCTGCCTATTGTTTGGGACCTGGAGGTCTCTGAAAGGGGAGGCAGAGGAAGGCCTCAAAGCCAGGACTGGTCAGAGCCCTAATTCCTGAGGGATGTTTGCTCCAAGACAGTTCCTGGAGGCCTCATGATCATGGAGGAACCCGATGCCAGTCTGACGTAACAAGGCAGCAAGTGAAAAGCCAAGGGAAACAATCTGTGCCTCTCATATTACTCTGGGGTCTTGGGAATGTTTTCTGGACAAGAAACCAAGGTTAGAGTGGAGAAAATGGGGGGCAGCAGTTGGGGCTGTGCCTTAGGGTGTCAAAATTCCAAGACCAATGAAAGTAGCGAGAAGTCCTATCCTGCTCCCTCCCCCCCCACCCTGCAGCCATCTCAGCAGCAGCCTCCCAACAAATGGCGGGGTGTCCTGTCTCCCCCCACCCCCACCATCTGCTTCTGGACGTCTTCTTCCCTATGGCTGAATTTGCCTTAGAAAGTCATTTTCAGGAGCCATACATGCCATTTGGCCCAAGAATTGTTGGCCACAGCTATGTAACTGAGTGGAACAGCCCTGATTCCCCCCAGCTCCATTCTCATGCCTCCCCACTCCCCTTAGTCCCTGGTAGGGGAATGGATGCCAGCCTAGCACCCCAAGGTCAGCAGGGCTTCCAGACCAGAGATGAGAGGAGCCAGCTGAGGTTGAGGCATGAGGGGGGTGGGGTTGGGGGAGACAGGTGGGAGGGGCAGGAATTCACTTTGCCCCTCATGCCCTATGCCGCTGACTGCCTGGCTATTTGCCCCCATCACTGCCTCGGACAGCCTACAAGGAGGGATAGCGGGGTCTGTTTGGGGGGATGTGAGAAGGAATCATTCTCATCACTGAAAGGGAGGGCCCTGTCCTGGACCCCCACAGGGATCAGGGACCCTCCGTCTGATTGAGGCGGCAGGGCCCAGCATTCCTCTCCCAAGTGCCAGGGTGAGATGTGAGCCTGGCAGCCGGGTTTCAGGCTATATTTAGTGTCCCAGGGAAGGTCTGTGTGCATGGGGGTGGGGGAAGGTGACATACCTCTCATGCTTTCCCAGGAAACTCTGGCTGCTGTTTTCACACTTGTCTCCCAGAGTAGGGATGGGGCAGGGCAAGGGGAGATTTCCAGAGGGGTGGGCGGGTCAGTCTTGTCAGAAATGCTGAAGATCCCACTGAGGAGGCTTTACAGGAATGATTGTCATGTCGTCAGTGATGAGGAGCATGTGGAGAATCTCGTTATTCAAAGAAAATCCTTGTCAGGAGAACAGATTTAGGACTGGAAGCAACTTTAACAGCCAGATCATTCAGCCCCTTCCTTTATAGGTTAGGAGACTGAGGCCCAGGGAGAGGAAATGAATTTGAAACTAAATGTCCAAAGCTCCCGCAGATACAGACGAGAAGAATGAGGGTCAGGGAGGTCCCCTGAGACCACACAGTTGGCGGGAAGATGAATAAGAGTTGATAGGGGGCCCTTGAGGGGAGGAGGGTGGCAAGGGAACAAGTCTACATAGTTTTCCCTGCTTATACTTATACTGACTTTTCCTTCAACAGCATCTGAGAAAGACCCCCCCCACAACCACAGAGCCAGCAAGGTAGGATTTCCTGACTGTATGTAGTGTGGTGTGTGCTGGGGCTACACAGACCCCACTGCAGAAGCTGGGGACTCAAGGCAGAGGGTCCATGGCTGGGGTAAAGAGCCAGACCTGACCAACAGAGGAGGAGAAGCCTTCAGCTTGGTGATGCCAGCTACCATAAGATAGAAACCCCACCTAGACACAGTTGGTGGGGGCCAGGCTTGGGATTGGGCATCATCTCTCTGAATCCGAGTCCCCAGCATGGCAGTCTTAACTGTGTGCTGTGTCCTCACTAACTTACCTACCAAGTCCCAGCCCATGCCCTCACCTGTCTCCCCTTATCTCCCCACAAGGATGGCTGAGGGAAAGGTCCAGGAAGCCCCTGCAATGACCTTCCCAAAGACCGGGGAAGACACACTGGCATTGCCACTGCCCCCTGCCCAGGATGAGTTGCCCCTTCCCCCCCGCAAGGAGGCCTTCTCCAAGTTCTACCAGCAGCGCCAGGCCAATGAGCTCAGGAGGCTCTACCGCCACATCCACCCCGAGCTCCGCAAGAATCTGGAGGAGGCTGTGGTCAATGATTTAGCTGAGGTCCTGGAGGCTGAGGAGCCCACAGAAGGTGATGTCCAGTCCATGCGTTGGATCTTTGAGAACTGGAATCTGGACACCATCGGTGACCACCAGCCTCCTCAGAGGCTGACAGATAGCGAAGCAGTACCTGCAGGGGATGTGCGGGCCACATCTAAAAAGTTTGAGAATGGCTCCTTTAGCACCACAGACCAGGCACCAGCCAAACCAGGGCCAATCCGTGGGGATGTTCAGACAGTCCGGTGGCTGTTTGAGACTCAACCAATGGACACACTGACTAGTCAGACAGATATACAGAAAGCTGTGCTCCGAGAGCCTCCACCCAGTGGAGATGTCCAAGGCACCAGGACCCTCTTTGAAACAAGGCCACTTGACAGCCTGGGCTGCCAACTCTCTGCCCAGGAGCAAAGTCCCCTGCAGCTGCGCTCAGAGATCCAAGAATTGAAGGGGGATGTGAAGAAAACAGTGAAACTCTTCCAGACAGAGCCCCTCTGTGCTATCCAGGATGCCGAGGGTGGCATCCATGAGGTCAAGGCCGCATGCCGGGAGGAGATCCAGAGCACAGCAGTGAGGACAGCCCGGTGGCTCTTTGAGACCCAGCCACTGGACGCCATCAATCGGGACCCAAGCCAAGTCCGAGTGATCAGGGGGATCTCCCTGGAGGAGGCAGCACGGCCTGACATCAGCAACACCCGCTGGCTCTTTGAGACCCAGCCACTGGATGCTATAAGAGAAGTTACTATTGATGAGAAGGAATTTCAGCCTTCCCCTGACCTCATTCCCCCCGGCCCAGATGTCCAACAACAGCGGATGCTGTTTGAGACCCAGGCCCTGGACACACTGAAGGGTGAGGAGGCACCTGAAGAAGGTGTCACAGCCAAGGAGGATGTGATTGGAGGGGACGTGCGTTCTACCTTGTGGCTGTTTGAGACCCAGGCGCTGGGTACTCCCAACAGCGAGGTCCAAGTGGGGCGCCTGCAACAGGTCAAGCAGCGAGAGAATGAGAAGAGAGCCTCAGAGAACAGTGGCCTTGAGCTGGAGAAATGCCCTGGCAACCACGCCTCCAAATTGACACTCAGCCAGCTTGCTGCTGGGGATAAGGAGGGAAAGGGAGATGTGAAGGCTTTCAAGAAGCTGTTTGAGACGCTTCCCCTGGACAGCATTGGGCAGAAGAAGTCCCCTGTCCCTGTAGATGACAGCAAGCTGAAGGGGGTGGTGTCTGCTGGACAAGTCCAAGCCAGCCAGGCCTTGTTTGAAAACGGGCCAGTCTACGCCATTCAGGATGGCCAAGGCGGCCTCCATGCTCTGACTTCAGTCAGCAGAGAGCAGGTGGTTGGTGGGGATGTTCAGGGCTCCAAGTGGATGTTTGAGACGCAGCCCCTAGACCGGCTGGGCCATGACCCAGAGAAGGTGGATGTCATTCGAGGCATCACACGTCAGGAAGTCATGGCTGGGGATGTGAGCAGCGCACGCTGGCTTTTTGAGACACAGCCCCTGGAGGTCATCCACCAGCAGAAGAAGGAGAAAGAGGGGAAAGAGGAGGAGCCTCCATCAGTGGTGCCCCCAAAGTGTAATGTGCAGACCATCCGCTGGCTTTTCGAGACTCATCCCATTCACGCTTTGGCCCAGGAGTCAAGGCCAGAGGTCATAGGCACCAGTCCTCAGGCTGATGTCCGGTCATACACGTGGATGTTTGAGAACCAGCCCCGAGAGGGACCTGAGGGCCCTGGAGAGCAGCACCTCCAGGTCAGACAGGCCTCCCCACAGACCAAAGACCAACACATGGAAACGCATGTCTTTGAAACAGAGTCCCCACTCCCCCCTCAAAATCTCAGGGGGAAGGACCCTGTCCATTACTGCAGCCGGGTAGAGATTCCAGTGGGGCAGGTCTCACGAAGGAAGGAGGCCTTTGAGGCCCCAGGTGTGACTGAAAGCCAGAAAGAACAGCAGGGATCTGTGGTTCCCCCTGAGCCTGTAGTGGGAGGCTCAGTCCGCAAATTCACATGGCTCTTTGAAAATTGTCCAATGGATTGCTTAGAGAAGGCGGTGACTGGGGGCATCCAGGAGATGCCCCCAGAGAAGGATGCTGCTGCCACTGCCACAGCAGGAAAGAGGTTTGTCTTTGAGACCAGCTCCCTGGGGCAGCTTCCGGAGGATGTGGATGAGAGTGAGCTGCAGAGAATTGAGAAGAAAGCGCTAGATGGAGGTCCCGGCTCCTCCCAGACCCTCCGCTTCGAGAGCCAGCCCCTGTACGTGCTGCCAGATCGCCAGGGCCAGCTCCATGAAGTCACAGCAGTGAAGAAAGAAGAGGTACAGAAGACAGATACCTGTGGTGCCCGCTGGATCTTTGAGACCAGGCCTTTGACCCAAAGGCTGGGAGCTGGAGAAGAAATATTTGTCATCCGAGCTGTGACCCAGGAAGACATCTGTCAAGGTGAGCTCAAAGCTGCACGTTGGAAGTTTGAGACAGAGCCTCTGGAGCAGGCAGAGAGCACGGGCAAGGGCAAGCCTGGCTCCCAGATGGCCAAGGGAGAGCCCGCGGGCAGGGCCCCACGGTATATGCGGACAGTCAGCATGAGCGACGTGCAGCAGGGCAACGTCCGCACCTCCACCTGGCTCTTTGAGAACCGGCCCTTGGACTCCCTGAAGGGCAGTGAGTCAGAAGATAATTCAGAGACTTCTGCCATGACTGAGCCCGCGCTGGCCGTGCAGAGACAGGACAGCCGCCGAGGGGATGTCAAACGCTGCACCTGGCTCTTTGAGACCCAGCCCCTGGATCAGCTCCAGGAGCCTGCACCCCAGGAGGAGATAGCCAGGGAGAAGCTGCCTCAGGCAGACGTGAAGAGCACCACGTGGCTCTTTGAGAGCACCCCCCTGGACCAGCTCCATGACCCTGCTCCCCAGGAGGAGCGGCCCCGGGAGCAGGTGCCCCAGGCAGATGTGAAGGGCACCACTCGCCTGTTTGAGAGCAAGCCCCTGGACCACCTGAATGCCCAGCAGGATGGAGAGCCAGAGCAGAGGGAGACAGCAGCAGGGGAGACCCTGATGATGCTGCACCGCACCTCTGGGGTCTTGCAAAAGGGAGGCATCCTCATCGAAGCCCACACAGCCCGGACAGTCCGAATGGCCAAGTACCAGCTGTCCGGCCCTGGCAAGGGGCAGCCTCAGGTGCAAAAAGAGGAAGTGGTCCTGGGTGAGCTCCCAAGAATTCTCCGCCGAGTGATGCAAGGGCCAGACATGGCCCCAGAAGGGCTGCTGGTGCAGGAGGATGAGGCCGGCCTCATGAAACTGGAGCCCCTGACTCTCTCCACCCTAATGGATGGCTGCGGACACAAGGTCTGGGACCTGCTGGCCTGGAGCCATACCACCAGCAGAACCAGAATGGGGCTGGTGATCCAAGAGGCTGAGCAGGGCTTGGTGAAGCTGCTTGTCTACTCACTCCGGCTCTTGCTGGGGTCCCAGGCAGCCAGTGGCACGGCAGAGAGGGGCAGCGTCCAGCTCTTAGCTAGCTGTATTGAGAAGGGGGACTTGGATTCCCTTAAGAGCTTGCAATGGGAGCCGCCAACAGAGAGCCACAGTCTGGCTGAGGGGACAACCACCCCAAGCCAAACCCCCTTGATGGCGTCTTCAGTGAAGAAGGTCATCCATGTTGCCTTGCCAGAAGGTGGGATAGGATGTCCAAAGAGCACGGGACCTGCTTCCACCAATCTCCTGACCAAGGAGGCTTGGATCTCCCCAGGACCCCAGGAGGCCCCAGTGACCCCTGGAGAGCTCCAGGAAGCCCCATCTGTGACTCCAGGGGTACCAGGACCTGACCTCCAGGTGGCCATGCAGAACCTCCGTCAGGCCACAGCTGAGGCCCAGACCCTCCAACACCAAGTGCAGAACAAACACAAGGCCAGGAATGCCCACCCAGCCCAAGAGCCCAGTGAGAATGGCCAGACCCGGGAACCAGCCCCCCAGAGCAGTCCTGCCCCCAGGATCTCCAGGATGGTGATGCCTGACATCCAAATGACCTCCATGGTCCGCAGCAAGGTCAGTGCTGGTCAGGAAGAGTCAAGTAAAGGGTCGCTCAGGGGGAGGGTGGCTATTCAGGATGGTATCTACGCCGCTAAGCCTGTAAGAACCTTCATGCCTTGCACTGAGGCCCCGCCTGCTAAAGGGGAGCTGGAAGCCTCACCCCAGACAGGGACTTTTCTGTCCAGGGCTCCCACCCCGCCAAGTGCCGGGGGCCCAGAGGCGGGCTCAGGACCAGGGAGGGAAGGGAGCAGGGGCTGTGTGCAGGCCGCCCTTGAGTCTCTGGGTAAGGCCAATATGAACATATGCAAAGGCGATATCAGAGCAGCTCTGATCTACCAGGATGCAGCCCGCCGGGTCTCTGTGCCCAGCCCAAGCCAAGCAGCTGGCCCCCGCCAGCAGGCCTTTAATGACTCTCCTCCTCCCTCAGCTGCTGTGACTGGACCCGAGTTCTCACCCCTCCCTGGCCCTGAAGACAACGCTTTTTCCTGTGTTCCAACAACCCCTCAGAAGCCCTATGTTCACCTCCTTAGTCCTGTCTCTGGCCAGAGACACCCAGAGAGACCAGAGGCAGAGTCCCCCAAACAAGAGACTGCAGTGATGGTTACAAGGAAGAAGCCTGCTCTACCCCCCAAACCTGCACACCTCGGAGGGCCAGCCCAGATCCTTCCCCCCAAGCATCCAGCCCTCCTCACCAGCCCAGCCATCACTGGAGCTCCAGGGGAGGTCCAGTCTCTGACCCCACCATGCCAAACAAGTGGACGTGCAGATGGTCACCTCAGTGGGAGGCAGCCCCCTAGCCTGGTCACCTCTTCCTCCAAGACCTCTGAGAAGGAGGTTGTGATCAACAGTGCCCAGGCCATGGGTCCAAGAAAGTCTCCCTGCACCCCAGTTACGTGCAAGGATGATCCTGTCCCATTGCAGGGGCCAAGAAAACTGTCCAGGCAGGAGTTGCAAACAGAGCCCGGGGCCCATCAGCAGAAGCCTCTGGAAGAGATCCCCCAGGGACATGTGCAGGGAGCCAAAGAGATCTTTGAAAACCTGAAGAAGCAGCAAGAACTCCAGGCCATCCTGAGCCGTGTGAGGGCCATCGAGGAGGATGCTGTGCGTGGGGTGGATGTGAAGGCCCTCCAGAGCCTCTTTGAGGCTGTTCCTGAGTGGGTGGGGAAAAGGCCCCAGACTCCAGACCCCAGGGAGGCCTGTCCTGGGCAGGCCTCAACTCCAGGCCCCAAGGGAGTGTCCTCAGTGGAGTTGGCCTTTGGAGACCTGGCCCGGGCCAGTGCTGAAGTGGCCTGTCTGAAGGAGCAGACCCTGGCCCGGCTGCTGGACATTGAGAAGGCTATTCGTAAGGCCCTCAGCTCTGTGTCCAGCCTCAAGCCAGAGGCCGATGTTCTGGCACTCTCGGGCCTCCTCCAAGAATCGCTAGGGCAAGAACCTTCAAGCCCAGCTCCAAGGGAAAGCAGCATCGCCAAGGTCAGCATCCAGGCCAGTAGTAAGGCCAAATCAGAGCAGACTAGGCAAGAGGGCAGGGAGCAAGCTGAGCTCAAGAGTCAGGCAGAGGCCAAGGCCCAAGCAAAGGCCCAGGACCTCACTAAGGTGGAAAGTCAAGCCTTAGTGAAAGCCCAGCCCAGGGGACTGCCAGAGAACCTGAGAACAGAGCTAGGGTTCCCCAGGGTCCTACCTTCCCGGGTAAATTCACCCTCCTCGCCAACCTTCATCACCATTGAGTCAGCAGCCAGGAAGCCCGCAGAGTCTCCCAGCCCTGGGGACAGCCCTGATGTCTCCCACCTATCCCGGGACATCACCCACTCTCTGTCCTCAGAAGGCATCCCAGCCGATCGAGGTCCCAGGGAGGGGAGGCAGGGCCTCAATCAGTCCGAGCCAAGCCCTGCGGCCAGTCCCCTGTTCCCTCGAAGGCAGAAAAGCATCTTAGAGCTGCAGACGGGCCCCCGGGGCTCCCAGTTATATGGAGCAACACGGACCGTGATGGAGCAGTACGAGGAAATGGACCCATTTGGGAACAAGATCATCACATCGTCCACCACAGTCACCAAGCAGGCAGACAGCCCGGCCAGCAGGAGCCACAGTTATGAGGTGGGCACCTCCCCTCTGCTCCGCCGCTACCTGCAGAGCACCTCCAGGGCCAACGGGACCCTGCATGAGGCTGGCATGGTACGCGTGACCTTTGGGAACTCCCGGCCCACCACCAACTGAAGCCTCCTCTCAAGAGAAGAGGTCTGCACCCACCAAGGGGAGGCCCCAGGCCACTCAGGGTGTCCAGAAGTCACCCCATGCCTCCACCTCCTGAGGGACTGAGGCTAACGTCCCAGATGGGCAGAGGCCAAAGACCAAAGAGAAACATTGACTTTTGTGTGTTCTTCGGTGTTCTCTTCCTCCTCTTTCCATAGTTCTTTTTAACTCTGCTAGACGGGGGAAGGGGAAAGGTCAGGAAGGGCTCTCTATAGGATGAGACGCTCCCTCTAGATGGTCCACTTTACATACACACACACACACACACATGCACACATGCGCACACACACGCACACATGCACACACACACATGCATGCTGGCAGACATAAAGCCAGGTATTCTTCCAGACATGTCTCCATTGACATGTCAATGCACACATGTTCCCATGATCTCACACAAATGTCCACGTAGTCCTATCACACGCACCCTCCGAGGGGTCCCCCCCAACATACCCATATCTACATGTCTTTCTTCTTTCCTTCATGTCCCCTGTCTGAGGGAAGCCCCACTTAATTCCAAAGTCCTAGAGTGGTCCCCTCCCCTGCCCCAGGGAAAAGGGGGTGAGACAAACGGGTGGAGCTCCTCAGCTCGGATCTGTCCACTCTAGGGAAGCTCTGCTCTGGCTGCCTCTTCAGGCTTCAAGAAGCCTGCACACCCACCCTGTCCATCTGCCCCGCCTTCCCCAAACGGGAACCCCCAGATCCTCCGCCACCCCATCCCCCATGCTGTAACAGCCTTTTCTTACTCTTTATAAAAGGTTTTGTATACGGTTGGCTGCCTGGTTTCTGTTCTTGGGTGTAACTTTCCTTACATCGTCCCTGGGGGGTGGGAGTAGAAGGAGGTAGATCTGCATGTGTTTGGCTGTGGATGGATCTGGTGGAAGCGCCCAGAGCAGAGGTGGAGTCCCTCTGCCCAAACCATCACCACCATCTCCGAATCTCTGCTGAAGGGCTCTCAGTGGCAACACAAGGCAACCCCCAGCTGGCCCGGAATTCCTTCTCCACAAATGGTCATCCAGCCTTTGCTTAGGGACCTTCAGTAAGGGGCAACGCATTGCCCCCTGAAGTAACTCATTCTACTTTGAGATAGTTGCAGTTGTTAGGAAGTTTGTCCTGTTGGGTCTCGGTCATGTCTGACTCCTCTGGACCCCATTTGGGGTTGTCTTGGCAAAGACACTGCAGTGGTTTGCCATTTCCTTCTCCAGCTCATTTGACAAATGAGGCAAACAGGGTGAAGTGACTTGCCCAGGGTCACACAGCTAGTAAGTGCCTGAGGCCAGATCTGAGTTTTCCTGACTCCGGGTCCAGAGCTCTATGCACTAGGGCGCCACCTAGCGGTCATAGTCTGTCCTGACATGAAGCTAAAATCGGGCCCTCTCTACACCTTCCTTACACCCATCCAGGTTCCTGATCTTGCGCTCTGGTGCTCCAGGCAACAGCCCCCGGATGCCTAAAGACAGTGTTCCGAGCCATCTAAGTCTCCCCTCCTCCAGGCCTGGGCCAGTCCTCTTCTGGCGGATCTGGGAGCCGCCCTACTCCTCTGTCCAGCCCACGCGCGGGTCTCTCCTAAAGGCTGCAGTCACAAAGTGGCCAAAGGGTTCTAGGTGTGATTAAATGAGCCGCCGTCTGTAAGAGCTCCCCAGGCCCCATCCAGACCCTAGCTGTTAAGCACTCAGTCGTGGTCTGAGCGGCAGAGACTTCCCTGGCTCTGAGCATCCCCACGCCCATCGGACCGGAGATTTCTCGGTGGGGATGCTCCGTGCAGCGAAGCGGCCGCCTGTCCGGCCCGGCTGCTCTTGGCCGCGGGGAGATCATCCCGGTGAGTCCGTGCCAGGTGCGGGGGTCCACCTGCCATCAGTGATCTCCCGGCCCGCGCCTTGCTCCACGGCCCCTCCAGAGCGCTCCTCCTGGCTGAGTCATGCCAAGCTGAGCGCACCCATCGGGCAGCTAAAACCACCGAGTGCCTCCCCACTTCTTCCCCTCCCGTGCCTCTGAGGTTCCAGCTTCTTGGGTTCAGGCCCTTGTTCTAGTCCCTGGAGATGTTTTCAGAGCCCGGTCCTAGCCTCCATACTTCCATGGACCCCTCTTGTCCCCATCCCTTCCTATTTCTCCTACAAGTGAGAGTGTGAAGGAGCCAAAGCTCGGGGCCCAGATCAACCAGGGTCCGAGGCTTTACACAGGCCACTCCCAGAAGAGAGCTCTCCACAGGCCCCTCTGCTTTCTCACACAGGAAGTCGCCAAAGTACGTTTTGTTCTATTCCTGGTCCCATCCTGGCTCTGCAGGCTACCATCTCCTTCTCAGGCAGCAAAATGTGGCAGCAGATGGAGCACTGGGCTTGGAGTCAAAGGAGACCTGAGTTCAAATCCTGCCTTAGACACTTACTAGCTAGGTGACCCTAGGCCAGTCAGCCTCAGTTTCCTCATCAGCCTCTAAATCAATGATGCAGTCCTTGCCTCTCACTTGGATGTCCCAAACCCATCCCTATATCTGTCAGGAAGTGTCAGGATATCTCCGCTTCAGCTACACACAGGACGTACGCTCATTATCCCTTACAGAATCTCCCAGTTAGAAGCACAGGCCACCAAGTTCAGCCTAAACCAGAATTCCCCTTCACTGGTGCCTCTGACTGAAGATCTCCAGTGATAGGGAGCACCTCTCAGGGTCTGCCACCCGATTTTTCTCCTCCATCCTTTCTCCATTGCTAATGTATCTTCTGAGCTCCCTGTCGTCAGCATCCTCTGCTCTGAGCCTCCCTTCCTCTACCTACTGGGACATCAAGCTCCTTTTCAGTCCCAACTCGAGCCTGAGGGGCCAGAGTAATGAGTGACAGCTCAGTCCCCTCACTTCCCTCCCCACAGCCCCACTTCTCCCAAAGACTCAGCTGTTCTGTGGGGTCCATTTAAAGTGTAGTGCCTGAAAAATCCTCTCTACCCCTTCATAGCTACTTTGTATGGCGAATCCATCCTCCCACAATCCCCAAGATGCATATAGGACTCCCTTGCTCCCAGACTCTCCCTGCCATTGTCCCTTCACACCCAATTCTGGCTCACTCTCTGTGCCCTCCCCATTGGAGAGAGAATCCCTGAGTGTCCCAGAACATATGGAGGAATGGGATGAAAGGAGTGCTGGGACTGAGGGACCAAGAGTGATGGGTGGAAGATGTCCCACTTGAAAACTGAGGATAGATTGAATATGAAAGGCAGTGAAGGGTCTCCTCTTCCCCCACCTCAATCCCTCCACCCACATCGCCACCACCATGAACTCTCATCCCTTGACCTGGCAGATGACAGATGAAAAGATTAAATGTTGGAGTTCTTACATTGAACGATCCTTGGTTTTCTCCCAAATCTTTTTCCTTCGGTTTTCAGCTGGGCTTACCCTGTCACCTCCCCTCCAGGGCCCCAGCTCTAGTCACTGGTCCCAAGGCTGAAAGGAAGAGGCACAATGGCCCAGACTGCTCAGACCTGCCAAAGTAGCCAAGCAGCCCCTTCTTGGCTGGTCACCATTTCCTCAAGTGTCCCTCTCAGAGTCAGCCCCTACCCCACCTTTACTTAGATAGCTTCATCTTCCTGGCTTCTGTGACTTCCTGCAGCTTCCTCACCATGACCATGGGGCCCACGGGCTCCTTCTCTGCCCTGCCAGGTTTCATATCCCCAGAGCCTGGCACGTTGCCTTGCTTACAGTGAGCTGGGCACACCTGCATTAGTGTGGGTTGGATTAGATTCCAAATTGACTACCATTTACAATCTGTATAACCTCACTTCATCGCAAAGGGAGGCATGGAACGTGAGGGTCTCAGAAAATTGGAAAAGTGAAAACCAAGAGATGACAAGGAAGAGATACCTGGCAGGCTGGTGTGAACAAGCTCCAGCCACAAGAATTTCTTATCAGGAAATTGTAGAGTAGGAAGAAAAGAGGGGGGGGGCAGAGCCAAGATGGTGGCATAGAAGCAACAAGGTTCCACATCTCCTACATAGCCACCTCAAATACCCATAAAATATGACTCTAAACAAATTTTAGTGCCCCAAAACTCACAAAAATACAGAAAAACACATCTCCCACTGAAGGCAGCTTGGCAGGAAGGGCTCATTGCAGCATGCTGGGAGCCGAAACCAGCCCAGCCTGAAACCACAGCTTGGCCCTGGGGTGGCCAGGATGAGCCGCAACTGGAGCCTTCAGGAGAGTGGATCAGCGGCAGCTGTGGCAGTTTCCAGAATTATAAAACCATAAGAAACAAAGACAAAGTGAAAGGTCAGTGGAACTCAGCTAAATTTGGGGGAGAAAAGTGGTCTGGCCAAACTGCCTCCAGGGCAAGGAAGCAGCAGAAGCGTGGCCCTGCAGCCACCTCCACATGGCTGCTTCAGAGCTCCCAGCCTGCAGACTTCAGGGGGGCCAAGCGATCATTCAGAGGCTAAGTGCTCTTGCATTGAGTGGCCTGGATCCAGATCGTGGTCTTGGGTGGTGGTCCTGGGGTGCGTTTGCAGTGAGCCAAAGCTGGTGGGGGCTGCAAAAAAAAAAAAAAA